>NIPM01000090.1:0-504156 GCA_002738285.1 Holacanthella duospinosa | reverse complement strand
GTTGTACTCAAGGTATCATTGGCAAATTATTTTAGTTTTGTTATATTAATTTTTCAAACAATAATTATTTTGTGAAAAACTTGAATTAAAAAAAAAACAAAAAAGATTTTTTATGCATTTTACTATACTCAAGGATTTCACATACAGTGCACGTTGCCTATAAAGGGTGATTTGGGATCACGAAATTCGGTTCACAACAACCGATGTTCATTACATCCGAATAATGAATAAGCGCTAAATTTGTTGTCATGTTCATAACATAAGTTTTTCTTTTCTTTGGATCAATCATTTCATTTTCATAAGTCTAATGGCTACCTGTTGCAATTGATCGAGAATTTACTTCAGCAGAAAGATATTTTTCGTTGTTTCAAGATTTAATTTCTCCATTCNAAAAAACAAAAAAGATTTTTTATGCATTTTACTATACTCAAGGATTTCACATACAGTGCACGTTGCCTATAAAGGGTGATTTGGGATCACGAAATTCGGTTCACAACAACCGATGTTCATTACATCCGAATAATGAATAAGCGCTAAATTTGTTGTCATGTTCATAACATAAGTTTTTATTTTCTTTGGATCAATCATTTCATTTTTATAAGTCTAATGGCTACCTGTTGCAATTGATCGAGAATTTACTTCAGCAGAAAGATATTTTTCGTTGTTTCAAGATTTAATTTCTCCATTTATTCGCAACAAATTTCATTAAATCTCGGAGGGAAATGGATCATCTGTTTTGGTCCAGCTGGGACAAGTATTCTNCATTCGCAACAAATTTCATTAAATCTCGGAGGGAAATGGATCATCTGTTTTGGTCCAGCTGGGACAAGTATTCTCAGTTTTCCATTTTCCCTTTAGTCCTTTAAATTTTACTTTTACTGTCTCTGAACGAAAATCATAAACTTTGCTATGTGTCCATTTCTCGATATAAGGAAAATTAAATTCCGAGTCTTCAGCTTCACAGGATGTGCATCATACATCCCCACCTTCATGGGGATATAGAATATATTCTATATCTCCATGAAGATGGGGATGTAACTATATGGCATGGAAGCCATGTTTGTATTTCAATGTAGTTTTTAAACTATATTTGACTTCTTGTTAACATGTAAGTCAGTCGAGAGTTCCCCATGCACTTTAGTATTGCCGATTGCTGAAGCGGATACACACAGCTTACTGAATTGACTCTCACTATTTGGTTTCAGTGAGTCAGAGTCAAACACTTTAGAGAGTCGACTCCTGACTGAGTCAGAGTCACACGATACTCTGGTTATTAGCAAAATACATGTTAACCTTAAGAACCTGCTTGCGAATCTTCATACATATAGTTATCACATAATTTTCTCCATGTCTGTTATATCATTTTATCATTTACCACAATTAAGCCACAGGGACAAGATATGTCAATTTCTAGTTATTGTGGTTACTCCACATAATCAATTCTAAACAAATGAAAACTGGTTTAAAAAAATTTTTGATATCACATTTTATTACGAGATACGTGCACGTTTAGTTGCAAATGAAAATTATTGTAGATTCTTTCTATCAGATCTTCGCAATACCCAAATAAAGTTACCAAATTTGGACGTGAATTTTGGGATGGTTTGCTTCACCCTATGCGTAACATTTCTGATCGGAAAAAGCAAGAACAAACTAAAACAATTAAAATAAGTAATAACAAAAGGTACAATTAAGGTACAATGTTAAGGTATATTACTTTAACGGAGAAACTACTGAAATAATCTCGTCGCCGAAATTTATTAATTTTTTGAGTTGACTAATAAGTTTCTGCGATATGCTTACGTTATGTACGCGTAGAATAGAAAAACAGTCAATTATTTTATGAAACTTGTATTTCAGAAGTTGTTGGGAACAATTTTTCTTATGTAGATAGATAAATCTACTAATACATTAGGATGTTTAAAAGTTATATCAAATTTTCAAAGAATGACTTGAATTTCATTAACCATATTAATGACTAACTTTTATATTTTTTTGAAAGTGATTCAGACATGGCCTTTGAATTTATAACTCTAAATTGGACTATGTTCATTTATGTTGTAGCAAGATTGGAGTGGAAAAACTAAGTGAGACTTGATCAAATGGAACATTGTTGAAGTTAGTATATTTCAGTATTCTATGATTTTTATTTGTAGATATTTCGTTGTAACGAATTTACATTCGTGAAACAAAGCGAGCAAGTTTTACAGTTAAAAAATATTTTAGTTGCAGAAGGCGAATGTACTAGTTTGATGAAATTCGCTTTATCATTTTTTACTATCAACATTTACAAAGTTGTTCAATAAGTGTGTCCCAATAATATTCAAGAATTCAAATTTAACCTATCANTTACTATCAACATTTACAAAGTTGTTCAATAAGTGTGTCCCAATAATATTCAAGAATTCAAATTTAACCTATCAGAATTATATTTAAATCTGATGGGTTGAGTTGAATCCTCTTGGAATATTCTAATTTTGGTCCTGAGAGAATACTTGATTACTCTTTGATAATTTCGTTAAACAAACTTTCAATTTCACAGATGAGAGATACTAATGTATAGGAATGTGGTTTTCTGAGAACCAATCCCTAAGAGACAAGAGACAATTTTCATGAATCAGGAAAGCAACAGAGACAACTGATTCGTGAAAAGAGTTAAACTACTCGCCAGGAATGAAAGTTGATAACCTGAGANGGAAAGCAACAGAGACAACTGATTCGTGAAAAGAGTTAAACTACTCGCCAGGAATGAAAGTTGATAACCTGAGACTTTTTAGAAATTCCTCTTGCAGGTGGAATCTCTTTAAATTTATCTCAATCTCTCTCGAGTAAATTATCTCTCATCTACAAAGCATTATTTGGAAATTAGGAATTAAGATCTTCATAAGGAGAACGACACTAAAAATTGGCGCTGAGCAGATACAGAAGTTTAAATGAGTGTCGGCGAGAAGACATTAAATGTCTTACAAAACTTTTTTAGGATTGCTTTATTTCCAACCTACCAAAAATACAAAGTTATGTTTTAATTACTCGAAATGATAACAGGACAGCAGTAATTATTTCGGTGAGTACTTTGTCAGGATATGTTGGTTTGCAATCCAGCAGAGTATTAAACCTAGTATCAAATTTGTAAGGATCCAGAAACATTTGTAAGGATTATTTTCAATTAAGTAACCGTTAAGATTTTATCGCGCAAATTCACATTAGAAAATTTAGTTTCCCATAAGCATGACAGATGGCAGCACCAGTAAATTAGGCGTCCTGTCCTTAAAACTTTCTCAATTACCAATTCCCAAATAATGCTATGTATGCTTTCTATTGGGACTATCTGTACTACGTCACAACGTAGTACAGATTGATATAATATATTTGTTGCAATTAGTAATTGTTTACTAAAATACACTATTAAGCTGATAGCAATGCCGACCAGTGGCATTGTCTTCATATTCTTTTTTCCGTCATTATTGCTGTATGTTGTTGGCGTGTATAGACAAGACTAAGTACCTTATCACTAATAAGTACTTATTATAAGTACTTTCCTTAGATCACCAGAGAATAACTACTTCTATTTGCCGATGCGAAGTCGTAAAAACACTTGCCAACGTTAATTAAGAAGACGTTAAACAATTTCGTATAACTATAATCAATTTTTCGAAAAAATTGTTCCGACTGAATTCCTGAATATGGACAGGTTCTCTTTGTAAATCCCTTTGAAATTTCTTAGATGAGAGGAGGAGGGGAGCGTGGTTTAGGGACCTTTCGGATAAGATTTTAATTTAGTTTTTAAAGAATGGAACTTAAAACATTTTGAAACATTTTATGGAAACTTAAGGTTCTAAGGTGAGGTATTTGTGAAAGCGATCTACATCATATTTCTTATCATAATTTGTATAATTCATTCCTGTTTTCCTATATATCGCGTTGAAGTATTCTAAATTTTGAATACAATATAATTTGTAACTTGAATTAGAGAGTTTGACAGCCAAAATGATTAAAAACCCTTTCCCAATTCTAATTGACATAANTAATTTGTAACTTGAATTAGAGAGTTTGACAGCCAAAATGATTAAAAACCCTTTCCCAATTCTAATTGACATAAAGGCAATTACGAAATACCAAGCGTGCAACTTTGAAACAGGTGACGTATTATTAATAGCTTATTATCAAGACGGGATAATGGGAAAATTTCAAATTTGAAAAGGGTTCCCATTCNTAATTTGTAACTTGAATTAGAGAGTTTGACAGCCAAAATGATTAAAAACCCTTTCCCAATTCTAATTGACATAATGGCAATTACGAAATACCAAGCGTGCAACTTTGAAACAGTTGACGTATTATTAATAGCTTATTATCAAGACGGGATAATGGGAAAATTTCAAATTTGAAAAGGGTTCCCATTCNGTGACGTATTATTAATAGCTTATTATCAAGACGGGATAATGGGAAAATTTCAAATTTGAAAAGGGTTCCCATTCAAGTGGTCGAAAACAAAGTAACCTAGTAACACATTTAGAGCAACATTGTGGTCACTTCAATAGATATCCTTGGAAGATGATTTTATGATTTGATGTAAGCGTTCAATAATAGTATTCTTTTTCAGAAACCTGAGCCGAAATTATATTGTGCACTACTCTAAACTTTGACTGAAATTAATCAGTTTAATTGTGCAAAGTCTTATCAATTCCGACACCACATAAGAAAAGCATCGTTTTTATAATCCTAAAGAGAAGACAGAAACTATCGGAGGTAGTTGATGTAGTTTAGTATCGAAACTATACTAAAATGGTTAACAACTACGGAGAATCATTCGAAAAGAACAATAAGTGGGTCCATGAACTCAACAGAAATTTTTTTCCAGAACCAATCAAATACTTGGATATACAACCTCATGAGAATATCTTGCACCATGGAAGTCGGAATGGAAGCTACACAACGGAAGTTATAGTGCCTGAAGCTGAGAAACAAGATTGTCATATTTATGCAATCGAAGAATGTCGAAGTCATCATGAACATGGAAAAGAGAATTTTGATCATGGGCGGATCACTCACATTAACAAACATTTTTTGGACCCAGACGTCAAATTTCCAGATGACAAAATACAAAAAATCATTTCAATCTACGACTTATTTCACAACGACTACAAGAAACATATTGAAAAAATGTATCAACTCCTAGAACACGGGGGTAAAGTCTGTTTGGTTGTTGTTACGGAGCATGAGCCTTGGTTTCAATTTTTTAGACACATGCAGACTCATCCTGAATGGTCATGGCATGGACAGGATCTTACTGTTCCAGACTATATTGAAACATTTTGGAATGGAGGGAATGGTCCGGCGGTTTTTGAAGAAACGGTGCGCTCTGCTGGTTTTGAAATTGAACACACACTAAAGCATAGAGGAAATCATACTTTTGATTCGACGGATGATGCAGCCGGTAGATTTCTAGCAATTTTTATTGTCAAAAATTATAATATTCTAATTCATATTTACGTTTGTTTTTAAAAGAATTCTTCATTGGGGTTCTCATGGCTAGCATAAGCGAAAGGAATTTAACTTCTGTGGAAATGTATCAATTGAAACACAGAGAGTACTCGAATTTTTTGAAGGAATTAAAAGAATCATCGGAACACGCAGATGGTTCGGAGAAATTCAAATTTGAATACGAAATTTATTCTGTAGTGGCTAAAAAGAATTGAATTCACTGGAATCCTGTGACGTTTATAGTCATAAATATGACAAAGACCAGAATAAATTGGAATTAGAATTAGAATTATAGTTACAAGATTGGAAATAAAGGATTGTATCAGTAAACTGAGGTCACCATGTTTTGCAACCCTAAAACGCCAAAGTGTAAAAACATCCAAGAGAATTGGATCCCAAAATTCAAATTCAGAAATTAAATTGTCATATATACAGCGCAAATAATCATCCAGTGCGCACATACAATGTATTTTGCGCAAATAAGCGTCCATGTGAAGCAAAAATGCGTACTTATTCGCATGTGTATAACCGCTGCGCACGTTCAATNTGCGCAAATAAGCGTCCATGTGAAGCAAAAATGCGTACTTATTCGCATGTGTATAACCGCTGCGCACGTTCAATTCGCATGTAGACGTGTAGTGTGCGCATTCAATGCTTAGTTCGAATGCATACACTCCTCACGTAAAATACGTGCAGCGCTGTGTACCGCTGGGTTTCCACCGGCATACGTATATCTCGAGGTCTTTTATATCATCCAATTAGCAAAATTTTAAGACGATTAGATAAACATTTGTAAAGTTTTTTAAGATTTTCATGTTTTAGAAGGGGAAAAAGCCTTGCGTAAGATTTTCCAGATTTGTAAAAAGTTTTTATAAAGTTATTTAAAAAAAATCTTCAATTTTCACTAAAAATAATCGTTAACATCAAGATACGCCCGCATGACACCTACTTGGGCAAATATTTGAGCGAATGTTCTGTAATTTTATTTCATTGTATGAATTCAATAAATAATACAATTATAACGTTAACTCCATTTTATTTTTTATTTTAAAATTGTACCTTTAAGATTTTTACAACTTTTTAGTGAAACAAATTGTATGCCCTTAGCATATTTTAAACAAACTTTACATATCTTTAACAAAACTTTTTTTTTTAGAAAGAACTTTAAATACCACACTTCAAACAAACAAATAACAACAAATATGACACTCGAAAAATTCAGTAAATATGACGACCTAAAGTGCACAGTGTTAGCCAGAAAGTTTATTATCCCTTGTATCAGAAATGACTTCCTGGGTCTTCATTCAAGTAAGCATGAGATGGTAAGTAATTTTTGATACAAAGCATACTGAACTTTGGCTAGATCTTTACATATTACGACGAAGATATATATTATGTAGCTAAAGAGTCAAAAATGTTGTGCCTGACGATATATTGTAACCGGTAATGAAGCCGCACCAGCGAGAAAATTAGATTTTTTTCCAAACTCAACAAATATTAATTAAATTTCATTTACGTCTAATGCGCTTCCAAAAACTATTTTCTTTTTATTTGTTACAACGAATATATGTAAATCACATTAGGTATAAAGTTGATTTTCAAAAAATCGTTTTAATTTTACACGCTTTCGTTTAAATTTTAAGTTTAAGTTTAAATTTAAATTTATTTATTTATAATTGAAGAATTATTTTGAACATGTTTGTACTATCACACGTAACGTTGTAACTGAACTCAATGATTAAAAGCAATTGAATAATGGATAGGATCGTGAATGCTTGTATTTCCTTTCATTTTGAAATCCACTTCTTACTTTCAATTTGATAGTCAATTCGTTAGTTATAATATTTCCATATCTTGAATATCTAAGATGCAAAGTTTGCGTTTATGGATGTGCGAGATTTTGTGTCGGCAATAGCACAGGAGAGCATAACGGGATTTAGTATGACGACAGAGCGTCATTTATATGGCTAATATTTGGTAAGTTATGTCGAAACAAGATATTTGTATTAAGAAAGGAAGGTAGGTGAACCTAAATTGTTTTATCAATGTTTTATCAGCGTTGATTATACCACTGATAAAATAATCATTGGAGTGACTCCAACGTCGTCCCTCACACCTTCCACAAAAGTTTCTTAAACTAATCTTATTCTTGATTGTTTATTGAAAGTTTTACAAATCGGAAGTTAACACTAGCAATGTACAATGTCGAAGATATACTACACTGCTTTTTCATTTCTTTTTGCACTCTTGATCAATTGATCCGATAAGCTTTAATACTTTAGAAAATCGAAAAGATTGAAACAAGAATTAACCTTGACAATTAAGGTTTTTGCAAAATTTGTTGCAAAATTTATCAATCATACTGCATTTCATTCGAATAAAGNTTCTTTTTGCACTCTTGATCAATTGATCCGATAAGCTTTAATACTTTAGAAAATCGAAAAGATTGAAACAAGAAAAATCAAAAATGTCTAATGTATGTGTCAGAATTGAGCGTACTTGTGAATATCCAAATTATTATTTTATTTTACCAAAACGGACTAAAACCTCGGATTTTTGTGAATATAATTTTTAATTAAATATTTGAATTGGGCTTATTGAAATAATTAAAATTTTTATTGTAAATGTAATTTTGGAATATTTATATATTTATTTCACAATATATTTATATATTTATATATTTATATATTTTATATATTTATATTTATATATCTATTTCACAATAAATGTTGGAATACTTATTGTGAATGTAATTCTTAATTAAATATTTGAATTTTTATATATTTATATATTATATATTATATTATATTATATATATATATAATATATATATATATATACTATATAAATATTTAATATAATTATATATATATAGTGCGTTCAAATAAGAAGGTGAAATTTTTGAAAAATGATTTTGCGGAAAATAAAAAATTGAGTATATGTCAAAATTTTACATACATTATGAACTGCTCAAGTTCCTGAAAATCGTTTCTACCAAAGTTTTGTTAACTCTTCTTAACTTAAAAAGTGTCACAAGAATTTAATTTGTGGGATTTTTAAAAACGCTAGTGTCGAATTTTCGCCTTCTTATTCGAACACACCGTATAATATATACAGTGAAGTATGTTAATGTCTGGCCGAGAAAGGAGGGTGGTTGTTTCACTTCGTTGCGGCGCTTATCCAAAGAACCCTGTCCCACCAGTATGATGCGCGGGTTACCAACGGCTGTCGTATTAACTTTATTAGGTTAGNTGATGCGCGGGTTACCAACGGCTGTCGTATTAACTTTATTAGGTTAGCCAATGCGCTGCTACAGTTATGAATTTAACATTCCTTGGCTATTCATAACCAGTTCTTCGATAACAATCTAAATGTTTAAAGGTGGAATTAAAAGTGTAATCTTATGTGAATGAAACTGAAAATATAATAGACGAAATAGGTGCAAGTACGGCGCTCAACTTTAATTTCAATTTTAAAGTTTTCCGTTTTCCACTTCAAGTGAAAGAACCACCCTCCTTTCTCTGCCAGACATTTATTGTGAATATTTATTGTGAATGTAATTCTTAATTAAATATTTGAAACTGTCTGAGGGCAATGAAATCTGCTGCAAATACGCAGACGGATGAATTTTCCTCTCACAATGATTTTTTAAGTTTCTAACCTTCGTATGCGGCAGATTTGAAAGTGTTGTTTTGGATATTCACAAGTACGCTCAATTTTGACACAGACATTGGTGTTATCAGCGTCGTCACCAAGGTTGCTATGAGAAATCTACAGAAAACATCTTTGATAAGGTTAGTCCATAACTCGGGTTTTTTTTCAAATTTTGTTTTTTTTTGAAGCTGGATGTCGAACCGACATCCAACTCCGTTCCCAAGACTATATTTTAACATATTTCGAAATCGAGAAATTGAAAAATTAAAATTTTTTGAAAGAGTGGAGTTATGGACTAACCTTATCAAAGATGTTTTCTGTAGATTTCTCATAGCAACCTTGGTCGTCACCAAGGTTTCTCCAGGGTCCATGGAGACTGTTTGTTGTCGCTTCGCTTTATAAAGCGAAGCGACAACAAACAGTCTCCATGGACCCTGGGTTTCTCGACTCTAAGAAACAAGAGCCGTTGTTTCTGTTGTCAAGGAACCTTTAGCGTCACTATAAATTAAGCGGTTGGTTGCTCATTCGACTGAAATGAACATGGATTGTTGTGAAAGCAATTATTGTATTCTCAAAATGTATAAGTGTATTTAAAAATTTTTATCTATTTTTCAAGGAAAAGGTTGAAGTAATAAATTTTAGTTCTCCGTATAGAATTGTTCCCTGGTGTGATAGGGTATTGCGTGCTAAAGTGAAGGGGTTGGGAAAATAAAGCAAAAGTTTTGGAAAGAGCATAAAGAAAAACACTAATCATAACTTCCCATATTCGGTCTGTTGCTTATTGTACTTGCGACAACCCAGTGACAATGAGTGAGAAGTTATTACGTCCGCACAACATGGATAACAAATCCGAAAGTGGAGAAGATAACGATAGTATTGTTGAAGCAAATTCCTACAAAACTAATTGTCCAATAACGCTTTGCAATGTATTATTGGAGAATGATTTCAAAAGCTATAATGAAACTATACCAGTTGAATTTTTAGATTTGGCCAAATCTAATTCAATCAAGAGAATATTAAGCTGTTTCGCCAACGAATCCTACATTGCGGCTTACTTCATTCGGACTTCTAGTTTGATCAGATATGTTGCTTTTTTCAAAAAACCTATTCATAATCTAGAAGGTACGAAAAACACAATTGATATATAAATTTGCTAATAATAGTTGCTAATAATCTACAGATATTTTCACTCATCCTCTTTCTAACTATTATTTGTATTTCTACCAATTTCACAGACATAGTGTGCTACTCATAGGAAAATGTGAGTTTGTACTTGCTCACATTGTATGCTAAGTACTAAATATAAAAACATCAGTACAATTTGTCTCTAGCATTTGGATATCGAGTCAATAAATAGATATTTAACTAGGTAACAATGTCTCTACTCCACTCAAATTTTCACTCGAGTGAAGAAATTAGTCCAGTGACGATATGTTTGATATTTAAACGGAGCTTTTGCCTTTTCACTAGCGACTCGCCACTTTAGAAAGGATTGAGTTTAATGCACTTGTCCAAGCTCATTTTAGATTGTTGTCGCTTTGATTTATAAATTGAACTAACTACATTCTACAGTCACAAACAGAACTGTATTTAAAATGGCATTAGATTTGTAAAGTTTTTTTCTAATTAAAAACAAAATACACAACTTATAAAAATCAATGCAAACCAACCCCTAAAATAGTTTTAAAGATATGAAGAGTCACGTGATGATTTTGATTTGATATTCATGCCTTTGCCTATTTTGACACACACACACCAAATCTGAAAGTCGATAATTTACTAAGACGATACAGCAACGTTGTGAGTTAGTCAAGTAATGTTTAAATTTGGAAATCAGAAAAAATTGCATGGGGTAGGTAGAGTAAAGTTTGTGTTCCAGATCATGAGAGCTGAATAGATTTTACTCTGAGGACTTATTGAGAATAAAAATCAATGAAGAAATTTTTAGAGTTTAATATGCTAACTTTTTCAATTATTTATTTTGGAAATTGTTCATTATATCTTTGAAATTTGAATGCATATACAGGATCACTTGAAAGTAACTCCTGACTTTTAAAAATTTGTTCCTATTTATTCAGTTGACATACGTGTATCGTTTCTGACTCATTGGAAATCTGAATGTCAGGAAGCAATGTTGGACACAATCTTAAAGTTCAACGGTCACCATTATTAGGGGTAATTCATGATCAAACGGAAAATTTTTAATTTAGCATTACGATTGGCATGAGATTTTGAAACAAATCTAGAATTAAATGATCTAAATCGATCTGGGTGCTTTAAAAATTGCTGAAACACATTGTTTGAATTTAAGACAATAAAAATCTCCATGGCAATGAATCCATAGTAACGCTAGACCCTAGCCTTTTTGATTGTGACCTATATTTCTTCTTGACAATCAGCTTTCCAATGAATCAAAAATCAGACTCCCCTGTCAACCCAATTAGAGATACAAATTTTCAAAAGCTCTGAGCTATTCAAATGCCCCTTTATCTTTAAACTATTTTCTCCTTCTCATTTGAACTCACTGTATATCAGGTTCAGCTGTCACATTTTCATTACGGTGCATCTCTGTATTATGCATTGTGGTAGATTCCCAACTGGTAGAATGGACAACTAATAGAAACACATCTCATTGAATGGTCAAGTGCACAATAGGCTAACTTGGAGAATATAGACTAATCGAAAACCGAAAAGTGTCTTCACCAAAAAAAAGGTACACCCAAAAAAGAGCCAGAGGTGCCACACTATTTTTATATATAATTTTAATAGATCATGGTTTATTTGACACTACATCCAAACTCCATAAATTTATCTGTTCAAGAAAGAAAACCCTAAAAAACTAAAAACCTTAAACAAAGACCTTTAAACCTAAAAATAAAAATAAATAAATAAAATAAATCTAAAACAACACAATAAAGTGTAAAAGAAACCTTAAAAAATGAATAAAAACCTTTAAAAACCCAACAAAGCTAAAAGGCTAAATAAAGCCCTACACCTATAATCCAAAAAAGCTAAAGAAATAAGAACCTAAGAACAAACAAAAACCTAATAGAAAATAAAAAGGGAACATTAAACCTATACAAATAAAAAACTGCAAACAAACTTATACAAAGAATTGGAAGATTTTCGTATGTTGTATAAAAGAGAATTAATTTCTTATATGGAAATAATTTATTTTCTGTTAGTCGGCATTCTACAAGCTAGCCTATTTTACACTTGATCATTTTAGTAGATGTGTTACTATCAGTTGGCGTTATACCACTAAGCATAATATGAATTCACGATCATCTAAGAATGACCTCCAAAGTCAAATCTAAAAAAAAACGTTAGTTTGAAAGCAAATATAAGACCATTTTAGGAATTTAAATCATTTTTTGAAATTCATTTCACCAGCTCCACTTGGACGGAATTAATGTAATAACTCAGGAACATCTACCAAAATCCTAAATTCTAACTAATATAAAATTTGTCAAAACAAAAATTATACAATTGATTTTATAAGATACAAAAAACATACTATTGATTTTGCGAAGTTAGTGGCTTCTGTAGCTCATGTTTCTCCTTTTTCTCAACAGTGCACTACATCACTGCCACAGTGAACTTAATTCATTTAATTCAAAGCTCGTTATAACAAGTGTTGGTTAAAGCAACAAGCCTATTATAACTAAACAAAAAATTTCTCTTGTTACCTCTTTTGGAGCTTATAACGTTAAACTTGTTGGTTATATAACAGAATCACCTTTAACAACAATCCGGTTATAGCAACGTCATTTTAAGAGAAAAATTCTAAATTACTGTCTTATATAGCAACACCAGCCAAGAATTTTCTCATTTTGGGTACTTTTTCTCCCTTTTAGTTTACAATTCTCCATCTAGGATTTCTTTAAAACTTGTAAATAAGTAAAACTATTGTTACATTTTTAATAGTGTTTCTTACCAAACCTACAATTGGAATTTTTGGTGCAATTTAATCTAACATAACAACACCAAGCCAACAAAGCATTTTATATATACCATACACACTTTTTCCATACAATTCTTTTAAACAACATAATGTTGTTATATGCGATAACGCTTTATTGCATCTAGATCTGACGACTCCATTATCCGTTTTATAACGAACTTTGACTATAACATTGTACTGACAGGGTCATTATGGGCGATTTTGAAAGAACTACCTATTGTTGGCAACTCTGATCCAAATAGCTCGAAACAAGAGACAACGACGTTACTAAATGGACTAGAGGAAATAATTCCATGGCATGTTGGACCTATACGCAGAATAACCTTACTTCATCCCGAAGACATTGATCTTCCTGTGTATAGATACAAGAACATTCCAAAGAGTGGCAACCATGCAAGAGCACTCAAACATTACATTGTATAAATTGTAAATATTTAAAACATACTTATTATTTTTTTAGAATGAAGGATATTTGGAACAAGTCACTCATCCAATGTGTATTCTTAAGCACATTATGGAGTGGAGTTCATTTGAAAAAGATGATATTCGAAAACTTCAGATGGAAGTACAGAACTCAATTTTAAATCAAGCACATGCCTACCAGCGAGGATTCCGAATGCCAAGTTTGCTAGAAAGTAATATCAAATGGGAACAAAGCACTATGGAGGGACATCCTACACATCCCATAAACCGTGCGCGACTTGCGATACAACCACTTCTTCCAATTCCTCCAGGAACAAATTTGGACCAAATCAAAGTACATTTTTTTGCCGTTCCTCGATGTTTGGTAATAGTTACTGGGACGTACGAGGAGCTTCTCAAACCAATTCTGTTGTCTAACTCAGCCATTTATGACGCTCAGGAAGAAGTAGTCATTCCGGTACACGAAATTCAATTACGAAACATATACACTCGATTTCCATTTGCACGAAAGCTCGAACTAACTTTAGATGCAGAAGCAACACTTTCAACCCGTACGGTTATTATACCGGAGTTTCCTCAAATAAACATCAAGCTACCCATCGGAGTCCAGCTAGGTACCGTCGAACGTACTATATCAACACAGAAACTTCGAATTGTAGCTAGCCTTTTGAATATACTACCAAAAATCACAGAAGGTGTTTCGTTTCTAACGTGTGTGCGTGACCTTGGGAGCGTAGTGGTGAAAGACAGTGAAGATAATGCCAAACACTTTAGTTGTATGATTAGAGAAGATCCAGAACAACTGGTCAAATGCGTCGGAGATAAGGCGATCGTTTCCGCTGCATTTGTAGAGCGCAGTCCCAAAGGGCAGTCTGTGTTTGCGATAGTTTTTGGTTTGGATACAATAGAAAAGCGACGACACTTTATGGAATTATATGTGAAAATGTATATTGAGGCATTCTTTGTACCACTGTTTGAGTATGGTGTGGGATTTGAAGCTCACATGCAGAATGTTCTCTTGCGGCTTTCACAATCAGGATCAGAAGGGGAGCTAAGCTGGGTGATAACTGGGTTTCTTGTTCGTGACTTTGACGCCGTTTTTATTCATGCGCAGACGCTAATGACGAAAACTGGCATTCATCTGACACATGATGAAATACTGGATTTTGAGAGCCTAACCTTAGGGGAAGTAGTTCGACGTTTCACTCATTCAACTGTTCATCTCCATCTCCAACAAGTAATTCGAGCACTTGGCTTTCATTACAACGGAGAGGGATGGGCCTTTGTTCGGAAGTGTATAGAAGAATTGCTATCGCCAGAAGAACAACACATTCGAGCACTTCTATTTGAAAATTCAGAAGTGCCTGCACGATGCTATATTGAGATTTTACTTAATGGGCCTGGAATTGCAAATAATATCCCAGTTCATCTTAAGAGAGCCAACTTGCTACTTACTCGTTCCAACGAGAATGGGGAATTAACTTGTAACTGACTTATCTGTTAGAATAGACAACTAAACGAGAACCTGCCTGTATAGACGTAGTTACAACTGGGGACATAATGATGCGGTAATAATGCGGCAACACTGGAACACGTAGTGAATAGAGAAGCGTTACGCCCGTTTTATACTTAATGTCATTCGTCTTTCATTCGAATGAAATGCAGTATGATTGATGAATTTTGGAACAATTTTGCAATCTAATTTACCTTGACAATTAAGGTTTTTGCAAAATTTGTTGCAAAATTTATCAATCATACTGCATTTCATTCGAATAAAGGACGAATGACATTAAGTATAAAACGGGCGTTACACCTTATTTTGAATGGAGGCGTGTTGAGAATTAAAGTAGAAAATAATATATTTTGAGAACTTGATGTGATTCAAAGCACACAACAAAAATGTTTGTATATATGTAATTCGGATATTTTCGTTAACAGTGCTGTAGCAGTTTGTTTTGCATGATAAATTCAGTGGAAATTGCTACTATGTCGAGGTGTTGCGGGTATCCGGCGCATAAAACGCTACCGAATAGACTATCCGCCGGATGCAGGATACTTATAGATATCCGCGTGGATAATTTTCTCGGTAACTTTTACAGAAATCCTGAAAAAATGAATCAATAATTTTATTAGATTTATTATATAGTAGTATATATAAAATGTATTAGAGACTTTAAAAATTGATTTCTGCACGTTCGCGTGAAATGAGTCAAGACGCACCTTGGTTTAATAAAAATTATGTGCAATACGAGCTTAATCAAGCAAGCATGCCTGATATCCGATATCCGGCAATCAAAAAACACCGGATATTCGATATCCGCACTCCCCTACTGCTATGCTTTAGAAATTTCAGTATGAAATAAAAATATCTGAAAATTTAAAGTCTACTTTCGGTTTTCTATGTGCATTTGGCCTGACAAATTATACTAACAACTTCTGATCAGAATGAAATTTTAGAAATATTTACGTAATCCTATGACGGAAAATGTGAAAAAAATTAGAAGTTTCCCATTTCAAAAAGTTCATATTATTAGCGGCTGAACCAGGTCGTTCTCCAATAAGAATAGCATTATGAATAATTACTGTTTCTATTTAGGAGTAGGACCTCATCAAATGATTTTATGTGGACTTATCATGTATCGGAATGAAAAATTCAATGGATGTCGAGAATCAAAAGAAATAAATATTTTCTCTGACTAAAATTGACATATTTTGCAAAGAAACCATACATAATTCTGCTGCTCCGACTAAGAAAAAATTATTCGGAAATAATTATTTTTTGAATTTTTATCTTTGAAGGTAATCTCCTAATCATTACACATCAGGGTGATTGCACTGAACCCAAGACTTTTCCAGTACTTATGCCCGTATGCACTGAGAAAATTTCAAATTTGTACCAGTGCAAAACGAAACTTTATCCGAGTTTAGTAAAATCACTATGCACCAAGCAGGTTTAGTCCATAAACGAGTTCAAATTCTTTTGAACTCTGATATTATTTCAACCCATGAATTTTGGAAAAATAAAACTTTAAACTCAGATAAATCACAGAAAATTTTTTTCTAGAAAATGTAATTATTTATTAATTGAGTGAGTACATTGTAAGAATAGAGAATAATAACAGTTCTGATGACGAACTAGAGTTGCTAGACATTATAGAAAGTTTGCTACCTGTTTTGAAGGCACCACAGAAAAAACAAGATCCGTTCAGCCAATATGATGACCAAAAATTTTGGGCAAGATTTTGATTGTCTAAAATAACATGTACTNAACAAGATCCGTTCAGCCAATATGATGACCAAAAATTTTGGGCAAGATTTTGATTGTCTAAAATAACATGTACTCGAATTCTGGAAGAGGTAAAAATTCCAATTTTTTTTTAAACAAATTTCTTTAGTAACTAATTAAAAATTGTCTTTGTTTAACCATAGATTGAGCAGGAATTAGAGTTCAAAAACGATAAAAATAACAGTGTGTCACCAATCAACCAACTTTTAATTACACTACGATTCTTGGCCACAGGAGGATTTCAATCACTTATTGGAGATCTATTTGGAATTGATCAATCAACAGTCTGCAGAATAACCCAGAGAGTAATTCCTGTCATTGCAAAGCTTTCTATAAAATACATCAAAAATGTAGAAACTGTTGAAGAAAAAACCAACTCAATGAAGCTCTTTTTTGATACATCTGGATTTCCTGGAGTCATTGGAGCTGTCGACTGTACTCATGTGCCAACATTCTCTCCAGGAGGGGACTCAGCGGAAGTATTTCGAAATAGAAAGGGGTACTTCTCTTTCAATGTGCAATTAATTTCTGATCCTTCGTTGTACATTTCCGATGTTGCTCGTTGGCCTGGGTCAGTACATGACAGCACTATTTTTGATTACTCTCATGTCAGAGCCAAGCTAAAATCGGAGACAGACAGTTTTGGATATCTGGTGAGTGATAGCGGCTACGCATGTCGAAAATATATTCTTACACCAATTTTGGACCCATCTATTCCAGCAGAAGCAAATTACAATCGGGCGCATGTTCAAGCCAGAAATTGTATTGAAAGAGCAAATGCGGTCATTAAGCGAAGATTTTCATGTTTAAAATATGGCCTCCGAGTAAAGACGGAAAGAGTACTTGAAATAGTTGTTGCCACAGTCGTCCTACACAATATTGCAACTTTGTGTGGAGAGGAAGAACCCCCTGAAGATTCTGAATTGTTGCAATTTCTCATTAACAACCAAAAAAATAGAGCTGAAATCGAATTTGAGGATCCNCCTGAAGATTCTGAATTGTTGCAATTTCTCATTAACAACCAAAAAAATAGAGCTGAAATCGAATTTGAGGATCCCTACTACAATCTTTCCAAGAAATTCTCAAGCACATATCAACACTTCTGTGAGAGTAGAATTAATCCAAAATTNCCTGAAGATTCTGAATTGTTGCAATTTCTCATTAACAACCAAAAAAATAGAGCTGAAATCGAATTTGAGGATCCTACTACAATCTTTCCAAGAAATTCTCAAGCACATATCAACACTTCTGTGAGAGTAGAATTAATCCAAAATTNTCCTACTACAATCTTTCCAAGAAATTCTCAAGCACATATCAACACTTCTGTGAGAGTAGAATTAATCCAAAATTATTTTAATTAAACAATAGTGTTTCACAAACAGATGAAATTAAGAATTTTGGGAATTATTCAAGTAAAGCTCAATTTTAGCAGAATAATACAATTTCTTTTTTGCTAAAACCTCCATTTTAAGTGCATGCTCTTCCTTACCCATTTCTAAAAAACAATTATAGTATTGTTTTTTGGATATAGCAAGTTCCCCAACGTTGACAGTAGCGTTAACTTTTTTCTCGAGCAATGTCCCTGTTGGTTTTGAAATTGGGCGACTACGTGATTTCCAGCAGCTACGCCACTGTTTTGTTCTAGTGTGAGTCACAGGTATGGTGTGTGTGGGGTCACAAAGCTTAAGAGTGTAAGGAACCATTTCGTCAGATTGAACCTACGTGGTTGTTTCAATTTCATTTGTTGCATCATCTTCCGCTTGTGACTCCAAAAGTTCAGAAATCTCAAATTCTACAAGAATTAAGTTTATTTGTATTTTAAGAGCAATAATTAGTAACACCTCAGCCACTCATGCAATAGGCATAGCATTCTATTGTTGGTTCTACAACTCAATGTGAATTTCTGCTTTATTGTTACAACTATCAACAGATTAATTCAACCAAAAAAATTTTGTCAGATTTTTTTTTACAAAATTTGCTTGACCGTCAACAATGGATATTAAACTAGTAATATGCATCATTTCTGACTGGAGTGAGAAACTTCATCTCATTTGAAAAGCAAAATTTGAGCTGAGCGCTAACAACGAATGCGTTCATAATTTATATAAGATTTCTGATCGATTGACGTATAACTTACCCAAATCCTCGTGGAGTTACCTTTGGTAAAAATTATACAGGACAATGAATTTGAACAGTAGCATGGTGCAACTAATTGCGTTTTTACGGTNACCTTTGGTAAAAATTATACAGGACAATGAATTTGAACAGTAGCATGGTGCAACTAATTGCGTTTTTACGGTACGAGCAAATAAAATATCCAAGGCAAGGAAGGCGGGAGTCAAAAAAAAATAATAAAAAAGCGTTAACTACTTATGCATTCATCGGTATAATTGGAGGCATTAATAGCACACATGCAGTCCTTATTTAAAACAACCATTTAAGGTTTAATTAAAGCAATAACCATTACATTATTTTGGAAAAGTGTTAAGACCTAACCTAGCAACTGTTACAAAACAGGAACCATTAAAACCTTATACTAGTATATTATATGGAGTTGGAACCACTGGAAAAGTGCTGAAAGACTGAAAAAAAAATTTTTTTTTAAACGTAATTACCAAGGCCGACCAAAAAATGCGATTTTTTTTTCAGAAAATGCGATTAAAATCGTAAAAAATGCAATTTAGTGCGATTCATTTTCTACAGAAAATAGCATTAAAGTTTAATGGTAATACATATTTAATGCTGAAAAAACTAATTTAGAAGCTAGAAAATGATATTATTATTCAGATTCCATTGATTAACTATTGGTTAAATGACCAAGTAGTTCCAACTTCAAACTGAAGTATTTCGATGAGGGACCAATCTGGCGCCTTGATACTGATTTCCAGCACCATGTATCCCTATGCCAATTAAACAGTAACTAAAATTAATTCCTGGAATTTCCCAAATTAAAATGAAATCGATTATTATATTTTCCCTAACTGCCGATTTTAATTAACCGACCGGGCATTTAAGGATTAACAAGATATTATAATCGAATTGAAATACTAATCCATGTTCAATTTCGGTTTCATTCTTATATGTGGGTCTCAAGTTTAAATATATTTAAATAAATATAATATATATAAATCCCAAATTTTTCGTCGATGAAGCTGATTCTGTTGAAATACAGATCCGTCAATGTTACTGATAATTATAAATTGTTTTGATTTTGTGAAATAAAATGCGCATTTACAATTCGTTCTACAGTTGTAAGCTAAAGTCAAAATGAAAACAATGTTCTTTATTTCTATTGTGCTTATGAACATAGCCAATAAGTTCATTATGCCTTAACCTTGCGCTGGAGGACAGTTAGCTGTTTGGTTGGGCTCTACCGAGAGGTTAACTAGTTTACAATGCTAAAGTTGGTCTAAAGCTCAAAGTGAGCACCTAATTTCAGATTAACATGCTATTTAAAAAATATATACCAATTTCCAACTCCAGAACTTGAATTATTTGCGCCACTATACTGCCAATTGACATCATGCGCAATTGATTTGACATCAATTTAACTTTTTTTTTCTAATTTCTAATCTAATGTCACTCAATTTTACTGAAGTATTTTTGTATTTTGTAGTTAGCAATTACTAAAAATGAGATTTAATGCGATTTAATGCGACGATCCTGGAAAATGCGTTTTAATGCGATTAATGCGATACATATTTACATCATTCGATTGCATTTTTAATAATTCGTGGTGAAACCAGTTATCAATAGGCCAATCAATGGTTATTTGTAAAATGCGACTTAGTGCAAAAAGTGCATTTGGTCGGCCTTGGTAATTACTAAGTTGAGTTGTTTTACCAAAAAAGTATCAATGNTTTAGTGCAAAAAGTGCATTTGGTCGGCCTTGGTAATTACTAAGTTGAGTTGTTTTACCAAAAAAGTATCAATGTTACCATGTCGATTCCACCTTGAATACAAAAAACAATGACAATGATTGTGCAAAGAAGCATGACCATTCTCTATGTATTAGTTAGTATATCTGATTTTAACTTTCAGTGTTAGTTTTTCAGCCTTTCTTCCAACTACAAGACAATGGGTTTACTCCTTGTGCTGTATGTTAAATATCGTGTCTCTCATAACTAGTGTTTAATGAAAATAAACAATTTCAGCCAATCAGATCCGGAGTGTACCAGTCGGTTTCAAAAGTTAAATTTTCGGCATTAAACGTGAATTAAAAAAAAATGTATGGACCGATTGATCTGGGGCTCCGAATCTTCTTAAATTAAGTAATCAGGAATGTATTGGAAAAGATGGTAATTGGTTTAATAGTTCTTGAGTTATTAAGGATAACGTGTCCGAAAATGGAAAAAAATGGCCACTTATTCCAACAATGACCAGTGGTGTAAAAAATGAAATGGGGAAAAATAGGGAAAGATGGCAACATCATATACCTGTGGTGTCAAAAGTGAAATACAAGGTTGCCAAATTATTTTTCAAGCAGAAGTGGGCGCATTTTACTTTTAGTGTAGACAGCTGATATTGCAACAACGCAATTTCAAAATTGACACCACAGGGAGCCCTATCAATACCACGCCCTTATTTCAAAAGTTACACTTCCGGTCAGCGAAAGTCCGTTGCCGAATGGTACATTCCGGGTTAAGCAAGTTATAATGCTAGGACGAAGTAGTCTGGAAGACTTTCATGGGGCATTTGCTATGAAAAACCTTGTATTCGTTTGATTAGATAATTTATTTAAATAATCTATGCATCAGTAGGAGATTGTATTTACGATCGTTCTTGCAACCATCAAGCATGCCAATATATAAAGTAGTGTTAGTGGTCTTTCAACGAATATAAGAGCCGAGTGGGTTTTTGTAAATTGTACACAGCGCTCAATAAATACCAAGAAAGCAAAAATTTAGTAGTAATAGTGCCAAACAGTATTAGCAATAGTGGCAAAAGTAGTAGCAATAGTGAAGAAGCAATTGTTTTTGAGCTTTTATTGAGCACTCTGTATATGAAATAAATTTTCTTTGGACGAAATATTGAAAAGTCGACAATATAATTTTATTGTACATAAGATTGTATCTCAAATAACATTTTACATTTTGTTTAATTACAACTCATTTAATTATCACAATAAGCGGTTAGGTTACATATCGAGTTGTTGTGGAAAGATGAGCATAAGACTCAATCCTCTCTACTGTACTCATAAATGAGACAGTAGACTTCTCACCTGGCAATGAATGACCAGGAAGTAGGAAATTGCCTGTGCTAATGGAAATCACAGATGAGTTTCGGAGTTGTATTGAAATAGAAGACAGAATTATACAACGAGGCTCTGTAGCACAATTGGTAGTGCGTTAGGTTCGGAGAACCTATGGCGTGGAAATCACATTCCCACTGCCAAGAGCGCCCTCTCGGCCTACGGAAACCGAAAACTACCGACCCTCTGCCCCTTAATAAGGAAAGGGTCACGGATAGTCGCCATATGTGGCGGAGCTGGCTCGCCACGTTGAGATTGAGACAGGAATAGCCACAAAAATTTGGTCTCTGGTGGGGTATGATCCCCCATCTTGGGTTTTCTGGACCCAACGCACTACCATTTGTGCTACAGAGCCGATTTGTAAAATCCTGTCCTCAATCTCAATACAACTTCGAAACTCACCTGTGCTTTCCCATTAGCACAGGTAATTTCCTCCTTCCTGGTCATTCATTGGCAGGTAAGGAGTCCACTGTCTCATTTGTGAGTACAGTAGAGGGGATTGAGTCTTATGCTTAAATCCCCAAATAGTATGAAAAGTGAAGTGGGCTTGGTGTTTCTCTCCTAGTAAAACTAAATCTAACCTATCAAATGAAAAAAAATTGTCTTATAAAAAACTAATTTTGCCTTATAACTAGGTGGGAAACTCAATTATCCAAAGGCATAGTATGATAATCTGTGTTCCTTAGAAATTAGCCGCCCATGATAAATGAAATGAATCAAACCAAACTATAAGAATCAGGTCTTATAACGGAAAGTTTTATAATAGTCTACTACTGTTTTAAAAATTTATGCCAAATTATCAAAGAAATGCGAATGTAAACAAGGGTACATGTCATTAAATTTTTTTTTCATAGAATTTGTGGTGCACTTGTTTCGGTTACGTTTGTGATGTGCGTCCCAAGGCCAACGTGCCAAAAGTATCCATCGTGTAGTTGGAATATACCGACAGACACAACGCTTTGCTCAGGTATAGATGAAGAAAATGAATGTCCTGGAGGTCGCCTATCTTGTTTCAACGGGGTAAATTAATTTTTGAATATTCAAACCATTATATTAGTATGGTTTGCTTATAACTAGAGATACCCAAAAAATTCGGACTCAAATATTATTTTTTATAATTCATAATCCTTTTAATGATTTTTTTTTATTCCATTTTAATCAAGGTTTTTAGACTTTAAGTCAAATTACTTGACTTTATTTTTGTCCAGGTTACAATTTAACAAGTAATGACTCTTGTTGAAGCCCATGATGCCTTTAGTGCTTTTTTGAGACCATAATGCTTTTAATGCTGTTAATGCTTTATTTATTGTAGAATTGCTTATTTATAGGTCGGGAAGCATATGCATGTTCCTGTGGGCAGTGTTTAAAGGGCAGAACTTTGTCAAAGTTTTTTAATCTTTTTATTGCTTTTTGGTTGCTCTACTCATACAGCAGTATTACCTAAGGTACTACTTACTGATTTGGGTATGTATCTGTAGACAGAAGAATTACGCTCATGCTGCTGTGTCACACCAAATCCGGCCTTACGTCATTTAGAGAAAGGTGAGTCTTGTAAATACTCGGTTAAATTCAGCTCGTGTTGACACTCAATTCGTAATTTCATAAAAATTAAGAAGTTATAGAAAAATAACTACGTCAATTTCAGTGTGTTACACTAATCACAGTTTATACAGCTTATACAATTTATAACATAGTTTTGCTGATTGCTAATTTATAAAGATTAGGAAGGTTTTATAGAATTCATAAAGAGAATTAGTACATTTGCTGTCACTTTCATTGAAGACTTTTGGTCATTTATGAAGTTCATGTGAACTACAACACTTCGGCATAAACAAAGGAAATAATTCTGGTTGTTGTGAATGTGGAATAAGTGAAATAGCAAAAAATTTCGAAAATTTCCGTTTTCAAAATGAAGGATTTCATCATATATATTTAATTTCATAATCTGCAGTAATAAAACCATGGACAATTCTTTAGATATGCGAATTTTATAAAACTTTACCACTGACTCAGATATTAATTAATTATTGACAGGGGATGAAAATCCACCGAGGGATGGAAGTAAGCTGAGACTTTATTTAATTAGATTCTGTCCCTACTGCCATCGTGTTGCTCTCATCAGCTATGCCAAAGGAATAACGTGAGACCTGCGTAGATGCATATTTTCTTAAATATATGACAAATTTATGAATTTTTGTATACAGAACAGACATTGTTTACGTAAATCTGAGGAACAATCCTGTCTGGTTCACTAATGAATCGAAGTTGGGTCGACTCGTACCGATGGTTGAAACGGATCTTGGCAATATCAATGGAAGTCTCATCGCCGCTGACTTTTTAGATGAAACATATCCAATGCCAGGGGATATGTATCCTTGCAACAAAATTTTGAAAGCGATGGACCGAATATTCATCGATAACTTTAACAAGGTATCTTAGTAAACAAACGAATCAGGTTAGGGTCAAATGAAGAGTTTATTAGTGTTCAATTTACAACGTTGGCTCTTTGATCTTTATTGCATTTATTAAAACACAAAAACCATGTGTTCCACAGAGTTACCGATAACGGCATAAGTAGTTCCCGTTTTTTGAATATTTTTTTTTCACTCCCGCCTTGCTTGCCTCGAATATTTTATTTGCTGGTACCGTAAAAACGCAATTAGTTGCACNGTCGCTGACTTTTTAGATGAAACATATCCAATGCCAGGGGATATGTATCCTTGCAACAAAATTTTAAAAGCGATGGACCGAATATTCATCGATAACTTTAACAAGGTATCTTAGTAAACAAACGAATCAGGTTAGGATCAAATGAAGAGTTTATTAGTGTTCAATTTACAACGTTGGCTCTTTGATCTTTATTGCATTTATTAAAACACAAAACCCATGTGTTCTACAGAGTTACCAATAACGGCATAAGTAGTTCCCGTTTTTTGAATTTTTTTTTTCACTCCCGCCTTGCTTGCCTCGAATATTTTATTTGCTGGTACCGTAAAAACGCAATTAGTTGCACCATGCTACTGTTCAAATTCATTGTCCTGTATAATTTTTACCAAAGATACTCCACGGGTAAGTAGATTTGGGTAAGTGATACGTCAATCGATTGGAAATCTAATACAAAGATTACGAATGCGTTCGTTGTTGGCGCTCAGCTCAAATTTTGCTGTAATTTTTTCGTCATTTTTACAAATAAATGATGTTGAAATGATTCTCTGAAATTTGTTCATGAGATGAGGTTTCTCACTCAGTCAGAAATGATGCAAATTACTAGTTTAATATTTATTGTTGACGGTCAAGTCGAATTTTGCAAAACAAATTTGACAAATTTTTTTGGTTGGATTAATCTGTTGATAGTTGTAACAATAAAGCAGAAATTCACATTGTGTTGTAGAACCAACAATAGAATGCCATGCCTAGTGCATGAGTGGCTGAGGTGTTACTAATTATTGATGTTAACCTGAACAGTTTAGCTGACCAAATTGTTCGTACAATTTGAGAAAGTGTATGGCCGTGGTCAATTAAAGGGTGTCCGGGAAGTAGAGGCACAACTTTGCGGATTCAATACAGAAAGCACAGAATTAATACATGAAATCAATTTTTTTTTCAGCCTGGTACCCGTTGATAGTGAATTAAAAAATGCTTTAGGCATTTTGAAATGTTTGTCAAAAATTTTACTACACTGCGACCAATGGTTTTCAGACTCGTATTCTAGGTGGAATTTGTTACGGATTGAAATACCGCCTAACCAAATTCCATTTGTTTCGGGATATTTTGCAAAAATGAAAGAATTCCAGTGGAATTTGTAGAATTTTCGAAAATTCTGATTTGAATGTAAACAATGGAAACCATATTCTTAATGGAGACAAGGTTTCGGATCGATTGACGTATCACTTACCCAAAACCTCCAGAAGTACATTTGCTTATAATTATACAAATATTGAATTTGAACAGTAGCATGATGCAAATAATTGCATTTTTACGGTGCCAGCAAATAAAATATCAGAGGCAAGGAAGGCGGGAGTGAAAAAAAAAATTCAAAAAACGGGAACTACGTATGCCGTCATCGGTAACTAAGCTTGCTAACCAATTTTTGATGTAAATGAGCAAACTGAAATTGATTCGATCTNATTTGAACAGTAGCATGATGCAAATAATTGCATTTTTACGGTGCCAGCAAATAAAATATCAGAGGCAAGGAAGGTGGGAGTGAAAAAAAAAATTCAAAAAACGGGAACTACTTATGCCGTCATCGGTAACTAAGCTTGCTAACCAATTTTTGATGTAAATGAGCAAACTGAAATTGATTCGATCTNTTATGCCGTCATCGGTAACTAAGCTTGCTAACCAATTTTTGATGTAAATGAGCAAACTGAAATTGATTCGATCTAGAGTGCGATAGCTCACTTTTGTCCATAAACATGCGATCTGACGCATTGACTCGCTCGATTAGGCGAAATGACTATTGAACCAGATCGCCAAATTATATGGTGTTTAAAACACCAAAATTTGCCAATTTCACCGGCAAAAAGGTTTAATGCTTCATTGGTTAAATCTCAAGGTTTTTCACGACATTTACATAATTATACGTAGGATATGTGTCAACAAACTTGTGGCATACTTTCCAGCTTTCGTACAAAACTTACCAATTTTTGGCTGAGCATTAACAATTATTTACGATTGGATGTCACCAATTTCTCCAGATATAACAAACCGTAGCAACGATAGTACAACCAGAGGCTAAACCATACCANATTGGATGTCACCAATTTCTCCAGATATAACAAACCGTAGCAACGATAGTACAACCAGAGGCTAAACCATACCATGAAAGTACAACGGTGTAATCGGTGGTTGCAGCCAATCTAAGGCTGACAGATTAGCAATCTAGCGAGGAATAGAAATAAGTAGTTACTGGATGATANATTGGATGTCACCAATTTCTCCAGATATAACAAACCGTAGCAACGATAGTACAACCAGAGGCTAAACCATACCACGAAAGTACAATGGTGTAATCGTTGGTTGCAGCCAATCTAAGGCTGACAGATTAGCAATCTAGCGAGGAATAGAAATAAGTAGTTACTGGATGATAGTTAGCAATAAAACTTTGCCTTTATCAGCACCTAGTAGTTATATCGCGCAAATCTGGTGGTGCTGGTTTTATTTACTTAGCACTACTTGGCAGCCATATATCCAAATTTCCAGAGTAAACTTACAGGCAACTGGAGACACATGAAGATATGTTGTGGTACATTGTTTTGTAATGAAAGTGAAGAAATAGCTACTTTTCGTCTTAGGATAATACGATACATAAATTATATCTATGAATTTAAAAAATCAAACCTTTGTTCTCACGAAAGTTTAGAAAATAAAAGTTATTCGGTTACACTTTTGGAGGCAAATTTTTATGATGCTAATTGAGTTAATAAAAAATTATTTGGGTACAACATTGGATGCAAAACATATACTCCTTTCTATGTATAGAATGCCATTTAGAAGTAAAGTTTTATCAGCACCTAGTGATACTGTAATAGTAGACAGATAGTAGTTATACTTAAGCAAGCTGCATCAGAAACCATACGGTACTTAACATAGAAACCAATTTATTACCTGAATGATACGCAAAAATGTTCGTAATCATAGGAATAAAAATTGTTGATACTTATAGAAAAACTGTCCGTAATCCACATGATTGAAAATCCATACTTATAGATTCGCAAATAACTATAGATTTAACCACGTGAGAAATATTTTGAAGACAGATAGACAGACACGACGATTACAATATCCTCCTACTACTCAAATAGTCTACAAGTAATAATGTTTTGTTTCTCTAGGTAATGCCACCACTCTTGTCCAGTTTGGCCACTGGTAAAGCTTATAAGGATCCGTCTGAAGCATCAGCAATTATTCAGCAATTTGAAGAGAATTTAGCCGGATTGGGCCACGAATTGCGACGCCGAGGTTCAACTTATTTCGCTGGTACGGTAAAATTTTTCTNGAATTTAGCCGGATTGGGCCACGAATTGCGACGCCGAGGTTCAACTTATTTCGCTGGTACGGTAAAATTTTTCTGAATTGTGTAATATTATAATTTATAATTTTATGCAATTATATGTATTTAATGTTTTGCCGAGTAGAAGTTGTACTCTAGTAAATATATACTATTCCAANTAAATTGTGTATATTATAATTTAAAATTTTATGCAATTATATGTATTTAATGTTTTGCCGAGTAGAAGTTGTACTCTAGTAAATATATACTATTCCAATTTGTCATAATATAATTTGTTTGAATAGGTAATGAAAAACCAGGCNAATTTGTCATAATATAATTTGTTTGAATAGGTAATGAAAAACCAGGCATGGTTGACTATATGATCTGGCCTTGGATTGAAAGGAAGCCACTTATACAAATGATACACCCAACTGCTGCTGACTATACAAACACTGACACAACAATTGTAAGTAATTCATTTTTTATTATGAATTTGAAAGTTTTTATCCTGGTTTTATTATCAAGGCCACCTGGACGGAGTTGATGAGGAAGGACAAAGCAGTACAACACTATGGATTAGCACCAGAAGCTCATTATGAGTTTGTCCAAAGTGTACAGAAAACAGAAGACAGAAATCCTAGTTATAATCTTCTTGTCTAATAATAGGGATTGATGTAATTGAGCTTGATGAATTAAAACAATGATAAAATGTGGCAGTGGTAGACCCTATCCATAGCAACGTAAACTAGAGTAGAATGCTCGTATCCTCCGGTTTGTTAAATCATACAAGTCTGAGATAAATTTAATGGTAAAGCCATTAGGTACTGAAGATACTTGAAGATACCTGAAGATAACATAAGACACCTAGCTCCTCTTGAATTGTAAATATCCGAAGTCTATGCGCCAAATGTGTCCGTAATGATAGACAATTTCTGAAGTAAAGTTTCAAAATAATATAAACTAAGCCGATTGTGGTTATAATGCTTCTCTATTCATAAATTCAACCGAACCAACAACATTTACTAGCCAACAGAGAACTAGACAAACAGACACAATATTCATTGTATTTCATTCAATTGCAATACAATTCCTTCTGCTAAGAGATACAGTTTATGGATATGAAGTGAATGAAATTTTAAATACCAGAAAATTCTTAGCAATATTCCCTGAAATATAAATATATTTCTTTCAGCGGGAATTTTAAAAATTATGTAACAAATTAATGTCTCACTAGTGGGACAAAGTAAGTTTGAATGCTAAGTGGAGCTCGCAAATGATGTTTAGGGTTTAATTTTAGTTTCGTAACTTATCTCATTCATTATAGAATTTTTTGTGAGCGGATTTTTTACAAATTTGGATCGGATACAAGAAAGGATTCATTTGTACGTTTCTTTTTATGTTGATTATTTTGCAACAATTTTGTTTAATTACAACGCGCAAAAATCAGCCAATAGAAATGAGTGAAAGCAGGATTAGCTTTCTCACAGGAAACTCCAATTCCTCTTATAGACTAAGAATATTTCCTCCAATAATGATCAAGCTGGGTGGTCTACCTAAGTGAATGTATGAAATATTAAGGCAAAAATCTTTGCCTTCTGTATATTTTGACCTTAAATTTCTTAAATTAAATCATAATTATTAAACCATATTAAACCATAACAAAAATGGTTGTCATTATCAATATGATCTTATAACGGATAGTCTGATAAAATCAACTATTATAAAATTTTTGGATAATAATTACTTGTGATTGTCTTTTTCATTGATATTTGGTTTACATCCTTACTTTTAAAAGTTTGAAATTGGTAAAAAAATATCTGATAAAATTTCCAGTATCAAATGTTTCTCGTCCCAAGTTATAGTAGTATATAGTTTGCATTTGGGCAAAATAATATTAACTAGGTTAGGTTTTGGAATTTTCAAAAGCAGAAAATTGAGTGTAAAATTTGTTTAATTGTTTCTAGTATTTTGTTTCATAATGTCGAAGTTAATTTGCCTAATTGAAAAACTAAATTTCCTAACTGGAAACTAAAGCGAAATGTTTTAGCTCAACGCTTCTTGTCAAATAGAATATATTGATATTTACTTAGACAAACACTAGCGCTAATTTATTTAAATCCAGGAGGACATCTTTTTAACTTTGAATGCCGAGATTTGAATATTCATACCTTTTGCGAGTTGATAATTTACGCAATATAACATATTTCAGCGTATCAATCTACAGGAGTACACTTTGTAGTATATAATGAATATTTTTGCGGAAACCAATGATTTGGTTCCACATTGGTTATTCACATTTTGTCATACTTCCAAGAGCTTTTAACGTAATATCGTTATGGTCAACTTAAATATCAAACCTATGGAATGCATTTTATTATTCCTTGCAGACTTAGGGAAACTATTACTGTGAAGTCCGGGTATAATAAAACTCCGGCTATATAAACCAGACTGTCCGGTCCCTGCCAAGCAAATGGGAGATTATGTGTTAATATAAAGAAAGGGTAAGAGACATTTAAAACTTATAAATTTTGCACATAAAACTGAATATCAATAAACATAAATTTGCATAAATGGTCTTTAAATTCTCGTTTTCATTATGCTAGATTTACTGAGTTATGTTCAAAAGTTTTGGTAGTATATTAACTGGGCAGTGTTGTATCCGTATGGCAATTATACTGACACATACAATCTACAATGACAGTGTTTTACTAAGCTGGATGTAGAAAATGGCACAAACGTTGTCATTTTACTGCTTTGTTTTGTGTTTGAAAGCGTATATATAAAATAAGTAAATCTTCAAGAATGATACCCTTGAATCTCACCGATACATCCCTTAACCTCATCCTCTGCAAATGCACAGTCAAAATTTGCGTCACACCTTTTAGTCAAGGGGATACAAGCTCCGTCATCACAAATAAAATCATTGATTTTACAAGGACTTGTAATTGGTGTCTGGAACATTCTTGACTTCGTTGAGATATGTGCCGGCTCACAACCTAGTTCATCTTCATGGTTCAAACAGTCAAACTTATTGTCACAAACTCACACCTTTGGGATACAGGTGAGTGTGGAAATGCATTGATATTCAATCTTAGTACAATTTGGACTTGGAATCTTTGAATGACAGTTCCATTCGTCGTCCCCGCCGTCACATTGTGCTATTCCATCACATCGTCCGTTTGACCGGAGGTTAAAGATTAAAGATAAAGGATTCTTTCGTTAATAAACATTTATATCGGCCTGGTAAACAGAATTTAGGACAACCTCTTTCATCGTCACCATTTGCACAATCTTGCTGGAAATCGCATTGCCACTCACGGGGTATGCACTTGTTTGACATTTCACATTTAACTTGAGACAAATCGCATAAGTAGCCTTGATTACTGCTTGAATCCTCGTCATCCTCAGGTATTTCGTTCAACTGGGCTGGTGAAGCCCTCATATTTATTTCTGAGAGAACACTGCGATATGGATGGTCAATGCCGGTACAATTTTGCTCATCTTCGCCACCAACACACTCTACTTTTTGGTTGCAAATCATCCAGGGTTGTGCGCAAAAGCCATGAACCGGATTGCGAAGAGTACACGGGATCTCACCATAATCGCATGCGGGATTAGAGAATGTCATAATTTTGTTTGTAAAATTGCAGTCCCGCTCGTCTTCACTATTTGGACAGTCTATCCTTCCATCACAAAATTTTGTATCTATCAAACATCTACTTCCTCCTGTAGGCACCAATTCCACACGGAAGTTGAGATCTACAGTTCATCTCGTCACTCCTGTCAATACAATCAATGTCGTTGTCACATACCCAAATGCTTTGGATCCTATCTCCATTATTACAACGGAACACGCGTGATTCATTTGACGAGAATATACGAGTTATCAGGTTTGCACGTCTCATCACATTGTGTGTATAGTTGAATTGAGTATTATTGTTTTTATGCATATTGTATTGAATCCAGTGAGGATAGTATGATACATCGGTACACATACCAGGTTAATCGGCTTGTCCGCAAATCACGCTAATCCCAGCCGACACAATACCACAGATGACTTCCACATTTGAATGTATGGATCGGCATGTGAACGGACTTCCGGAATCCCCTAAAAGGTGTCATTGTTGACAATTATTAAATTTTCTATTAATTTCCAATAACAGTGAGCAACTACTAACTTCGAAATCTCAGGTGTACAGGCTTATAATATTGTCATTTCAACCTATCTTTTCTGGCTTTCCTGTGTTTAAATGCGTCGGGTGCTAGTTTGCTCCATTCTATAAGTCATTTTGTGAATGGATCACATCTCACTCTAATGCTATATCTTATTATAATCACAACGTGATGAAGCACAGGTACTCTCTAATTGTCTCCAATTTGCGATGGTTGCAATCTTGCTTAAATCTAATTTTAGAATATTTACCGCCAAATACTGTTGATGTAAAGAACTGGCCAACCAAAAGGCTGCTTTGGATACCGAAATTTTATGTTATTTTATATTAATTTTTACTACCAACGACAATTATAAGCACCAACCTCATTGGGCCTCCCTGATGGATTCTCCAAGAAACTTTTTGGGCTCCGTTTAGCTCTAGTTCCCAGAAGATGTATGACTTGGATTGCTTTAGTACTCAAAAGATTATTCGTCTTTATCCTCCGCTGTCGCTCAGACTATCAAAATATTTGTTGGGTTACCAAGTTGTTTTGTTGGGCACCGCTTCAGGCTTGGTTACAAGAAAAAAATTTTTCGCTAATTTATTCAAGAAATTTGAAACTTTCATAATTGCAAAATTTTTACACGTTTGCGCAAACGATGTAAACGATTCAAGTCATTTCGCGCATGCGTAACAGGATTGCATTAACGTTTATTTTCTGGGGAAGCGTGACTTTACTTAAAAATTAAAGTGCTAGGGCCTTGTAAAACAAAAACACAGGTGGTATAATTAAGTTGCCTAGTTCAATTTTCTTAATTAAAGCTGTTATTGCAGCAATTACACCACCAAACTTATTGTGTAAATTGTCAATTAACTCTTGTCATACTACCGTAAAAGGTCGCTTTACCTCCTGACTGTTCAAGAATCTGTAGCACGACAAAAAATCACCTCTGGAGTTTCTGCCTGACCCTAATTTGTGGCAAGGGGTTTCACCATCTCTTGTAGATGTTTCCAACGTCTGGAAATCTTACAAACTATTTTTTATTTATCTTCACACACACCAAAGGAATTTAGTTCAATTTTGGCTCATGGCACCTTCTCCCTACTGCCCATCGTCCTCCCTACCGCCTCCTTCTCTCAAAATGGCCACCGCCCCACCCCCTCCCTACNGCCCACAGCCCCGCCCACCCTCTTCTTCCCACCGATATATCACGTTTGTTTTACCTCAGTTAAGCCGAACCTCAGCTACCACTGAAATGTTTCGAACTCTGCACTGTTTACTGTACGTAGGAAAAAACCTGATGGTCAAAAGTTGTCATCCATCTTGACCAAAAATATTATCCTCAACTGCTAAGCTTCTTCTGTTACCCCATCGTGTAGCCGTCGGAACACCAATTTTTACATACTCTTGTTTTGTGCATTGACAGGGTATGACTGTCTCGACAAGACTTACAGCGATTAACCCAAACAGATGGTCTCTGGTGAGGTATGATGCCACGTTTTGGGTATTCCGGACCCAACGCACTACTAATTGTGTTACAGAGTGTATTGGGAATGTGCTGTTTCAAAGCTTGAGTTTGTGATGATGCTCCACCAGTTATCACCAGAAAAGTCTTTTTTTGTTAGTGGGGGATCCATCATTTGTGCTTCTCCTCATGTCTTGGCAGAGACGGGGAAGAATTTTATCGGGTATAGGTGTCTATGTTCACTCTCCCGTAGGTATAGGAGCTAAGCTTACATCTCACAACATATAGGGTGTTACGGGAGTAATTGGTCGAGCAAGTACTCTAGTAAAACATTAAAAAATTTTTTTTATTCTTTAATCTGACCCTAACTTTAAATTCTGTATTTCATAATTAATTTAACAAAAAGCACAATCACGTGCCTCTTCAAAATATTGATTATTTTTAACATTTTCAAAATATTCAACAAGGATATCTATCTGAATAACTTTCAAACCTTAATTCACAATACATCAGTACTTTATCGATTACCGTTGTAAACCGCGGACAGCGGAGCTAAGGATTTTTATGTCAAAACCATAAACACTACAGAAGTGACGCCTATGAATTTGAAAGTAGTGTTACCCTCAGTCTCTAATGCTGTTACGTATGAACGAAATTACAGATCAAGTTGAAACTAGTAAGGTAATGGTTGCTCTAATCTCATCCATTTCCAAAACAAGTGCTAATCTGATTGCCTATTACATCCACCCAAACGTAGATCCCTTAATAAATATCTCTAAAAAATCTGAAATTCAGAGACATTTTTATACAAACCAAGCTATACTTAGAAGGTAGCTCAAAAGAAATGTGGATGCTTTATATGGATTTACTATTTCCAAAATAATTCCTATGAAGTTTCATATTAGTAACATCTTCTAATTTAATTCCATTTCAAATTTTCTTTCATTTTGCTTGCATTCAAAGAAATTCGATGTTTGTCTTTCTCTATGTTTTCTATCATTTTAACGTTTTTCCGTGTAAGCGATTCTATATGTGCGGATTTGTACAATTGTCTGCGACTCGTTGTGTTACTATACGTATTTAAAACTCACGTGCTTACCTTGGCACGAGTCCTTTTCTACAGTTCCCGCACACAAGATTCCATCCGTGATGTTTACAGCAGTGCCGTAGTATAGCTTTTTGCAATAATCCCTTGGGACTATTGGTATTTTTACAGTTTGAAGTTTTCGTGAGAGAGAAGGAGTGAATTGCCCTGGTTCCAATTTCCCCCATCCGGACACAGTCGCCAAACCTTACGAACAACAAGTACAAAATTCAATTTTTTACCAGTCTTTGACTACAAAGAATAGTATAATAACTGACCTTCAAATTTGACAAACTCAGTTGGAAATTTTATATTTCTGACGTATTCATTGAATACAAATGGTTTCTCAATCCGGAGCAATGCCAGATCATTGTCAAATGTGAAGTTGTCGGATCTAGGATGAGTGAGATTAAGTACAACTTGACGTTCTTGCTCTGTTCCTTCCCTTATTAAAGGGTCAGCGGCACCAGCGACAATCCGGTTATCACGAATATTAGATTTAGTAAGACAATGGGCAGCAGTGAGGACAAAGATAGTACTAAGGATTGTTCCACCACATTGTATCCCATTGTTATCTCTGAGATATACTTGATATGGAATGGTGTTAGGAATTGCATTTGTTCCTCCGTATATTTTACCAATCTCACCTAGAATCAAATTAGAAAGTATGCAATCCAGAAAACATTATTCAACTGTGAATAAGCTACATATTTGGATCTTGCATTTTACTGAAAAATGTCTTTTTCAATAACCTATTTTATCTAGGTAAATTCGTTTTTCGATCTAACCGATATAATTTTATTTTATACCAAAAAAGCTTTGATGAATAGAAAAATAGATAAAAATATAGTTTAATGACCTCAAAGAGTCAAAATTTATGATTTAATAAAAATCATGTAATCAAATCATGTATTTTAAATTTAACTCGAAGATGCTACAATCATGTATAGCCAGGCGTTCAATTGATTTCTTATATTTGTGCAAACTACTTTCAAGAAAGATACAACCCTGACCAAAAGAAATTGACCTAATCAAATAATGTATAGATAGATTTAGACGAGGATTTTCTCGAAGAAAAATATGTCCCAAAGTTAGCTACTATGATAATGTTTTACGAAATGTGCAAGCAATGTCCCATCACTTATAGTGTAATTAATATTCATACCTGCCACAGGTATTTCCATCTCCAGTCTCTTATGTATTATTATTATCACAGTTTCCAAGAATAAATCTCTCTAGCTATTTTTTTGAGGTTTATATAATAGAACTACAAACTCAACCAAAGACTTCCCACTGTATTAATAGTTTTCTGTCAGTTACATTATTATGCAAATCGCAATTGATTCCAGTGAAACAATTAGTGTCAGGCTATCTTTAAATCACATGATTTGAAGTCAGATAGACTAACTTCATGGTAGCTTTTTAGCATTGTGTATAATTTTCTACAGAAAACAGGATTAGCTATCCCGGGTATTTTAAGAATAAGAAGGATTACACCTGTTCTTTTGGTTTTGAGAGGGGGGTTGATTTAATAGGGATATTACAGTGTTTTTGTAGTTTCCAATTTATTCTACACATAATGCGCGATGTCGCATTATGTGTAGTACTTTTAAAAGAAACTAATATTTCAACTTATAATCAATCTGGTTTTCCAGCTTTCTTTTTCTATAATTGATAAAGTAAAACAATTTGAAATTTATTTATTTATTTGTTTATTAGGATTTTGAGATAACACTCTCGATTAATTGTAATTAGCATTATAAATTATAGAGAGAAATTTTTTTTAAATTTTGTATTAACGTTGAAGTATATATCGTAAAATACATGTCGTTGCAAACTTGTACAGAGTTTCTATAGTTATTGCTCATACCGCACCCAAATCGTGTTTATCAGGTCTGAGAATTTAAATTTTATTACACCGTAATGAAGTTATTCCAATATAGTTTCAGGGAAATTGCTTGTTACACCTGAACCATAAGAAATTAAAAATTAGCTTGCACATTCTCTTCGAACGAAAAAACTTTCTGGAGAAATTAGTTTCCTATTAAATTCCATATGGTGACTCAAAGCTGGTAAAAAAATAAATGGAAGGAAGGGACTATCCAACACAGATTTTTAATTAACCTTGAATACTCCATACTCCATTAATAAAAAAAAATCCATATGTTGATTTACAATTTGGCCATAATAAAACACAATAGGGTCACGTGAAAAAATTTGTGGACTTGGTGAGTAGATATTTGTAATTTGGAGATGAATGAAGCTTTTGTTCATTAGCAAATATATTGTACTGATCTACATATTTATATTAATAACAATATCTTTCGGAACCATAAGCATTGAACTATTATCAGTGGTACTGTATCATGGTGAAGGTAAAAGATACACTCAACAATTGAGTTACTAGTAACCCATTATATGAATTATTCATGGTGCGATGACTGGAAATAATTAAAAGAACAAATTAAATGTTTTGCAAAACTAAAAATTTTGTGAATCCTAAATTTTTTGCACTAAAGAGTAGTATGCACAATCGTATGATGAAAAACTTGTAATCACTCTAGTTTTGTTGTATATTTTATACCATAATTATAACAAGGGTACAGGACCTATCGAATGGACACTTTTATGTGTGAAATATCAATTCACATTTCTATCTGATGGAGTATACTCCAAGTAAAATAGGGTTCTAGTAACTGTGTTAGAAAAATTCCTACTTCATCAAATGTAAAATTTCTCCGCAATGTAATATCTGGTTTCATGATCGTATTGTATACGACATTGAATTTTATTCTTCAAAATATTTGCTCCGTTGTATTCAAGAAACAAATCTAAGTACGGTTTGATACCTTTGAGAATGTGTATTTCAAGGAAACGGAAGCAAATTGAAATTTTATAGTCGAAATTCATTGTGAAGATACCGGCGTCCAATTACACGCAGTTCAGTAGCTGATAGTATTTCGTAGTTTGTAGTTTTCTGTATGCTAACCATGCGTATTCCAAATAAGTCATAGTGTTCATTTCCAAGAATTTATTAATTCAGACTTTAAGCAATACCAAACGTCGTCCTCGCAATGACGTTCTCGACAAAGCTGCACAATTGTCTACCTTTAGTATCTATCATTACACTAAAGTACAACGTAGTTCCGAGGATTCTATAATCAAGTTGTTTATAAGGTTACCTGGAAAAACCAATGAGTTTTTCTGCATCTTATCCTGAAACCAAATTGGTTGGGAATTTTATTGTATCATGTTAACGCCAAATTTTGCGTTCTACGCCAAATTTTGTTAGTTCAAAATCGACAAATCTGAAACGTCCTTTTCTTGAGAAATCTTCAAATATAATTGAAGATAGGAATGCAAGAACTACCCCTTTCAAATTTATGTTCAAATTGAAAAAATTTCGTGTTTCCATGTCGAGACAATCAAATCTGCTTATAAGAATGATAAAGATCACCGAGTTCAATAAATTAAGTATTATATTATTTCAATAAATTATTTAATATTAATAATTTTTGATGTAGTCAGAAATTTTTTACTAACTCCTCTTAAGTTTGCGTTTCCTCGTCCACACAAAATTTTTTACCCATTACATCAGGTCTCTAGTTCGAATTCAGGTTTTTGGTAAGAGTTTAGTAAAAGCATAAAAGTATTCTCATTCAATGGATTGGGTTGTCTTATAGTAGGGTGTCTTCACCCGGGTTGATTGGTAAACGTGTAAACATGGTAAACATGTGATTGGTAAAAGTGATTAGCTGCTTTCATTGAATTTACTTATTTTTACATTGAATTTTTGATTGTTCATAAGGCGTAATGCTTTTAAACCATGATCCTGTTTTCAAAGCCAATCAGTTATGCCTAAAGGTATACCAATCACTAGATAGTTTGATGGGAGACAAATTATGAGTTCCAAATAAAAATTATTTTATACCAATTAATCTTTTCGGGCCATGGGAAGAGCACTCCTCAATTGTGGCTTTCGGTAATTGCCCTATCGGTTTTCGATTGTTCCTCCACCTACGAATACTTTGTCGAGTATTAGATTGACCCTTTGGTCATTTCCGCAGATTCGAAGTACCACAGATGTCTCACTTGGGCAAGGCTACGGGTCTTATGCAGGCTTATGCTTAGCTTTGAGAATGAGGGTGGTGTGAGTAACTTTACACCCAATCAACTTGAGCTTCATTCTAAAAGACGCGAGCTACGAATTTAATTATTAAGTTCCCCGTGTTCATGTTGAGGGAAGCGACTTTCACGTATATAAGAATTCCGATAACCCTGTACCTTAGCTTGATTTCTAAACTGCTGCGTAATTTCGTTTTCACCATTCTAAATTGTTTTGTTATTTCGACCTTGGGCCATAGTGTGTATTGAATTTTAATAGGGAATATCAAAAAATTTATATTTTCAAATTAAACTAAATATATTCGAGAAAAATTGTTAAATCGAATATTCATTGGCTGAATTTTCTTGGTGCATGCTTATTTAATGAACATTTATAGAAAAAAGTAAATCAAATCTAGCTAATTTGAATCACCAACTCACGCTTTAATCGCGAACTAACTTGCTCAATATTCTAACAGTATATGTTGGTTGACTTAGCTGAATCAGCCTAATTGATTAGCCAGTTACTTTAATTCACGAAAACGTAAAAGGAACGAGCTTAGAATCCATAAGTTTTTTTCGTGATGAATTAACCTGCAAGTTAAAATAGGGCAATCAGCTATAGCATTAGAAGCGGTTATAAGAAATGAAATTCCTAAAAATTTGCATAAGTGATGTAGAATGTATTTAGATCATCTTAGGAAATGTCATATTTCGACCTGTTTGACTTCCAGAGGTCACAGTCATAAGTTTAATAGTCACTATCATTGATTATTAATACAAAATTTTAAAATTTGAAACCAAAAAACAGAAAATTGAATTCAAGATTTGCAATAACTTGAAAAGAAAACGCTACTCCTGTAATGTGCACTTGCAAATAACACTACTCCGAAATGAGCCGTGCCGAAAGAAGAAATTATCAATATTAAATAGTTGAATTAATTTTTGTGAATGAGATATGTTTTAGTAATCTATTGTAAGCAGATTTGACTGCCTCGTCATAGATAAACTAAAGTTTTCAATTTCAAAATCAATAATTTGTGATTGAAAGATGTACTTTTACACTACTATTTTCAATTGCTACTTATAATTTAAGCAACAATTTATCAGGACGTAATTCATTGGGCAATTATAAAACAAGATTTTTAAGACTGGTTTTTCTCAGGGTTGAATCTTGCTGGTTCCATGTCTCATAACATAATTAAAGGATTATGTGAACAGTTCTGGAAATAAAAAAACGAAATTTTTTGCCATTACATAATGCTACCTCATGTAGATAATTCAAATCATTCCCAAAACTTATATGATAGGATCTTATTACTAATCAACTAGGTTAACATGATGGTGACGTGGGATGAATTTTATACATTTGATGTCAAAACTATATTTTTCAGGGAGTATGAGCACAGTGCGACGTGACACGATTTTTGATATGAGTCTCTAACAATAATATCAAGTCAACTATGACTAAGGTACTTTATATTACACTGTTTCTGTTACATGAAAATGAGGAATGGTGAGTAATGCGTGACATCTATTTAATTATGAGTTGAGTATAACACGAATTTTTAGAACAAAACATCAAAATTCTCCTTGATGCAACTGTTGTTTGATAAGTTGAGGAATGGGTCTAAGGTGGGTACCAAGAAACACTGGAACAACAAATTTCATTTCTAACATTGAAAAGTAATAGTTACAGAGAATTTCAAAAAGTATATTGTAATGTAAATCAAAATGTACATAATTTATTCATCAGACTTGTAACTCTTCATACATACTCTGAATCCAAACGCCATTTTGAAAAGATTTTGCATCATGCATCAACAATTTATTACTTCTCACTTTCACGATTCAGAAATTACCCCGTAGTAATTTCTGACAGCCTAGGTAACTCAAAAAGCTAACATTCTTACGTCATCACTTAGAAATTCTTCACCATAAGTGCCTTTCGCGGATGGTAACTTTTTCCAACAAAGTTATGACATGTAATTCGTAGCACTTCTGATCTTCTTAAGATTTTTCTTGATAAGTTGATTAATTGATTATAGTTGAAAGAGCATATATTATTTCATAAATCACCAGGGATCTAAGAAATTTGTGGGTGTGACTGCAGATGATATGTACATTTCACACCCAACCAGACGACAGAAAACGAGTTATCCATATAATCAATTTTTGTTTGGANCAGATGATATGTACATTTCACACCCAACCAGACGACAGAAAACGAGTTATCCATATAATCAATTTTTGTTTGGACTATTTTGATTTTAGTTAGGAACTATTTATTTTCAACTGCTATTTCTAACAGTTGCTGACAAATTTGTTAATAAATTTTTGTGAAAATTATGCACCTTCCAACGTCGCAGTTTTATATATTGTGTATTGTTATAGCAATTCGTTTTGTTGAAATCAAGAGTGCATTGATTGCAAAGAATACCACAGATATTTTGTTGACAGAACATGAGAGTAAGCAGATTGCAAAGGTATGGAAAGAGAAATAATAATTTTAACAAAATCAAAGTTGCAACAATGAGGCATTTAATTTGCAGCTAAAGGACGTAGCCAAAAACATACTTGATGTACCCTACATGAGAAGCAATAAATATTTAATCAATTGGATCAGAGGTAATTTAAATGTAAAAAAAATTGCTACTAAATTGTTATGTATACTATCTCGATTCAAATCTTGAATATAGATAGTCCCACTGATTTAAACGTTGCATATCAGAAGCTGCTAAAGGTAATTAAATTTTGAAATCAATTTTTGCTGAAAACTANCACTGATTTAAACGTTGCATATCAGAAGCTGCTAAAGGTAATTAAATTTTGAAATCAATTTTTGCTGAAAACTAAATATCCTACATCAACAAAAAGTATCAAGTATCTATGTACAGTATCTCCCACCAAAACTCTCGTCATAGTTTACTAGTCTTTTAAAATTCCCCTGGTATGCCAGCGTGCTTTAGCGGGAAGAATTTTTAAGCAGATACTTAACGAATCGTAATGTCATTGATTCTACTCGTAATTCATGGTCGTTGACTAACCAGAACAATTTTTGTAAAACTAAAAAGCCAGTGCTCAACTTTTGTTTGGATTTATTGTATTCCTACTTACTTCAATTGTATTTATAATTTATGTACATACTAAATCAACTTTTCTATAACATTCAAGTACTGGAATTATCGCAAAGAAAATGGATTCGATACTATACAGAACGAGGACTGGAGTGTTTGGTCTAAGAATTATCCATACACAATTTTTGGCAAAGACTTCAACGGATGTACAGGTGAATACTTTTTTATTCTATTACTTGCTTGCAAACCAATAAAAGATTTAGTGGTAGAATTAATTGACATTTTGACTTTCACATAATTAAAAGTAAATGTTTATAAGGTAAGCAATTGTATCTAGGAATCCCACAGATATACCATCGGTGTTTCTGCTGCCTCAAAAGTGACCGCAGAAATGCTTGAACAGTATTTAATTCATCATTGTATCTTATTCCCCATTTCGCGACAGCATAGATTATATCCTAACATCGTCTAACATTATTGTCGTTTTCTGAATTGTTGTTCGTACTAAGCCGAATACCCTGTTCATGTTCGTTGTTTAACATAATCATCTATTTTTGTAAATAGCCAAATGCTTGAGTAGATTACATGCGGATAATCATGTTCTCTGACTTAATTGTTAAGTAGACTCCATTTATAATAGGATCTCTCGGTTTTGCCAACTCGACTGACTTTATGAAAAATTGCAAAATTTGTGTTTCAAATTAAGTGTTAAACAACATTGAAATATTGTTTTCTGAAAAAATACCTCAATGTTCTTGAGTACAAAGAGATTGAAAGTGAGACAGAGAAGAGGATCCACCCATGCATAGCCTTCAGGTAAATCTTGCAGATGAACAACCCAGCAGAACTTAAAAATAAATTTTACGCCCATAGTGATCTTACATTGATACTAAATTATCAGGCATTTATCATACAATGGATATTTGCTACTACGAAATAAACAAATAATTTAGTTTCAAGAATATGATAATATATTGACTTGGGAATCACGAATATTTACTACTATTGTAGTATTGTGGATCCAATTGATGGTCACAAGTCCTCGTCGTGTGGAGTAGGGTTACCGGTAATCACCAATAATCAGCAAAGGACAACAATGTGTAAGGTATCTCTAATTTTAGAAGGAAAAGGAAGAAGAAACAGATGAGTTGGATGATGATGTGGCATGTGGATCAAGTGAGTCCGTTGTTGTTGTTAGTGGCTCTGGCGAGAAGTTTTGACCCCATTGTCCATGTGGCAGTCCAGTTTCCTACACTATATAAGAAAAATTCAGATTGTAAAGTGCTCAAAAATCTGCCCATCCTTTTCACACCGAAGTTCAGGCTAAGCAATGTTTCTTTGTTTTCCATAGAGCATTTTTTTAAATTAATAACTTTGGTTTAAATCTTGTATTTGATTTTTTAATTTCCTAAAACGCTATTAACTTCGGAATTTTTTTTCGCTGTTCTACTAAAAGTGTTACAGTTAAGTAAAATAGAGGTTCATTGAATCTTTTTCCCTGTTCCAGAAATTAAATACCACATGTACAAAAATCACAATAGTTGGTTTACGCATCGACGTAAAAATTAGAAACATAACCTACATTCCAGTTCAACATTTGATACTGCAATAAGGTAACAAAATAATTTATCCCACAATTATGGAAAAGGTTAAAGCGAACGCCAAAAGCCAAATTTATGACTTCAAATAAAAACAGTCACCTGAATTGGGCGGATATTTCTTACTTTCCCTCCTGATATCCAATTCTTTAATATATTGTCATTTGACTCGTGTTTATTTATTTTATTTATATTTAAATTTAAATTCTGAAAATTTCATCTATTAAAGTGCTATTTAGCTGCACCCCTGAAAAATAGTGGTATATTGCACTGTACTAAACTGCTATTAATTGTTAACAACGGCGCATCCTATCATGAATTGAATACAAGTAGACACTTTTTCCTTGCTTCTAATCTAAAGTGGAGGATATAATTAGTCTTTCCAATATAAGTTAAATAATAAGGCTAAATAATTTCCAACATTAAATCACATTTCTTTTGTTACTAACTTTCCCAAACTTCGTATCTAATTTTAGAGTAAAAAAACGATGGATTTTGAATGATGGTTTTTACGTTGAGGATACTGCGGAGCATACTTGGTATATGCACCTCTAAGGATGAATTAATCAGTTGCAATGTATACATTTTATTTGCATTATTTTGATTTTCCATTTTTAAAGAAATTGCAAAGTGGCGCAGAGAGTACCTTGAAGATGAAAGCATTGTGCTTTTTCTGATACATCTCGCTTTATTTAAATCGCAAATGGACACTAATGAGTTAGTTTTAAAACGCCAATTTTTTCCGTTTGTCAGGAGGAGAAAAAACTAAACGCAAACACGATTTGCTATTTCTCTCAGTTTCTCACCCTTAGGGATTTTAAGTATGTGTATTGTTCGAATTAGGGCGTCGATCGGCCTTTTTACATTGGGATTCTGTAACAGAGGCAAAGGGACAAGAATTCCGCATACATCAGGATTCCGATTTCTTACATTACATTCAAAAATATTTGCAAGATATGGATAATTAATATGAATTCACTGATGACGCTGTTCAATTATTCTCCGAAATTGTGACGCAGGGCATAAATTCTGATTATTCTTTACTAGTATCTTTAATTTTTAGAATTTAAAAATGTTGGTGTTGGTCGTGTAGAACTATAGCACACGACAGAAATAAACAGACATTGAAAAAAGGTTTAACCTCACCAAAACCACATAAATCGAAATTAGCCTCCAGAATTAACACTATTGCACTGACAATGCAGAAATGAAATCCGGCACACAATTTTAGATGTTAAATAATAATTTAACATATTTAATTATAAGTGAATTAATATTCACATTCAATGTCAAAACTATATCAAAATTTTAGGTCTACCACTTTGGCTCATGCTTGTAGTGGCAACTCTTTTTGCTCCGGAAACACGCTAAAGAACAATTAAAATTAGGAATATGGAATTAGCCTTTTAATATAAAAAGTATTCGAAAATATTCGTATTAAAAAAAATAATGCTAATAGATGGCTAAAATTGTAAAAACTGCTAACGAATGAAACTCATATTCAGGTTTAAGATGATCGTATTTGCCTATGCGAGACTTAATAAAAACTTCTACTTTTATTTGTTAAGTTGATTACAATTAAAATTTCCTCCAATACAACTACATATTATTTTAGGTCAATATTTGTAACGTGCTCAGCGTTTCTCAAAACCTTTCCACACACGAGGTTTTGGTATGTTTAACAACAACATCAACTTGAAATAAAACTTCAGTAAGCCGCAAAAAAAAAAAATATATTAAAAAAAAAGAATTTAAATTACTTTTACTTATAAAATAGCAGAAGGAACCAGTGGAGATTTCGCTTTCTTGAATTGGAAGACGTTAGNTAACGTGCTCAGCGTTTCTCAAAACCTTTCCACACACGAGGTTTTGGTATGTTTAACAACAACATCAACTTGAAATAAAAGTCCAGTAAGACGCAAAAAAAATTATATTAAAAAAAAAGAATTAAATTACTTTTACTTATAAAATAGCAGAAGGAACCAGTGGAGATTTCGCTTTCTTGAATTGGAAGACGTTAGAAATTTTTTATGCTTTGCTTGTCACTCCTTCAATGAATGATAAAATTCAATAAGCCCGAGTTTAGTTATCCTTTGGCAGTTAAGGAGAGATTGTGGCGCGCGAATGTGTGGAGTAAGTTTAGACCGAAGATGAGAGGATTATGACAACTTTACATTTGTTCTCAATGAGTTAGCAAAGCTTTCTCCACTCTCTACTTAATTCTGATGAATACTGTATACCAACCATAAAAAAAACGAAATGGAATTTCTGCTAGTAATAAGCCATATCTACACTGCGCTAAGTGCCAATAAAGTAGAAATGTTTATCTGGAGACATAATTGTATTTTATATGTCGATTTTTCAAAAAAATGTGTCAAAAACTTCATATCGACTAACATGTATCATAAATATCCTATAATTACTATTCTATTCGGTTTAACTGCACGACATTATTAAATAGCGTTAATTTTTGTCAAAAGCCAATATTTTAAAACGCTAAACCAAATAAAAGAGAATATTGTTTGTTTTGAACAAATTTAAAACATAGGGAGTATTTTATATTTGTACCTTGAAGGATTTTATCCATTTAATCCAACAGCTTGAAATATTTATTCATTGCGTGTAAAATTAAGTCAATCGTAGGCTTCTGGCGTTGCGCATAATTGACTACTACTCATTGGTTCTTCAACGTATCTAGTATAATTTTTAGATATCGGATGTTANAAATTTTTTTAAAAAAAAAACCCCCCCCCCCCCCCCCTCCTACTAATATTTTTTGTAAAAATATTTTAAGTTGTATTTTTTGAGTTGAATAAACACGAATTTACCTGCATTAAGTGTCAAAATGTTCATGAGGATTTGCGCTTATCATGTATATCTGACATCGGTCCAATGAATTAAGTTAAGATTGTTTATGTTTATGTAGGTAGCTTGTTTATTTCATCAAACAATTGTTCCTAACCAGTTAAATGTACTATTTTTGCTGCACGATGTTAAATTTTTTTAAAATAATTTCCATTAGGTATCATTGCACATTTACGTACGAGCATAAGGGCGGCTTTCGAAAAAGACATCAAATAATTTCTAGGCCTTTACCTTCTTTATTAACTAGAAATTCTTGTTCATCTTTAAAATTGTTTCTCCATGAATACTGATGAAAACTTTCCTTTCCATTGTTTCAGGAAACAAGTAACAGGAAAGCATCAGGTTGAAAATAAAGCCGAAAACTAAATCAAAATCAGAAAACGAAACGAAAAAAATATGAAACTAAAATAAATTTTTTTGTAAAATTTATTCAAAAATCAGGCTAATTGCTGATAATAATTGCTTTATTTCTTAACAGATCAAAAGTTTTGAATGACTCGGGTTTCAATCTCCTGATATATGTAAGACGGAAATGGGGATGGTGAGGATAGGGTTTGGAAATGGTTCGGGGATTTATCTAGGGCAGGGTATTGTCAGAGATGAAACAATCACGGGACATAAATGGGGAAAATGGGATTTCTCATTGACTGTCTTGGGAGACATGTTGACTGTACAATGGCTAGGTAGACAGTTATACGCCGANGGGTATTGTCAGAGATGAAACAATCACGGGACATAAATGGGGAAAATGGGATTTCTCATTGACTGTCTTGGGAGAGATGTTGACTGTACAATGGCTAGGTAGACAGTTATACGCCGACAGTTATATGACGAAGCGAGATTTTGTAAAGCATGGGAACCAGACTTCAAGCGCTTCGACAGGGCGTCTGCCATCTGGACAGTGAAAGAGAGGGACGCAAGGGAAAATGGAAATAGGTCACTTTTCCATCCTACATACACAAAATTTCACACAAAGATTACAATATTCTCGCTAGACCCAACTGCTTCGTTTATACTTGTCCAAAGACTCTTTTGTTACAGGTGCACCATCCTATAAGTAAGAACAAAAGGCACGTGACTCATGATTCGCGGAGCAACTCCAAGATTAATAAATTCCTTAAATGTCAGCATAAAATGAGTAATGTATTTTCCAAATTACTAAACCACTCTGTCATGATTCACAGTCACATTGGNGGAGACATGTTGACTGTACAATGGCTAGGTAGACAGTTATACGCCGACAGTAAGAAGATTCACGTTGGTTACCTTTATTTTAATCACTTCGTCAGTAGCAAAATCCGGCTCTTAAGACTGACACTATACGCTTAATTGTAGAATATATCACAATAGAATTACTGTTGTCATCCAATTCCTGCCTAACAATTGTTGCACAACAATTCCCTTAACATTAGCTGCGCATTTACCTAACAATAGTAGCTTACGAACTTACGATCATAGATTCACGATATCATATAAGAATTATTTACATGAACAAGGACGATAACAATTGTATAATTTACATACAGTCGCTGGTCTCTACGTTGGATCATGGGAAACCAGGAAGGCACTTATAGCGAATCCGAAAGAATTTTATCGATATTTGGATTGGGCATCGGAGAACGTTTACAAAGCTATTTACGATTCAAGTTGCTTAAATGGTACTTTTATTCTTAACCTAAATGGTTACTCTGTTCGTGAACATGGCTGTCTTCAATGTATATCCACTTACGTTCACTTGATTGGAAATTTGGACACTCACTACCCTCGTGTAGTGAACAAATTGATTTGCATTAATACGGTAGACTCATGTGGAAAAATTATTTATGCTTGCATTTGGAGATTTTAAAATTTTCTTACTTTAACAGCCAAGAATCTTCAAGCAACTTCTCAGAGTACTCATTCCGTTTCTTTCACCGTATACTGCTAGTACAATTGAAACATATGGGCATGACGGAAGTGAGTGGGGACCAATCATCCGATCAAAAATTTCACCTGAAATCCTACCGCTGGAATTTGGGGGAACCAAAAAGAAGAAAGTTTTGAGTGATCAACGGAAATAGTGTTGGTGAATTCCATGACTACTTTTACAACTACATACAGTGGAGTATGATAATGTCTGGCAGAGAAAGGAGGGTGGTTCTTTCACTTGATGTGGAAAACGGAAAACTTTAAAATTGAAATTAAAGTTGAGCGCCGTACTTACACCTATTTCGTCTATTATATTTTCATTTTCATTCACATATAAGATAACACTTTTAATTCCACCTTTTAGATATTTAGATTGTTATCGAAGAACTGGTTATGAATAGCCAAGGAATGTTAAATTCATAACTGTAGCAGCGCATTGGGTAACCTAATAAAGTTAATACCGACAACCGTTGGTAACCCGCGCATCATACTGGTGGAAAAGTGTTCTTTGGATAAGCGCCGCAACGAAGTGAAAGAACCACCCTCCTTTCTTTGCCAGACATTATCATACTTCACTGTATATAAACTTATAGTTGACTTTACTTATAATAGTCAAACCATTTAGGTTTGGTTCACTGCAAAGTACTGGCAATAAACCAAAGTTCTCATCTTCTTTCCTAGAAATAAAGTGAACCAAATTAATGTTTTCACATAAACTAAAGTTTTGACTTTATTAGACACTACTATGTCTAGAGTGTGGAATAAACATTGGCAGAGAAAGGAGAATTTCCTCTCACCTCTACATGCGATCTTACCGCAAAATGAAAGAAAATTCTCCTTTCTCTGCCAATATTTATTCCTGCTCTGTATTTTAAATATTAATCAAAAATGTTAAGTTGTAAATCAAATAAATCTATTGCATATATCTCAGAAAAACTCTAAAACATAATTACTCTCCCCTTTATTTATATAATAAATTTTGTTAATAATATTATATACCCTGCACTCCAGAAATAAGTAAGTACATATGAAGAAAACCTTAACCATGAAAGGTATGTACCAAGTGATTCAGAATAAGTTGACAGAAATTTTTTTTTTCTCACTTTTTTTCTACATGCCATGTTAACTGAGTGAAAAAATGACAAAAAAAGTTTGCAATCCGCAATAGCAGAGACAAAAAGTGAGCGGCAATAAACCTCCCAGAGCAAAACTTTGCTTTTTTGTGAAAATCAAAAAATCAATGGAGGCAAGGAAGGTATTTCACTGCCAATTAGCTTAAATTCTTTTCACTCAGATTTTCTTAATTAAAACGTAAAACGTAAAAAGTAAAACTCATAACTGTGTACTAATATTCGAACTGATTCGTATATTTGTTGCTTCAGAACATTTGGAGTAGGATGTTCTGGAAATCAAACCAAAGAAATTACTAGTTAAATTTAGTGACAGAAAAAAATTAAAATCCGACAAAAGTGAATGAATTGTAGAAAATACAAAGCGAGAAATTTAAATTATTAAACTATGTCGCATCCCATAGTAACCACGTAAACTAATCTATGAACACAGACGTGAGCTTGTAGAGCCAAATATAGACGGCAAAGTTAGGTTCTAAATATCTATATGACGAGAACGAACTTAAAATACTTGATTTAATAGGCAAAATTCAAAAAAAGTAGAAAGAGACGTGAGCTTGTAAAACTAAATGCACACGTTTGGAGAAATATCATTACTCAGAAGAGTTGGGTTCTAAATTACTTTACCATGAGAACTAACATGAAATGCTTGAATTAACAAGAAAAATTTGCAACAACCTGAAAGAGATGTGAGTTTATAAAGCCAACTAGAGACGTTTAAAAATATCATTAGCCAGCAAAGTTAGGTTTCAAAGTACTCAATGATGAGATATAACTAGGAATCCTTGACGGGAGTGAATCGAACTACATGCAGACACATGGTGTAACACTTGAAATTAAATGAACAGGCAGATAGAGACATGTACATACACATAAAGCGAAGTTGAGGTTCTTTGTCAGATCTATTTTTGTGACAATATTGAAGAAAAAAAAATATAATTCTCAAAAAATAAAAGGAAAAGGAAATTATTTCGCACAGATTTTCACAAACAATTATTTTCACTGATATTCCAATTTTCACGATGCTATTAATATATAAATAATTCTCACAATTTCCAGATAGTAATAAAATTGTACAAAAAAGAAACAGGGCCCTGATGTAACCATAGGGAAAATATTTATAAAATATTTTACGTTCACACTGCAACACTTACAAGTCAACCATCGTATGATAAAATTTTTTTGAAGTAAATAAGGAATATTTTGCATACTACTCAACTGACAATTGTAGATTTATATTTTTATTGAAATGTTGAGCTATGTTGATTGTATAACAATTTAACAAAAAAAATATAGTTTACTTAACTAAAAGTGTATCAGAATTCACCATTTGAAATGGCAAATGGAAACAAGCCTTATGTGCTTTCTAATGGTGAAAATATCAAATTGGGAATTTTTAAATTCTACAATTTCTAATAGCCCTCTTTCCTTACTATTGCTATAATTACCCAACAACAATCACCAGCAAACTCAAGAGATGACATAAAATTATTCTCATTGTAAAATCATCATGCATAAATTAACTTATTGTATATAGACTTACAATTTTTGATAATAACATTGCGAGTATAACAGATAACATGTATATATAATAAAATTAACTAATATTTTACCTACACTGTCATTTCCATTAAGTAAAGGTATTGTGATTTTTGAGGATATATTATATTTATTGAATCAACTTCAGTCGGTTATAAAACTTTTAGTTTTTTGTAACAATTTTGCATTTCCCCCGTACACAAACACGTGATTCAACAGTCATGCTGGACTCCATTCTGATGGATTTCTCGGGTTGTTGATTCGAGTGTTGCGAAGGAAGTGGATTGCTAGTTTCTAAAGTTGATTGCTGCTCTGCAACCAATGGAAGTGGCGCATGCCTCAATCCATCATGACTATATCCTACAGAATCTGACATCTCAGCTTCATCAGCTTTAAGCTGCCACTGGGCGCTATTTCCTTTACGGACAAGTTTCAACCTACGGCGAGGAGGAGCTTCTAAAACAAAACAAATTAGAAATCAGGTATTAGTTGGTGTGGTAATTACTTGGTCTAGTTACAAATTAATTTCAAAATACAGGCGAAGTATCTAAAATCGAAATTACAGCACTTAAGGGAAAATATTTTGTTACAAGTCGTACCACCCACCTTGTTCTCCAAGTCGTTTAGAAAACGTGTTGTCAAACAAATTCGGAATAGGAAACGCAGTGGTTGTTTGGACAATCTGATTTGCTTCCATTCCCCCAAATGTGCTACTTCCAACTCCATCTACAGAGAGTAAATTTTGCACAAATACGGGATGTCTGTCCGTAGTAACGCCTGGACGTTTTCTCCTAACTACGCGAATCCTTCTTCTGTCTGAAGAAGGTTGGCCAGCGACGTCCTGCATAGTGCCATTTTGTCCTAATTTCTTTCTAACCCAATAAGGATTTTTGGCAACTTGTTCTGGAACTGGTGGTGCCACTTCGTTTGACTCATACAATTCCGTAGGTAACAGTGAATTAATGGCTACTCTGGTAGATTCTGTGCTAGCTGGAAGCGTTTCCATATTGCTGGATGGATGTCGGTATTGTGTCTGTTCTGTAAGTGGCTGTGCTTGTGGTAGCGGTACTGGTGAAGTAGTCGTAGCTACGGTTGTAGTTTCTGTTGTGGTAGTAGAGGGAGCTGCAGTGGTTGTACTTGTAGTAGTTACTTGCGGTTTTTTAGTTGTTTCTACAGATTTCATGGTTGTAGTAGTTGTAATTTTGGTACTTTTGCTCGACCCCTTTGCCTTTGGTTTTGGTGTTGTAACCTTAGATTTTTTCGATTTTTTAGTAGACGGCGTCGTAGTTGACGATTTTTTGCTACTTGATTTACCCTTGTTTTTTTTCTTAGTCTTCTTCGGTTTCTTGGTGGTTGTTCTTAGCTTTGTCGGTTGTTTCAGCGTGTCGAGGAGATCTTGTGGGTCATAGTAGTCATACATTGCTGAACCCAGATCATCGTAGTCCGAAATTCCACCAGATTTTTGTATCTTCTCTTGTAATTTTTTGAGTATTGCTTTTAACTCTTCGTCATCGTAATCTTCGGCTTCAGGTTTAGCAGTTTTTGGTTTCTTTGTTGTAGATGAGGGTTTTTGTGTTGGGGCAACGGTAGTAGTACTAGTTGTTGTGGTCGTTGTTACAGCCGTTGTTGTCGAAGTTGTGGAAGGTGCTGTGGGTACTGAGGAAGAATCGTCTACAAACTCGAAATCTACGTCAGTCCTTTTCAGGACAGATTTTTCGCCAAAAATTGGATCAATAGCATTATGATTTGTAGGCAGGAGTGACATCAAGGGTATTCCTGGTGCGCTTCCTACCGTTCCCACACGAAAAGGGTCTTTATCCTCTCCTGATACTAACTCTGATGTTTTTCGGTCTTCCACATCTTCTGCAGAAACCATAAATATATCCCGGTCGACATGATCTAGCTTCGGATTAGATTTTGAAACTTGCATCGTGATTGCTTGATGTGGAACTTGAAAGACACCAATATTCCCATTTTGTCTATCATGAGCTAGCATTTTGTGCCTAGTTTGTGAAGTTGAAAAGGTCATTGTCTCTTTCATCTCTCCAGGTGGAGATAAAGCCGGTTGGTACTGCACCGTCTCGGCATTCACATAGTGGTAGTTGTTATTTCGGACTGAATGCTCAGCGCCATTATAATGTGACTGTGCGTATTTTGATTTCTCGATTTCTCCGTTTGAGTTGTACAAGTTCTGCTCTTGTGCTTGGTACCCTTGGCTAAGTGTACGAGGGTAGTCAATTGGAGCAATAGTGCTGTATTCTAAATTTCTCCTACTTTCATAATCAGGAAGCACATTCGCCAATGGTGGATGCGCAGCTGCGAAGTCTAAATCTTGAATTTTTGATCCTGAGTCGGCAATCATGGGTGAACGTTGTGAAAATTGATTAGGATCGAGAAAGGTGCTGTCTTCATAATTATGATTCGAAATTCTTCTGTAAGAGTTGGCTGTCTCAGACGCTTTAAAAGGGGGCAAAATTCGTCTCGTCTCAGAATTTTCTTGTCTCTGGACTGGGCGCCTACGTCGGTGTGACTTTGGCGCCAGTGTCGTAGTAGTTGTAGTTGATGTCTTTTCCTGACTCTCTTCACTCTCACTCTCACTTTCGTCTTCAGGGTTGGATGTTGATGTGGTTGTCGTTGTTGATGTCGTTGACCTACGCTTGGACTTTCTCCTCCTTGGTTTGGATGTGGTAGTAGTTGTAGTTGTTGTTGTGGTTGGGATAAGAGTGGTTGCTTTCGCCATTTGCATAAAATTATTATACACTGGATTTAAATCAAACTCATCTTCTTCACTTCCGCTTGAGAATTTGACAAATTTCTTCCTAGCTGAGTCTGTTTGAGTAGGAATTTTAACTCTAACTTCATACACTGCTTCATCACTTATGACACTTCTGTCGGACGGAATAGGAGTTTCAGGATACGGCGTGGTGGTTGTCGTCAATTCAAATCTGGGTCTCTTTCTTCGTCTATTTTCTCTTCCAAATTGATTTTTCTCTTGGGTAAGGTCATAAACAGGTTCTCGGCTGTTATCAAATCGGCTCGGCTTGCTGTCATAACTATCGACCTTGGTATAATCACTATCTCTAAAACTAGAAATTCTAGATGGTTCTCCTGTACTTTCTTGTCGTCTACCATCATTATAATTTTCGTACGATTGTCTATGTGGTTCCATCGATTGAACCGGCGGCAATTCCAATTTTAGTATTGTTTGTCTCTCAGAATCTTTCTGTCTCTGTCTATCCGTTTCGACCGTGCGTGGTGGGTCCTCTTCAACAGTATCCTCATAGTAACTTCTTGTATCCTTTTGCTCTTGGTACAAATTGTTGCTAACTCTTGTATTATCCGATGGTACAGGGTCATCATCATACTCATCACTTGGTGGCTCTGTAGTCGTGGTAGTGGTTGTAGTGGTTGGAATAACTTTATTCCTATTTCTATTTCTCCGACTCTTTTGCACGAAAACTGGTATTAGTTTCTTAGGGTCAGTATTCTCACTGGTATCGGATGAGAATTCTTGAGGAATTCGATATTTGTTTCTATACCTTGGGCGCTCTTGTTCAAAACTTGCTGGTGTCGTAGTGGTAGTTGTAGTAGTTGTTGGCTCAGTTGGATAATCATACTGAGGTTCATTGTCTTTCTGAATCTCAGTTCCATCCCAGTTGTAACTAAAATAGTCATTTGGAATTTGTTTTGATTGTTGTGGCGGTGGATATGGTTCAGATGGAGCCACAGGGTAATAATTAATCACAGGTTGTTCATGAAGATGTGGCAGTTGTGGATTGTATTGCATGTGAAATCCACCTAGTCCTGGTTGTAAAACCATTGGATGATGATGATGTGTCTGCATGAGCATAGGGTTTTGGTATGTTGGTTGGTTCATAAGTGTTGGCCCTAAGGAAACCAGTCCTGGTTGGTTGCTGGGTATTGGAAAACCATTGGAAACGGCATAGAGTACAGACGCACCAATATCCTTTCCTTGCATGTGACTATTGTCCTGCCAACTATGAATCGGCTGATGTGCTATTCCACCCATGAGGGCATGAAGTGTGTCAGCACCTGGGCGACTTTTTTCGGCTGATGAAATTGGTTGAGCTGTCGGCCTTATGGTTGTAGCTGTGCTCAATGTTGATGAATGGGTAGGTCTCCAGGTGATTGGTTTGCTTTCATCATTTCTGTCTTGTGATTCTTCCTTGTGGAAATTTCCAAATCTCCATGAATTCCCACTAGTCGAAGTTGATGGGCGCTCAGTAGTTGTTGTTGTACTAGTTGTGGTACTAGTTGTTGTACTAGTTGTTGTACTAGCTGTTGTACTAGCTGTTGTCGTAGTTGGTGGTGTAGTTGTAGTAGTCGATGTAGTCGATGTAGTCGTTTGTGGGGTAGTTGTAGATGGTGTTGTCTTGATACTTGAGAAATCATTACCAAATGGCTCCCAAACTGGTGTTTCTTCTATAACTCGCATATCTTCACTAATTTTTGTGTTCAAACCATCTGAGTATTTTGTTTGTGCGTCACTGCCATAGTGGGAGGGTGGCGCGAGTGATGAGGATGGAAAGAAAAGTAATCGTTGTTCATCTCTAGATCCATCTTTTGGTTGGGCAGTAGACGATGGGAAAAACATAAGCTTTTCATTTGACAATACTCCTGATGATGGCGATGATGAGGGATAGTTCTGATGGGACGGAGGGATTGTTGGAGGATAAGAACTACGCACATGATATGGATACATTGGATGCTGTCCCATGGCTGGCAGAGTTGGGCCATGGTCTACTAAAATTTGCCCATATGTTGGTGAAAGTGTGCTACTCGACCCGACGAGCATAGGTTGTTGTGTCGAAGCCATGTAGTACTCATATTGTTGTTGTTGAAGTTGTTGCTGTTGTTGAATTTGTTGTTGGTTTTCCATATATTTTCTTACCTCCAAATCATATGATGGTGGAGTTATTGAAGAAATGGGTGTCATGTTTTCAGATTTCCTTAAATCACCCGGTCGAATACGATGTCTTCCATTTGGATCTAATGTTGTCAGTGAAGGTTGTGAAGTTGTGCTTTGTGTATCGGTTTGAGTAAATTGTCCCTGCCCATCTGTGATTGACTGAAATGAAGTAACTGGGAACTGCTCAAAAGAAGGCCATCCCGACATAGCTCCAGGAGTGTAATTTTGATGTAAGTCTGATGAAATGTACTGGTGTGGGTAAAGTTGTTCTTTCATTTTTTCAAATCTCATTTTAGATGCCAACAGGCCAGCAAATGAAGTTGAGGAGTCGAAAACAGGGTGGTCGACTTTTGCGACTGGTTCACTGGTTTCATTTTTTCCATCAGATTCCAATTTTGTGCTATGACGTGGATGATGTGGAAATGATGGAGAGGTGTAGAAATCCTGTTTTAAACCAAATCTATTCTTTTCATCTAGCTCGGATGATTCTGGTGCATCAGGTGGAGGTGTAGTTGGACGCACTTTTGACTTTGTATGTTTAGAACTTGGTTCAACTTGAGGATACTTGACTCTTTCTTCATGACGAATACTGTCAACAGTCTGTTTCTCATGTTTATTATTATTGTTAGTTGGTCGAATGATTGTGCGCTCCTCTGTTCGAATCTGTGATGGTACTGAACCGTTCCAAATTACTTTCTCTTCAGTCCGTACTTTTTCGATAACTTTGTCTTCTGAGCTATCATCAATCGGCTTGTCTCGTTGATTTTTAACCTCACCAGAATGTTTTCCTACATATGGTCTATCATTAATCTTTTCTCTTTTTCTATCATCGCGGTCAAGCTTATTGTAAAAATTTTCTTCGCTTGATGTCTTCTTAATATTTTGTCTTGGAGGCGGAGCTTCAGTTGTTGTAGTCGTTGGACGCGGTGTCGTAGTAGTTGTGCTTGTTGTAGTCGTGGTTGCAGTAGTAGGTGGTGTTTGATCTGAAGCAGACACTAGTTGATAAGTAGCAGTAGTTGGGTTCACCCGATTGTTAACAGCTACTGGGACTTGATTAGCTACAAATGGAACAAGTCGAGGTGCCTGACTCACAACTGTTCCATCTACTGGATTATATAGAAATGGCATAGCAGAGCTAAACGGGTTGCCGACATTTGTCCGGAAGACATTTTGGATAGCATTTGCATGGAGACTTCCTGGGCTCATGCTTCCAATTGTTACGAGTTGTGGACCTACCGTTGGCGAATGCACAATGAATTGTTGTGGCGTTGGATTAGCTGCCATAGCTTGACCCTGTGTTTGTAACAAAATTGGAGCTGGTGATTGGTTGGTGACAACATATGTACCAGGTGTGGAGCTAATGAACGGTCGAACGGTATTTTGAAGGAGTGGAGTAGGAGTTGAGGAAACAAAAGTGAATGGTGAAGACGATGACTGTTGGAAAATCGTTGCTGGACGTGTAGTAGATGACGGGAAGCCAAACGGTGTCTGCAATGTTGAGCTGACGGATTGTTGGATTACTTGTCTAGTAGGCGAAACTACAAATGGATGAATTGTTGGCTGTCTCGTTGAATGTTGTATAGGACCAGGTTGGTGCGTGCTACTAACAAATTGTGGAGGATATGGTGAGGATACCTGCGCGTGTGGTAACAGAGTCGGGTTATGTGGTGATGGGAATGGTCCATGAGTAGGTGAAAATTCTGGTACTTGAGTTGGCCCGCGAACCGTGTATGGAGTAGATGAAAGACCATGTGGCAAGGCCGTTGAGCTCACAAATGGAAAATGTGCATGTGGTTGGAATGGCGGTTGAGTCGGTCCATGGACGATATAGGGCGATGGAGATTGACCACTGAATCGCTGATCTTCATTCGGAACATAATTTTCATCTGATACACTCTCATCTGCATCTGTATCGTCATTCAAGGACGTAATTATACGACGTAATTCAGGTAAATTTTCGTTACCGCCAGGGGAAATTACAATAGTTGGACGTCGCTCGTTTGAGCCATGTTTAGAGTGAGCCTTGGATGGATTGTGGACAACTATTGTACTGGTTGGACGATGTGGTCTCTCATGATGGTGTTCCACCTGACTGGAATCGCTTCCTTCAGAGTCTTCTTCTTCTTTACTTGCCTCAGGCTCAGGATGTGGTCTGCGCGGACCGTTTTCAGGTCGTCCTCTGACAGGTCCAAGATTGTTCGGTTTACCAATGACCAAGTCTGGCTTTGGCGACGATTGGATGCCCAAGAATGATAGAGCTGTTTGCAATGGATTTCTCGACATTGGCGGTGGACGGTGTTTTGGAGGTTGCTGTTGTTGTTGTTGAGAAAATTGTTCTTGACTATCCCGTACATGCTGCACCGGTCCGTTATTTGTCAATGGGATCCCTTGTAATTTCACCTGATGAAAAGTTTATACAAAATTGAATTAGCATTATACTACAAAAATACTTTTTTAGACCTTAGATGCACTGCTTTTAAACCTATGTTTACGTTATGAACCACGTGGTTTCAAAGTTTATTCTAGCTATATTTTCTAAGCCGAAGTTACTAAATTTCTTTAGTTCAACTTAATTAGGCAGTAACCGTTTACTGTCGAATCAAACTTTATAGTTTATAAGGTTTTTTAATTTTGCTATAATTTGTAAACCGTCAATAAATAATTTTCTTTGAAAAATATTTAAAAATATATTTCTCACAAAGTTGGTTCTTATATGCTAGGTGGGGGAGGGTGGTTATAAACAAGTGAAACAAACAACTAAGCTTCCCAATATGACTTTTCCATTAAAATTGATTTAAGTTTACACCCTATCTATAAATTCTGAATATCTACTTAATAATCTCCGGTATTTTGGAAACATTTATTTAAATCCTTTAAACTTTAGTTTGTCTCATAATGCAGTTAATGTGGCGTGTAATTTGTGNTTTTAATTTTGCTATAATTTGTAAACCGTCAATAAATAATTTTCTTTGAAAAATATTTAAAAATATATTTCTCACGAAGTTGGTTCTTATATGCTAGGTGGGGGAGGGTGGTTATAAACAAGTGGAACAAACAACTAAGCTTCCCAATATGACTTTTCCATTAAAATTGATTTAAGTTTACACCCTATCTATAAATTCTGATTATCTACTTAATAATCTCCGGTATTTTGGAAACATTTATTTAAATCCTTTAAACTTTAGTTTGTCTCATAATGCAGTTAATGTGGCGTGGAATTTGTGTANAATGCAGTTAATGTGGCGTGTAATTTGTGTATAAAACTTTTACTGTAACAAACTTTAAACTTATTATCAAATAAATTCCATAATACCCAAAAAGCCAATTTAGGATTCATCCAGTACACGATTCCAAATACTTTTCAGCAGGTTATGATATAAAACTAATGTGAGCCTATCATGGTGCTCGCTGTTTTGCTGTTTCGTCTTTATGAAATTAAAAGCTTAGCAAATAAACCGTAGCTTTATAACTGTACAAATTCAGAAAGCAATTTTCTTTCAGCATCAGAGTGATTAGTATGTTAGTTAATATGTGGCTGCTTTCAATATTATGTCAAACATAATCGAACTGTTCGAATTGTCACAAAGCCCAATCCATATACCGATTGAGCATTAAGTTCCAAGCGTCTTTTCTGCGCAACGCGAAACTTTGAGGATAATAATAAATCTGACTTTGAATTGATAACATGAGTCTGAGAAAAAGTCTTTTGCTCTGCTGCTTGTTTCGTTAATTTCCTACTCGCAGAGTTGTTCACTCCAATAAAACCGCTATGGGAATTTTTTTTTATTTCCATCCTACTTTTACTCTTTCATTCAGTGTTTGATTGTGCCTGACTTAAGTTCAGATATTATTTTTGGTTTTGTTAATTTATTAAATTTGAATTAAAGTAAGGAGGACTTAAGGTCAACTAGAGAATTATTGTGAGTACAATTAGTTACTTTAGGTTTTCCTTTCTTTAACTCAACTTGAATAAATTAAAAAAGGCAGAAATATGCGCAGAGAGAAATTACATATTCGTCATGGAGTTTCGTATGCGCAGTAGGACTTTATGTATGCGCAGTGGGAATTAACTTATGAGCAATGGAGTTTTGTATGCGCAGTGGGCCTTTATATATGAGCAGTGGAAATAAATGTATGCGCAATGGACTTTTGCATGCGCAGTGGAATTTACATACGCGCAGTTGACTTTCGCATGCGAATAGCGCCTTTATATAAATGCTCACTGCGCATATGTTAATACCCACTGCGCATGCAGAAGTTCATTGCGAATATATAAATGCTCACTGCGCATATGCAAATGTCCATTGCGCATTTATAGATGTCCATTGCGCATGCAATAGTTCATTTCGTTTATATAAATACCCACTGCGCATACAAAAGTACATTGCACATAAATAAATACCCATTGCGTATATATGAATGCTTACTGCGCATATGTAAATGTCCACTGCGCATGCAATAGTCCATATTGAACAACTAGTCACCATTATTTTTATTGGGTAGAGAGGAATCTAAAAAAAATTAGTGAATTATTTGACTCATAAGGATGAGTTCATTTTAACTTGGGACCTCCATGACAATTCAAATTAAATTCTAATTCTGAGTTGGAATGGAAGTTTCAATGAACTTTGTACCCATGAATGACCCTTAAGGGTCTCAGCCTCGTTAACCAATATTACATTCAGAATCAGGGTGAAAAATTGGATAANACCCTTAAGGGTCTCAGCCTCGTTAACCAATATTACATTCAGAATCAGGGTGAAAAATTGGATAACATGGCAATTCTCAAAAGTACAATTTCACAATTTCAAATTCAACTACTTAATATCTGTGCACAACTTTGCATCAGATTATGGTTGTTCAAATTAGTTTTTAGTCCAACTNAAATTCAACTACTTAATATCTGTGCACAACTTTGCATCAGATTATGGTTGTTCAAATTAGTTTTTAGTCCAACTAAAAATTCAAGATCTTAATTTTTTCAAACTTTCTCGCGTTGCGCAGAAAAGATGCTTGTAAACTGAGCTATCGGAAATACTCGTTAAGTAAGCAGCTAAGCTTCACCTAAAGATTATTAAGGCTAAAGCTAAAGAGAATGTGCAAAAATAACTCGCTCTTAAGAACTAGAAAACGCAAANAAATTCAACTACTTAATATCTGTGCACAACTTTGCATCAGATTATGGTTGTTCAAATTAGTTTTTAGTCCAACTCAAAATTCAAGATCTTAATTTTTTCAAACTTTCTCGCGTTGCGCAGAAAAGATGCTTTTAAACTGAGCTATCGGAAATACTCGTTAAGTAAGCAGCTAAGCTTCAACTAAAGATTATTAAGGCTAAAGCTAAAGAGAATGTGCAAAAATAACTCGCTCTTAAGAACTAGAAAACGCAAANACTAAAGATTATTAAGGCTAAAGCTAAAGAGAATGTGCAAAAATAACTCGCTCTTAAGAACTAGAAAACGCAAATTTTAGCAGTTGTTAGTAAATCTGTTCTCCGAGTGTTCTTGTTATTCTATAATATGAAATTTTGAAGATTTTAAGTTTGGTTTTATGTAGTACCTCATTTGATGCATGGTGCACCGTAGGATGCGTAGTTGGTGATTGGGTAGTTGGTGGAGTCGGAGCTGGAATATGTACAGGTGGTCTCTGTTGTGGTTTCCCAGTGGGGTTCCATGGTGCTGCTTGTTTTCTTGGGGGTCCTTGTAATTGCTGTTGTTGCGGAAACAAATTCTTTGGTGGATTATTTCCTGGTGAATAAACAAGAGTTTGCTTCTGTAACTGAAGTTGTTGTTGCTGAGCTTGGTCTTGTGACAATAATATAGCATGTTGTTGAGTTGGTCCAATAGTTTGTCGTTGTTGTTGGGTTGGTCCAACAATGTGTCGATGTTGTTGTTGGGTTGGTCCAACACTTTGTTGATGTTGTTGAATTGGTCCAGGATTTTGCTGCTGTTGATTTTTTTGAGCTGTTTCAACCCTTTGTTGTTGTTGCGGAAAGGCAATTCTTGGTGGCTGTTGCTGCGGAGGACCCTGTGGACCTTGACCGGGTCTCACGCCTTGACCGATTTGTGTCACTGGTTGACTTTGTACTTGACCTGGTAATGGTCTCGTTTGTTGATTTTGGAACTGATTCTGTGGACCCGTTGGCAGCCTTTGCATTGATCCTTGTAATGTAGGTTGTTGTTTTGACGGTGCATGTGTATGTCCGGGTAAATGGACTGTGTTGAGTGTAGGTTTGGCACCTTGCCACTGTTGGGGTTGATTCGGATTCATCTGTTGTTGTTGATTTTGATTCCATTGTTGTGGTTGATTTGATTGTGGCTGTTGGTTCCACACAGGCGGCATCTGTTGTTGAATATTGTTCTGTGGCTGCATCTGTTGTTGAATATTGTTCTGTGGCTGCATGTAAGGCATAGGAGTCGTCGAACTCGGCCCTTCCGTTTGTTTTACAATGGCTCCAATAATCTTTGTTAGTTCATTCTCATTGAATCCACCATCTTGTACTTTTGGAAGTGCTATCTGAATGCCTGGATTTACAAAAACTTTCTCTTCCTGTGGTGTCATATGTGGCCTTCCATTAATCTGCTGAGGAAATTGGTGTGGTCCTTTGCCAGAATTTTGACCTTGTTGCTGTATAATTTGAGGTGCATTTTGAACAGGTAGGACTTGTGGTCGTACAAAATTTTGCCCCAGATTCATCTGATTATTGAATTGTTGTTGTTGGAGTGGTCGCAAATTCATTTGATTCTGTGTAGGTTGTTGTTGTTGGCGAATCTGTTGCTGATTGGACACTGGAATCTGCTGGTTTCCAAAAGGCTGTATGGACATTGTATTTGGATGTTTCTGATTCTGTGAAGGCAACTGTTGAGGCACCACTTGTTGTTGCTGTTGGTTTGGCCTAAATAAAATTGTATAGAAATTAAATTCAGTAATACATTTCAAAATCAATAAAGCTAAAGGTGATTTAAAATTGTGAAAACCCTACCCTGGTCTAAACTGCGGCGGCATTATAATAGTTGGCCTTGAAATTGAATTGGCAGACGCAGAATCCATGTTTCCTTGTCCTAGGGACTGAATACTCTCTAAAACTGCACCTTCTGGAAGCACCCCTTTGAGAAAACTATATGGGTCAACCGTTGAGCCATCCTCTCGTCGAGGAGCTTTGACAATCTTGTAACCAGATTGGTAGTTACCATTCATCCCTTGATTCATCCCACCAGTCATCTGCGATTTCCCATCTTTGAGCGCCTGGATGAGCTTAAGTTTCTGTTCCATATTAAGCGCATTGAGTGTTTTAGTATTTACATCATGAAGAACCTGCTGCGCCTGCGCTTGAGTTAATTTTTGATTTGGGTCAGATGTGCCATGCGGTAGGAGAATTTTTGTATAACCCGGCGGTGGACTCATAGTTGCTGGCCCAAAAAAAGTTGAATGTCCGTCCGTCCGAGCACCTACGCCAGGAGCTGTGTGGCCCACTTTTAGACTACCTTGTACCATATGCATAGTTGATTCATCAAAGCGGGAGTCTTCTTTTGTATTCTCCTTTTTTAAACTTGGAATAGGTATTTTTCCATATCCATAAGGCGGGGTCATATCTTCTGGTGCTAAAAACACAGTCGGTAAGTTGGAAAGTGGGAGCGTCCCGTTGAAAAATGGAACTTTACTCGATCCTGCGTATTTTTTTATTACTTGTCCTACATCAGCGCCGGCGCGAGTTGCTATAATCCCTTCTTGTCTCATAAAAACATTGATGGGTTTCTTTGGTGAAAGCTTCGTCAGTGTATTAGTCATTTGTATAATTTTTTCTTTTTGTGACGTTGTCAGGTGTGATTTTGCTAGTTCGTCTTGTGTAATTATGGCTGGTTTTTTTGATTCTCCTGGTGACATCTGTAGAGCAGAGTTTGAAAGACGGATTTTAGTAGGCCAGGACTGAGGAGCTGATTGGCTCACAGTGGACAGGTGATGATGTGTATTAGAGTTTGGCCAAGAGTCATGCAGTTGCCCAGGCTGCTGAGAGACTGGGCGTGCGAGAGATTTTGGCTCTTGCCGCTGATTCGTCAGTTGGTTTCTCCGATTTGCAGGATGGGGTGTGGGAGTTGGTGCACGTGGCTGTGGTGGGAGTGGAATTTTCCCTACACCATTATTTCTCAAGTTAGTGTTAAGTGAACTTTGACTCTGAGAAATTGGTCGACTGGATGGGTAAGACGGGGGTGGAATGGGCGGTCGGAGTGTAGGGGCAGGAAGTTGATACCTCCNAATTGGTCGACTGGATGGGTAAGACGGGGGTGGAATGGGCGGTCGGAGTGTAGGGGCAGGAAGTTGATACCTCCGATGTCCTGCTCGAGGTGTTCGAACGGCAGGCATATTTGGAGTCCAAACGTCCGTGTTTGGACCGTTTGCATTAGAAACCCATTGACACTCAGAGAATCCAATAAGGAATAGGAGAAATAAAGCGGATCTGGACATTGAACTCAGGAAACCCTGTAATATAAAGTAAATATTTTCATTAGCTATATTTCATAGATCTTCAATTTAAAATCAGTCAACAAAAAACATAACTTATGTACTTTCAAAACTAGTTTTCATAATTTATGAAACGAAAAGCATAACTTTATGAATTTGAACAAAAGTTGAATTTTGACCAACGTTGTGTATTTGCGTTTTCGAGCAAACAACGTCAACTTAACACTTTTTATCAAAACTAATGACTTACAGATTTCAAATTTTGCCAATCTGCCACAAAACTGGTAAACATTAGACAACGATTGGAAATGAACCATTCTCATGTTGCCCAAAATATGAAAATGTAACTAAATCCATGTGCTTATTTGTGTAAATTTATATAATAAGAAGCAGGTTACTAATATTAGCAACATAATTTATTTTTTCTCGTTTTAAAAATAATTTGCAATATTAATAAACATATTCATNACTAATGACTTACAGATTTCAAATTTTGCCAATCTGCCACAAAACTGGTAAACATTAGACAACGATTGGAAATGGACCATTCTCATGTTGCCCAAAATATGAAAATGTAACTAAATCCATGTGCTTATTTGTGTAAATTTGTATAATAAGAAGCAGCNCATGTGCTTATTTGTGTAAATTTGTATAATAAGAAGCAGCTTACTAATATTAGCAACATAATTTATTTTTTCTCGTTTTAAAAATAATTTGCAATATTAATAAACATATTCATTTAGCAAAAAATAAGAAATTTAACATTATAATATTAAAATTAAGAACCCCTAGAATTGTCCAAACACAGTAATATGAATCAATATTAAAAGCATTGTTTAATATTGTTTAAGGACCGTAGCGATTCTTCAGGATTGACCCATTATTGACAATGTTTAAAATTTTGGTCAGAAAATGTAAGCGTTTAGTTTTAACACTTAAAAATTGTATTTATGAAATATACTTTAGTTATTAAATATTCTTAAGTACTTTAGTGCTTAAATATTCTTAAGTACTTTAGTTGTCATTTTTTGTGAAATTTCGTCAATGGTATAACTTCTGGAAGTTATTTAGTATTATCTAGTTTGATTGTCTTCATTGATTTAATGAATAGTAAAAAAAATTCTTATAAATGAAAACATTTTTACAAAATATTGGCATCTCCTATGACGCACCATTCATTCAAACAATATGGCCTTAAAGCTAAAATTCCATAGTAAAAAAAACTAACACACTAATGTCGAAATTTGTAACTTATTTTGGCAAAAATAATCACAATCACCATTATCATCATCATTCGNTAATGAATAGTAAAAAAAATTCTTATAAATGAAAACATTTTTACAAAATATTGGCATCTCCTATGACGCACCATGCATTCAAACAATATGGCCTTAAAGCTAAAATTCCATAGTAAAAAAAAATAACACACTAATGTCGAAATTTGTAACTTATTTTGGCAAAAATAATCACAATCACCATTATCATCATCATTCGCCTCAATTTCTTTTTTACGTATGAAAGTTGCCACTTTCATAGTTGAGTCGATGTAAATAATGTGTGAAAATCCGTATTGCTGTCTTCCACATATGAATTATTAGAAAGCCTGAACAGGTTTCACCTGCTACTTTAGAAAAAAAAAAGAAAAAATTTGTATTTTTTTTGTCTAATGGTAACGTATGGCTCAAGTTCAATGTCATAGACATGACACGACTTGTAGTTAGACCAACTAATAGAATAACACCCCTTTGCACATAGCTTTGATTTTAGGTCACTTTATAACAACTATCGAGCAGTTTTTCATCATTTCATACAACCTTACAGAAAATTTCTATCTCATTGTACATTCATATTTTTAACAAATTTTCTCTAATTACTACAACACGCTTAGGTCGTATGTAGCATAATTACTACGAAAAGATACTTTCCTCGTCCTTGGTATATGGTATACATACTAACTAAAGTGAAAGAACAGAGTGGTAATTAATAGATAGATACTTGAGTTATTATTGTAATTCATAACCCGATGGTAAGAACAAAACATAGAGGTAATAGTCTTTACTCTTTGCTCTTATCTGATTGGTTCCTGATTTCCTCAAAGTTGTTTCTATTCAGTTCAAATATAAAAAAAATGACTTAGTTGTTTAGTTTAAACAATTATTGTAATCCTTTCACTTAAAACTAATTTGAACTTAATGATTTGTATGAATCCGGTACTATGAGATGATATTGATCCTATTAGTTGAGTTTTACTTAAGACTCGTTTTCATTTGACTCCGCCCAGAATCATAGTGAAAGTAGGTAATTGGGAGTAATGGTCCTAGTCAAAAAATTTAATACTTGGTTTTACTTCTTGTTTTACCTGTCACTTTAACTTTCTCTACTAACCATTCTATACTTTTTATCTAGTCTCTTTCAATAGCTTAACTTCCGATTATCACTAGTCATTATCACTTTCATTTATATTAAGAATAGAGAGATAAGATTGATTAGAATCAGGTTATGAATTGTTTTTTTGAACCAACTAGATCTTCTGAGACTCGATCAGAATTTTAAATATGTAACTAAGTTGCCAACGTGTGGTATAAGCGAAAAAATTAATGATAGTTCGATGTATAGTATTTAAAATACTTGTGAAATAGGCTAATTGAGTAGGCATGTACCATTCAAATTTGTGAATATGCCAAATATGAAAAAGAAACTTGTGATTGTATTGTCGAAAAGTAAATTGTTTACGTGATTTGAAATTATTTTAGATTGTAGAAAACCGGACTTAAACCTAAAACTTAAAGAAAACAAGCAATCTTTTGTTGCATGTTTTTTTTCGTACTGGTAATATTACAATGTGCTAATACATTTTACTAAAAATGAGCTAAATCCAACAATAAAGTAGTGATGAAAACTTATCGTTCAAAATCGAAAACCATTTTCGTTTTTTTTTAGCTTTCTTGATATTTTTTAAAGCAAAATTTTTCGATTTCTTCTTTGTTTTCGTATTGCAAAGGATTGAAAAAGAAAATAAACCTGAGAAAAAATTTTTAACTAAAATGGACAAAAAATCACAATGTAGGTTATATATTTCTAATTTTACTGAAGTTAAGTTTGTAGTATGATAACTTAATGACTTTGTCCTCTGACTCATTTACTGACTCTTTGTCATGAACCTGACTCACGACACTGATTCAACTGTTTCTAGAGAGTTTGTAGATTTTTCTGACTCAACCTGTAAATGTGAAACAATGTAATACAAGAGTTGAAAGCTGGTATTTGTGCACTTAATAGACAACACTACCAAACGAAAAAGAAAAACCGGAACAAATGTGTTGGTGTAGTTAGATTTAATTAGAATTAAGTTTGGAGAAAATTCTGGACAACGGTTGTGTTTTGCACACCGGGACAAGTTTCACGAACTACACAAAAATATATGGAGGTATTGTGTTTATTGTAATTCAACACACGACTTCTATCCACAATTTTTTTCACAATTGCTTGATCTAGTTTTGCTCAACGCTTTTTCTGGAAAAGATCAAATTGTAAGTTTTAACAGTGTTTCTACATTTTATGAGTTTAGTGCTGGTTGCAATAGATTGTGGGTTTATTTAGATTAAATACGTTCAGTTAGATTTACATTACAAAAATATATAATTATTTGGAATCATTTGTTCTCATTAAATGAAAAATATAAGTAATATATTATACTTTTATTATATTTATATACTTTGTTTTATGATAAAATGTATTTTTTTTGTAAACATACCGGATGTCCCTTAAAGGATGTCACCAGTATTCAAATATTCTTTTGTGTTTTATTGGGTGAAAATATGAATTTTTTGTGGCATAATTTAATTTATATATATCATATGATTAATATTGGTAAATCGTGTGTACAATACTTTAATATATAATATATAATCTTTAAAATATAGCTATATCAGTAATATATTTATGTTATATTAAACTTATATTATAATATACTTTTGTGAATTTGGAAGGATGCTAGTTTTACATGCGTTAACCGTTTAGCAAATTCATGAATAGAAAGCGTGGCATAAAGTATTCGAACTATCCGCTACTTTCTTTGAATTAGTCCCATAGAATAAAAAAGTATATATAAGTTAAGTATATTTAACATATCGTACCTCAAATGTACCATATTGATTTATTTAATATAATAATGAAAACCATTAAATTGTTTCCCCCTAATACTGAACAGTCGGGTAACTGAAACGCATTTGCACTTGTGATAATTTTTATGAAAACGCATAGAACATGCAATTCCGGATACCCATATTTCTTACATGGCGTACTGACCTATTTTTTCCTTCATTCTCATAATTCGTCAGTCGAAAATGAAACCGGTTTCAATAAACATTCATCCTTTTTTTTTTGCCAAATTCAGATTATTGTACAGTGACTAAATAGGTCAAATTCTAGTAACACTGTGTGATGTTTTTTACAGCTTTGACAATGGAAATAAATATAATATTTGACTCTATGACGAATTGACACAATTTTTAATTTTATAACTTTTTTTGGCTACTGAAATTATTAAAGCTAGCCAAAGTTGTCAAAATCTTTAAAGCAGCAAATGTAAGAATGAAAAAGTTACAACTTGATGTAAAAATCATAAAATTTGTGAATTAATTATTTCTGTTGTAAATACATTCCGTCTAAATTCAACTAATGCTTATGCTTTTAGATTACTTACTACTGCAATTAAAAGTCATTACATTCAATTAACCAAAAAACCTAAATAATTTTGATTGGCAATTATAAAAAAATTGATAATTAGAACTTTGCAATTAATTCAAAAGTAAAGGTGTCGAATCATTTAATAAATTTTATTCGAAGCACCATCCAATTTTCGATAACATTTGTTGTAATAATTAACAATTTACTAAACAATGGAAGTAAATAACATAATTTAACAGGTCTCTTGTAAGGAAATAGTTCACCGTGGATTTTGTGAAAAAACTAAACGATTAAGAAATATTTTTAGTCAACAAAAATCAAACATTCCACTGCATTTACTAGACGTTCTTACTTCACTTATTGTAATTACTATATCTGTAGTCGAAAAAATAAAAAAAAATCATTAAAATTTTTATTAAATTATAACAAGGTTATAATATTCAAGCTAACACTTACTTCAACAAACTTTATTTAAATATTAATAATTATGAATATGAATTCATAAAGTAGTCGGAAAGCTTTTTATTAAAAAAAAATTAAATTCAGCAAAATAGTACTCTATTTGGGATAAATTTGTTTTGCTGAAAAAATGTTTTACCAAAAAAATCGCATAAAATTTTACTTTCCCTTGAATACTAATGTTGGGAAAGTCTATACATTTCACTTATCTGTGATCCTATTGTTGATGCACCATGAAGATTTCAAATTTCAAATTCACATAATCAGATGAGAACAAAATTTGAACATTCAAACCTAATTGGTTGTGTTTGAATTTTTTAATTTTGTTGGGGTACCAACTGTAGGAGCCCGGTATATCTGATAATCAATTCATAATGATTGGAGCTAATGTGAGCAACAGATATCAAATTAATATCATAGAATTGTAAAACTATGCATTGAAACTATTATCTATTAAAAGGCAAAAAAAAATATATATATCATAAATATAATATGTGTGATATAATTTTTGTAAATATTAATGAGAAACTTGACCAACATGCAGATTAACAATTAATGATAATACTATGTATTCAAATTCCTGAAAATTTTGACCAATTGGCTAAAAAATTTTTTTAAACTATAGTATCAGCTAAGTCAAATTTAGCTAAGACAATATGTGTTTTTAGGTTCCAAAACAAAGTTTTTACAACTGAAAAGGATTATATTTTACTTGATTAAAAAAAATGAAATCCATGTGTCAATATGAATGAATTAAAAATTTTAAATCAAATTATATTGCACCAAAATAGTGGGTTTCTAATTTGAATAAAGTGCAGTTGCCTACGAAATGAAAGAGTGAGGTTGTAGTTATGATGGAGTGGTAGTACCGTTAGGTATCAAGTTGGGTAAAAATTGTATAAAACAGGTTATGTTCAACTCTCGGCCGATTAATGGAGAATTGTTCTGTAGAATAGGTTGTGACATTCCCTGATTGAAGATAGAGTCTTGCTGAAGAATATTGAGGTCCTCTACCTTACCTTTCCTTCAAATCACTCAAATATATCAACTATTAAAACCAACTTTTTCTGTTTTGATACTAAAGTCAATGAAAAAATTTCCGTACTCATTGTACTGATAAGTTAATAAGTTTATGTAGTCAGAGTAACTCCTTGTTCTCGTTGTTCTACTCTCAGGTCAACTCACTTCAACCGCACTAATCGCTTCATTCTTCTTCCCCAGACAGTACTTACTCACATACATTTACCACCGACCTTTCCAATCTTACTTTTTTCTTACCCATATTTTATGGATAACCTACTTTTCATATATTTCCCATCTCACTTTTTTTTTAAGAATCTGTTAAATAAGCAATCAATTTTTGTTTACTTGTTTACTTGTTTATACCTTTTAAAGTGCTGGTATGCAGATATGCTGGTTGGAAGGAATATAAGACTTTTTATATCCATTGATACCTTAACANTTTACTTGTTTACTTGTTTATACCTTTTAAAGTGCTGGTATGCAGATATGCTGGTTGGAAGGAATATAAGACTTTTTATATCCATTGATACCTTAACATTATAACAGGCTAGGTGAACTAATTGAAACGAATGTGACAATGACTTTGAAAATGAAAGTGATAGAAAAATTTAGTATACCGATTTAAACAACTTTTAAAAGTTATTTTTAAATATATGGATACTAAGGAGTAAATATATTACTATCAGGTTCATTTTGTATATTTGTATGATATTATTATAAACTCTATTTAATGATCTTATACATGATAATGATTGTATTATAGTATAAATGAACTTTTGTCAAATCTATTGTCTTGACGCTTCTTGGTGAAGCGTCAAGATAACACAGTTTTTATAATCATATTTGTGTAGAAAATTGTATGAAAGGAGTTTCAAAAAAATAAATATAAAAACATATATATGTAGAAATTTCATGCTGTTTCAAACTAATTTTTTTCTTCTTAATTAATGATAGACAAAATTTTTTTCGTTTTACGACATAAATTGGAAAATTCATAGCGATATTTAATGTTTTCGTTTATTTCCAATAGGAATGATGTAAAAATCAGTTTTTTTTATAAACTACTGTCTTAAAAATGTTTTTATAAATACATATTTCTAATATGAATTAGTTAAACACCAGCATACCTTGGTTTTAATACCAAATTTTTTGTTGCTTTTTCTGAAAAGTTTCCANCCTTGGTTTTAATACCAAATTTTTTGTTGCTTTTTCTGAAAAGTTTCCACTAATAATTATAAATTGAACGGATTCTTATTCGCTGTTGTGTAAATTTAATAAAAAGCGTAAGTATATAGCTTTATTGCCTGTCTTTAAAAGATTGTTATATTTATTAAACGACAGACAGAGAGTTGCATAGAAACCTTGATTTTNTTTATTGCCTGTCTTTAAAAGATTGTTATATTTATTAAACGACAGACAGAGAGTTGCATAGAAACCTTGATTTTGTATTAGTTTTATATATATATATATATATATATATTTTTGTAAAATTTAAATTGTGATGAGCATTATGAAAGTAATTTTTAAAGTGTATAAAATTTTTAAAGTATCGCGTTTCATAATTTTGTGACTTTAGATTTCTGAGTAATTCCTATTGAACTATGAATTTTAAACTAATATAATTCTNCGTTTCATAATTTTGTGACTTTAGATTTCTGAGTAATTCCTATTGAACTATGAATTTTAAACTAATATAATTCTAAAGTTAGCAAAAATAAATTATTTTTTTAAATACGCTAATAAGTTGAACTATAAAAACAAAAAATTGAGTCAATGACACTTGCGTAAAACAATCATTTAAAAAAATTGTTTAATCAACTCGACAAATCCTTTTTAATAATAATCGAAAACATAAATACTTACACTGCTATTGACAAACCAAACCACTGTTATATTAATACTGTTATATTATCATTTTGCATATCAAGTAAAATATAAAAATTAAGTATGTAATTTGGTGACCTAAATACCATAATTTTTAATAATTTCATATTTAATTTGGTGTTTTAATGATAATTTAGTAGTCCTAAGAGGATATGTTGTTGAATTTGTTTTATCTACCTAGAGAACTAAAAATATATTTTTTTATTATATAAAGTTATATATTTTGAGAGAAAGGTGACAGTATTGCTGACATAAAAATTTTTTTTGATATATTTTGGAATTTGTTGTACATGTTAATAAATAAATAATTAAATTTTTCTAATTTTTACTAAATTTGGTAAATTATAAAAAAAAATTTTTTACCTTGGAACAGGGATAGATCCAATGATTGACTCCTTGAGTCATCATTTACTAAACGTAAAAAAAGTACGCGTCACTTAAAGTCTATGTTCTTTCTTTGGTCTTGCTTCACATGGCACAAAATTTTTGTCTCGTATAATTTATCGGACTAGATTTTGACTCAACCGGATGAAACTTTCGGATTTGATGCTCAACTTCCACTTTTCACTCGGATGAAATCGTATGAGAGAAAGATGACTCCCGAATTCGTATGTGAAGAGAGTATGTCGTTTTTCTTAGTAGTTCTTTGGCCCTTTGCACCACTTTTCAAAATCCGGCTCCACTTCACTTAATTATGTGCCAAGTATCCAGCTCCACTCAGAATGAAGTAGGAAGTGAACTTGGGCGAAGCTGAGAGTCAAGTTTTCAATATTTCATCCAACATGAGAAGGTAGTAGTAGGTGAAGGTGGATTTTGGTATCTTCGGCTTTTGTCCCAGTGCCCGACTCCCTAGGTCATTTACAAAGGACAGAGTAGAATTTACAAAGTTCCCCAATTGTTGAAGATATAGGAAAGCCATGACTTGGTGAACTCGTCCCACCAGTTTCTCAACTTTATCATTACCAACTTCATCGACTCTTCTCTAGGGAGGATTCATCCGAACTATCAAAATTTCTCTAGTTTTATTCATTATTCTTGAGATCACCTACACAAGATACTCCAATTTTCCCTCTTGTTTACAGGATTGGTTGACTTGAAGGAAAAAATCATAAGAATTGACTCATGTCAAATGCATTTAGAATATAAAAAATCAAAACGAAACCAAATGGTTTCAATTTTCTCCACATTGGTATAAAATTCTGTAAGAGTACATGCATGACAAAAATTAGACACTGAATTCTTCCAATCCAGAAAAAAAAAACTGGAAATTCATTGTGAAATTTATAGATTTTGTTTTCGATTTTAGATTTAATCNTTCCAATCCAGAAAAAAAAAACTGGAAATTCATTGTGAAATTTATAGATTTTGTTTTCGATTTTAGATTTAATCAAAATTAAAATTTTTTATAAAATTTATAACCATATTCATTAAATTTTCTTATTGCTTTTTCTAAACATTTGTCACACTTCTCCTAGCCATACTGTAATTTTCTTTAATTTTTTGTTCACCTGTTCATAGNTTCCAATCCAGAAAAAAAAAACTGGAAATTCATTGTGAAATTTATAGATTTTGTTTTCGATTTTAGATTTAATCTAAATTAAAATTTTTTATAAAATTTATAACCATATTCATTAAATTTTCTTATTGCGTTTTCTAAACATTTGTCACACTTCTCCTAGCCATACTGTAATTTTCTTTAATTTTTTGTTCACCTGTTCATAGCTATACATCACAAAACAAATTTTCTCAAAAAATTCAGTTTTTCTTTAATAATATTTTAACTTTGATACAATTTTTTAATGTTTAATTTAGTTTTGGGAATCCATTAACTATGTTTTAAAATTTGTTGTTTTATCAATTGGTCGGAGACTTATTTGGTGAAGTCTTAAGTTCCAAAATTTTCAGAAACAGAAAAATTTCAGTCATCTGAGAGTGGATATTCACTAGAGCAGTCGACGTATCTAAAACCGTCAGTTTTAGATAAGAGAATTATTAGATCATATCGGTTACAAGACGTAAAATTTTTTATTGCAAAAATGTACTTTTAATTTTACCAATATAATTAAAGATATTGACATCGACTTGAAAAAATACAAATGAATAGAATTGATTTATGGAGATGATTTGAGGAATACAAACTCCAATACGCTTCGAGATCTCTTGGTAATGTTTAATGTTTCTAAACATTAGTGGTGTAAGTGAATGAAAAAAAGTAAGGAGAAAATAATAATAAAACAGGGGAAATAATTATGATTTGCTTCTTTGCATATGTTGGAAAAGTCATAAGTATCAAATTTGGGAGTCGATTCCTATAACCATATATTTAACTTACAATCGCAAAAAAGTCAGAGTCAAAAATTAACTGTGGATATCTAAAAAACATGGGAATCAGAGTTATGGTAAACACTACTAGTTAGTCATCAAATTTCTCTTGATTCTCAAATATCTTGGGAGTCATTCAGAAGAGTTAGAGTGATGACTCAAGCATAAGAGTTATAATCAAACTTTCACTCCTTGTTACGGCACTCACGACTTTATATCTACAAGCGTCTCCCATACTATGGTAAATTGATACTCAAAAAATATAAAAACATAAAAAGCATGATAAACTTGTAAAAATTATAATCACAAAATAAAAAGCATGATAAAATAATTTGTGCTCAATACGAAATCATGAATAATTGAGCATAATTTTTCGTCTAAAGTATCTTTTCTTATGTTTTTACAGTCAGATTGTGTCATTGTTTTTAATGCATGTTGAATGCCGTTCGAATACCAGATCAACAATCATTGGTTTCGGTTCAAGTTCTACTCCTAATTATATTAATCATAATTGTTATTGTTCGATTAAAAGGACATCCAAATACCAGTTTAGTTTGAATTACCATTAACTTCTTTACACTATGCACAGAAACATAAATCGAATAATTTCAGCTAGTAAAAAGTTTAACAAAATCATTTTTAACCTCGAAAAGTGAAATTGCGAAAGGTTTATATGATCACTAACCTGTCCATCTGTCTGTCTGAACTCTATTAGTTAATGCTACTCTAGGCACATTTTCCGATTGAGCGATGCGGAAAACTTTGTTATAATAGAATAACTAGAAAAGCTTTTAATTGTGTTTTGCATCTAGTTATTTTCTCAAAGCTGGATTTAAGTATAAATTCTACTTTTAGACTTCCTGTAATTAGGAAAACATAGGAAAAAATTTCCCCTGTTACAAACTAAATATGTTTGATGCTATTCTAATCTAATTTCCCTATTGCCACAAAAAATATTTCTGACCTATCTTTCCACCATGATGCACTTACCATATTTTCTACTATTCAACTCTAAACCTATTTAATGCTATAACTGGAAAAGGATGTTTTTATGTTTTGCTTACCATTTAAGTTTTTAAATACTCTAAACATACGTCCATTAGTGTGAATCATGGTTTGTGTTCATACAATTACTGGATTTGTGTTTTGTATCCACTCGACTTCTTGATGCTATCTTAAGTACATTAAATTTTTTCATGCTAATCTAATTGCTTTTATATATTTAAATATGTTATGGACATCATTTGCGATGCTTCTCAAATTATACCCTCATGATTAATTACTAAGTTAGTGTTGATACAAAATTTCACTTTTTTATATTTCGTCAAGTAATTCTCATCAGTGCTCGACAAAGAATAATTTTGTTCTAAAATTGCTACCAATTGGCTCTGTTAACCGACTTCTCTTTTCATTTCATTTTGTTGTCCCAAGTAAAGGTGCACAGCATACACTAATTTTTCACCTAAATTTGCCGCTATATGCTATTTCTAGCTGTCTTTATCTATATACTATAACCCTACATCTCTTCACATTTCATTATGTTATGCCAAATATATCCTACTAGTTCACTACATAGACTTGCATTTGTACCTAAAGTTGCCTCCAAATTTGCTAATACTTTGCTAATAAACCACTAATCTCTTTCAGCTCCCTCATATTATGTCAAGTATTTCTTATTGGATCGCAGAATAGGATAATTTTATACCTAGAATTCCCACCAAATTTCTAAATGCTGTTAATTTTATGTGTCCCTGTCTGGCTTTTAAAACCCTCATCTCTTTCCGTTTTCTCCTTTTATCTCAAATATTTCTCATTGCATCACAGAATAGAGTAATTTTGTACCTAAAATTAACATGTTATAATATCTCTAGTGTCTCTATATGGTTCTATAATACCGCATCTATTTCCACTTCATTCTGTGTGACGTCAAGTATACTTGATTGGTTCACAGCTCACTCTAAATTTGTATCTAAAATTACAGAGATATCCCATTTTAGGTATCCATTTACCTTTGCAAATCTACACCTCCTTCGATTTTATTTTTTTGTGTCAAATATATCTGATTGATTCAGATCAAACAGTAATTTTACAACTATATTTATTTATTGCCTCAAGTTGGCACTGGAAGTCTCCATCATTTTCCTATTTTTATATTATGTCAAGTATTTTCACACTGTTTCCATTTGTGCCGACTATCTATCTATCCAGCTAGCTATATATCCATTATCTATCCATTATCTATGCATCTATATCCATCTATCTATTCACTGCCTATTTACATGTCTCAATCAATCTATGTTTCGATCGCTGTTCGAATATCTATATCCATCNCCCTACATCTCTTCACATTTCATTATGTTATGCCAAATATATCCTACTAGTTCACTACATAGACTTGCATTTGTGCCTAAAGTTGCCTCCAAATTTGCTAATACTTTGCTAATAAACCACTAATCTCTTTCAGCTCCCTCCTATTATGTCAAGTATTTCTTATTGGATCGCAGAATAGGATAATTTTATACCTAGAATTCCAACCAAATTTCTAAATGCTGTTAATTTTATGTGTCCCTGTCTGGCTTTTAAAACCCTCATCTCTTTCCGTTTTCTCCTTTTATCTCAAATATTTCTCATTGCATCACAGAATAGAGTAATTTTGTACCTAAAATTGACATGTTATAATACCTCTAGTGTCTCTATATGGTTCTATAATACCGCATCTATTTCCACTTCATTCTGTGTGACGTCAAGTATACTTGATTGGTTCACAGCACAATCTAAATTTGTATTTAAAATTACAGAGATATCCCATTTTAGGTATCCATTTACCTTTGCAAATCTACACCTCCTTCGATTTTATTGTTTTGTGTCAAATATATCTGATTGATTCAGATCAAATAGTAATTTTACAACTATATTTATTTATTGCCTCAAGTTGGCACTGGAAGTCTCCATCATTTTCCTATTTTTATATTATGTCAAGTATTTTCACACTGTTTCCATTTGTTCCGACTATCTATCTATCCAGCTAGCTATATATCCATTATCTATCCATTATCTATGCATCTATATCCATATATCTATTCACTGCCTATTTACATGTCTCAATCAATCTATGTTTCGATCGCTGTTCGAATATCTATATCCATCTATCTACCTAACCAGTGAGTTATTTATAGGTTGATACGGGTTGTTACTAATTTTTACAACAAAATACAATCAATGTCATACCCAACAACTCATGAATACTCGCTTTAACAGAAAGTAGTTTTCTGGAGCCAAATAGCGACTTGACGAGGTAGAGCAATATATAGACACATGGAGCAACGATGAGATAGTGTCTAAAAAATGTAGCGAAACATCTCATTTAGAACCAATTTACACCAAATAAAAAAGTGTTTTTGAATTGTAGCTCTAATCGATTTTTAGACAATTACATGTTTTCTTGCTTAAAGANAGCCAAATAGCGACTTGACGAGGTAGAGCAATATATAGACACATGGAGCAACGATGAGATAGTGTCTAAAAAATTTAGCGAAACATCTCATTTAGAACCAATTTACGCCAAATAAAAAAGTGTTTTTGAATTGTAGCTCTAATCGATTTTTAGACAATTACATGTTTTCTTGCTTAAAGACTATCCATTGACCTGTATTTCAATTGCTCGAAATATCTCTNACTATCCATTGACCTGTATTTCAATTGCTCGAAATATCTCTAATTATCTAACTGGTACCGATGCCGCTGATTATAGATATTTCGTCCGGAATGACGGACATGATAATCTTATAAACCCATCCAGCTTCGCTGTTCGCGGTTAATAATTAATTTGATTGTAGTTGTGTTGACGCAAAAGTAGCAGTCACTAATTCATTAGTAAGAGAAATTTATTTTACTCTCCATGCCGATCAGACAATAAAATGACGTATATTTATTTTGTTGTTTACAAACTTGAAATAATGAAAATCAGATGCAAAGATCTACTTTTCTTTAAACAACCAATCAGTAAACGCAGGGAAGTTTTTTATTCGATTTTGGGCTTCGTCAGACAAAGTAAAAAAAAAAAGACTAATGCAGACACTTTTTCGTCTGCCACAGGGATTTGTGTGTCCAATGTGAACACACTTGTTGCGAAAACTTTTGAAAATTTGCAACCAGAGTTGGGTCAATGTATAATATGTTTTTGTATAATACGTATTATACCTTGAATTATAAATGGATGAAAAATACGTTGTCTTTCGTATTTTTGAATTTTTTTTTGGTTTTTAAAATAAAGGAGAAAATACTTACTTCTAGGTGGTCTTTCGCGTATTTCTATTACTTTTTCAACTTTTATTATATTTCAAAATAAGAAACACTCATTAATAACTACTAATAATTCTCTTACAATTCTAAATTTTGATTCCGCCACATTAAAAATTTTGTTGTAGTCCAATTTTGTTGAAGTTTTAATTAATCATTAGTTGGGCTAAAAGTGCAAATCATTGAAAGGGTTTAGAAAGAAAGCATAGAGAGTATTGTCGAGGTAGAGTAGTCAAGAACAGTGACAGCGATGAAACAGAAAGTGATCAAATAAAGTGGAGAACGTGGGAGTTCTGTGTAAATGTGAGTAGAGTCGTAATCTCACAGTAACCAAGCGAGGCTCTAATCCCCAAGATCAATAATTATGAATTATATAAATAATCAATAATTATGAGTTATAAACTCTCCTGTGAAATAAGGAGAACCATGGACCAGTGTAGAAATACACCGGCTACTCTTCTTTTTGATTCCTTTCCTACGAGAATCAGGATTAGGGCTCGGCCGATACCGATATACATATCGGCATATCGGCTATATTGGCAAGGTTTCAGCATATCGGCTTGTTTTTACCGATATATTTGTCGNATATACATATCGGCATATCGGCTATATTGGCAAGGTTTCAGCATATCGGCTTGTTTTTACCGATATATTTGTCGATATATATCGTACATTTTTTTACATTTTAAAATAATTTTCAACAAAATTTAAAGTATTTGACTAAGTTTATTCTAGGTAAGAAAATTATTTTTCCAAAATGCCACACTTTGAACTAACTACACAGTCAAGATTTGAAAATCATTAGTTATTGAAAGTTAAGTTNATATACATATCGGCATATCGGCTATATTGGCAAGGTTTCAGCATATCGGCTTGTTTTTACCGATATATTTGTCGTTATATATCGTACATTTTTTTACATTTTAAAATAATTTTCAACAAAATTTAAAGTCTTTGACTAAGTTTATTCTAGGTAAGAAAATTATATTTCCAAAATGCCACACTTTGAACTAACTACACAGTCAAGATTTGAAAATCATTAGTTATTGAAAGTTAAGTTTTGGTAGATTATGGTGGAGAAAAACCAAAGACTCAGCCCGATCNTTTGGTAGATTATGGTGGAGAAAAACCAAAGACTCAGCCCGATCTGGTAAGATCAGCCATGATTTCAGTTAATTAAAAAACACACTTTTACTTGAATGATGTTACAATGACTTAACAATGACTATGCACGCCGTGGTTAATTTTCTTTGTCATTTGAGAAATGACATTTCAGCTTCTATTTTTTAAAAACAAGAGATACTGCGATGTTATATCGGTCGCCGATATATCGGTATCGGCTGAATAAAGTTTCATATGGGCCTATATCGGTATCGGTCAAAATTTCCATATCGGCCCAACCCTAATCAGGATGACCCGGATTAGGAGTTAGTCAGACTAATTTATAATCATATTTATTTATGATTATGCCTACTGGAATAAACTTAAGTGACCTAATTAAATTCTCATACTTTTTACTGGGCATGTGTGTAAACTAAAAGCGAAAAATTTAATAAAAATTTAAACAACGCTCCCAAAACTTCTCCCAAAAAAAAACTCTCATACCAAACACCAAAATGAACAGACCCTATAAAGCGCAGTTTTTCAATTCAATTCAATGTGGATTATTCTGTGGATACTAATTAAAGAGACCATTTTGGGAGGCAGTTTATCATGGCATAAACAATTTGTTTTACAGAGCTCACTTGTCAGCATATAGTATCGTGCAGAATAATGTAAGAATATTTTTACTATGCAATCTACGTGTAAAAAAAAATTCTTTTTACAAATTCTGCCTGTTAGTGTACTTAAAGTTCAAATATAGGCAAAGTTATAAACAATAAACCGTTGTAAACGGAGTAAACATGTGTTGCAGTGCTAAAACGCTAGGAAGAATGTCAACGGTAGATCGATATGTAGACATGTCGGGAGGTAGCGCGGAAAATTTTGCGGTAGGGAGGACGGGGTAATACTCTGGGATAGGATAATGCCCGGGGTAGGTTAATGTCGGGGTCGGGTAATGTACAGGGGTGGCTTATGTCTGGAGTAGGGTAATGCCTAACATATTGTGAGGTCGAGGTTGGCTGATTCCCGGAGTTGGGTAATGCCCGTTATTGGGTAATGCCCGAGGTCAGGTAATGCCTGAGGTCGGGTAATGCNTGATTCCCGGAGTTGGGTAATGCCCGTTATTGGGTAATGCCCGAGGTCAGGTAATGCCTGAGGTCGGGTAATGCCCGTCATCGGGTAATGCTAAGAGTTGGGTAATGTCGGGGTTGGGTTGTTCCAGGAGTCGGTGGTTGTCTAGGGTTGCTTNATCGGGTAATGCTAAGAGTTGGGTAATGTCGGGGTTGGGTTGTTCCAGGAGTCGGTGGTTGTCTAGGGTTGCTTAATGTCCTGGTTGGGTAATGTTCTGACATATTGTAATGTGCGGGTCGGCTAATGTCTGAGGTAGGGTAATGCCCAGTATATTGTAAGCAAGAGGTCGGCTGATGCCCGGGATTGGGTAATGTCCGGGGTCGGGTAATGCCCGAGGTTAGGTAATGCCCGTTGATGGGTGATACCAGGGGTCGGGTAATGTCAGAGTTTCGGGAGAAAAAAAAAATAGGTCAGAGTTGTCAGATATGGCTCATCTTCGAACTTGTAAATTCCTAGTGCATGGGCTATCGATTAGTGAAAACCGCATCTCGATCCGTGAATTAGTTTTTGAGTTAGCACCGACGGACGGACGGACAAGGTTGATCTATAATGTGTTTGCAACACATAATAAAAACATGACTTTTAACATTTAACAAATTTAGTTTACCTAGTCGGATAGGCATTCTGCGAAGAAGAATACGAAGAGCCTCTGTTTCACTCACTTTTATCTCTTGACACCTAATCACGTTATCGATACTTAAATATACTCATAATTTTACCATATGAGTATTATTAAACCGGAAGTTGAGGAAACAATGCTTGTCATGTAAAGTACAAAGATTGAAACGAGTTTTCTTTTATTATTTGAGTGGTTTAACCTTTATCCAACCAATATTTAATAGATAATAATTAATCGTAAAATTATGATTGGAAACAGGGAAACATTTTTAGATCAGCATTAAAAAAATATTTGTAANATAATAATTAATCGTAAAATTATGATTGGAAACAGGGAAACATTTTTAGATCAGCATTAAAAAAATATTTGTAAGAAAACCCTTTGAAATCAAAGGAAGAATGTTTGAAATTGCAACGAAAAATCAACTGGTGTCAAATGCTTAAGTATATCTCTTATCACCACCGAAACAACGTAACATTTGGTTGGGATCATAGAAAAAAGCTTGAAGTAAAAGCGAATGAATTTGCTTGGCAACATCAAAAAAAAATTAGACTAGCAAATTTAGTAAAATAAATTACTATGAAACTGATGTTGTATTATTGACACTGAAAGGCTCCTCCCTTAGAAATGAAATGCTAAATGTTGCTATGGAAGTTGTCACCATTTATATCAAAAGTAAAACTTTGTAAATTTTATTTTGATAAATGTGAACAGCAAAGTTTAAAAATTTTATCCTTCAACTCATTTGAAAACTATCGTTCTGAATTTGTATAAAGCATATTAATTTTCGTAAACATGTTTGTTGACCTATTAATCTCAATTGTTCAAGGTTTCTGCTATTTTGGGAAACTACAAAGATAATGCTAGTTATCAAATGCAACTTTTCTTTCAGAAACCTTGAAACCTTTTTTTTTTGGAGAAGAAATTTTTAATTGGGTACACAACTTTTTTCCAATGTGAAGTTACACAAGACATGCATTTTTTATGTATATATTATTCTGGCTNAAATTTTTAATTGGGTACACAACTTTTTTCCAATGTGAAGTTACACAAGACATGCATTTTTTATGTATATATTATTCTGGCTACAAGTCGAACAGTTTACTTTAGCAACGAGGATCACAATATTCTACTAATATTAATTTTTTTGAAAAATTCATTCCATATCCTATCGTATCACAGATCTGCATATTGAGTAATTGGCAGAAAAGTTTTAAAATGGCAGCAATAAATTCGCTTCAATTCCGTATTTGGGGAAATGAAACGTCTCTTATATACAGATTTAATAAATTGTAAATCCTAATCTATTTTAAGTGATAGAATCTTGTTTTCATATTGGGTACTTACATTTGTTTATATTATGGACCCCTGTACGGAGCATACTAGGAATATTTTCGGATGATATGAATACATTTTACTTACCTGTCTGGTTGAGGACTCATAAAGCCTTAGGCAATTGTCGTATTGTGACATAAGTAACATGGGTTTTTTTAATAATCGACTGAATTTTTGGAAACTGATTGTCCAATGTTGGACTACTGAGTTCTAATGTAAAAAAACAGCCCTATAAAGTGAGCTACTGTATTACAGGTTTTTATTCATAACTTCGAGTGATAAAGTGTGGCTCTAAAATGACCCAGAGCTTGACCAGTTAACTTGTTAATCGACCATTGACACCGAAAGTTTTTCAGGGAAATATTTTCTGATCAAGAGCTGTTGCCTATAATCTGACCTAACGGCTTACGCACCAAAGGTATGGTACGTAGGGCGTTAGTATGTATACTATCCCCATACACGAATCGCATCCATTTCACCTGGTTTAGCCCTAACTCAAAATAGACGCAGGACGCTGCGAAACCACAGTGTGAATTCGCAGTAGGAGACGTATGACAAGTACGCGCGTCGAAGGTCCAAAAATCGCAATACACAAAAGTTTTGGACCGTAACATTTTCGTCTGTAGCATGCAATTTTTAAGAGGAGCNGTCCAAAAATCGCAATACACAAAAGTTTTGGACCGTAACATTTTCGTCTGTAGCATGCAATTTTTAAGAGGAGCTAGGGAGCAGGGGAGAAATGAATGAAAATTCTACTTTCCCATTCATCGAGTGTTTCCACCATACCAAATTTGAAGTNGTCCAAAAATCGCAATACACAAAAGTTTTGGACCGTAACATTTTCGTCTGTAGCATGCAATTTTTAAGAGGAGCAGGGGAGAAATGAATGAAAATTCTACTTTCCCATTCATCGAGTGTTTCCACCATACCAAATTTGAAGTCNGGAGCAGGGGAGAAATGAATGAAAATTCTACTTTCCCATTCATCGAGTGTTTCCACCATACCAAATTTGAAGTCTCCAAAATTAAAAAAATTTAGTAAACATTTTGCTTGTCACTTGTAGATATCGCAACCTCGAAAATATTAATAAATATTTTGCTTGTCACCATTTTGCTTGTAGATATCCCACCCACTGCCTTCTATTTAAAAAATACCACTCACCAGTCACAATATGCAACAAAACCCAATTTCAAAGCGGAGGCGTTGGGGGGTTGGTGTTGCAGCGTAGTATGAGGAAACTTGAAATTTTATTTATTAATTTTCAAAATTTAACAATTTCAGCTTGCGCGTTTCAGCTAGTATGCAGTTCATAAAATTCTTGTTCAGAATTTCTCAAGGATAGTTGCAGATACAGCGAGAATTTTTGGTAGCTCTAAGCGGACAAAATTAGAGGAAGAATTATAGATTTCTCACTCTGTTAGTGCCGGGTAGTACTCACTTCTAAGGCTGATTTCTTTCTAGGGAAGAACTTTGGAAACGAACATCAAATGAAGACGAAAGACAAATTTTTCAAGGTACTAAACATTCAACAATTAATGTTAATGTAAAGATATTTTTAATAACGAAATTAATTTTCAGTCAAATTACATAATCAACAACGATGATGCAAATATTTAAAATGCTTTGTATTGTTACAATGGATGATATGGTGAAGGCATGTGACAATGGAGTTGCCGGCATAAATCAGTACAAGTGTTAGTTAAATGCGATATAAAGAGTTTCGAAAGACATCAAGTTGAATATTCGGATAGGTAATGTAAAACAGGTTGTAAAACAAATTGCGGAAGACGCAAAACGCGAGCTGTCCACATATAGAAGTTCAATTGAGTAAACTCAAATGCAGCATGTGAAAGTGAAACTATTAGCAACTAACCGGATTATAATTAAGCTTTTCACTTCAAATTTACAATAATTTTAACCTCGAGAAAAAAATACATGTAAAAAGACGGCATTGAGGAGACAGTAGTCGATAACTTGGATATTTAGGTAAAAAAACGTCAGCAATCAACAAAGTTACTATAGTTCTGACATGCCTCAGGTTCAATTCATGACCGTGGATGTGCGTGAATTTGATGAACACTTTGATAAAAGCATCCCTACTTAACAACCTAAGCAGATCCAGTTGCTCCATATCGAATATGACGATGAGCTTTATGTGCATGTCTTAAAAAGATGTAGCTCTCACAAAAGATTGCGTTTTGAGCTAGACGAAAAAGAGGATGATTGCAATCAGGATGATTTGAAATTATATATATCTATTCCCTGACAACAGATTAGTCGATTCAATGATTTAATACAAAACTCCTTTTAATAGAAATGAAAGAATTTATGTGTTTGTTTGACTTTCGCTCATATCATAGTCAAGTATTTAGTGCGTTCTATCTATAATACTACATCTACAATTACAATTACAATTAATTACGAAATAAGGAATAATTGAGCGATACAAGAAGATAAGAAAATGTATATGTTCTTCATGCGATCAGGGTTCGTCCGATAATAATTTACATTATGTTACAACTGGATTAAAGATTTTTTTATTCGGGTATGTTATGAGATATTGGAATTGTGGACATTCGTCCATCAAATGATGAAGATTTANAAAGATTTTTTTATTCGGGTATGTTATGAGATATTGGAATTGTGGACATTCGTCCATCAAATGATGAAGATTTAATTCATCTCCAGAATTTTTGCAGCTTATTAGGTGATCTTGAGATTTAGCTAATTTGTGCCATTTTCTGTTGTTCAATATAGTGTTGTAGAACAACCTGATTTGCATTTTAGTTACANAAAGATTTTTTTATTCGGGTATGTTATGAGATATTGGAATTGTGGACATTCGTCCATCAAATGATGAAGATTTAGTTCATCTCCAGAATTTTTGCAGCTTATTAGCTGATCTTGAGCTTTAGCTAATTTGTGCCATTTTCTGTTGTTCAATATAGTGTTGTAGAACAACCTGATTTGCATTTTAGTTACATACATAAGGCTGATACACTGGGCTGATACAATCAGCAGACGGTGCTTTACTTCGACCCAAGAGATAAACCAAGGTCGCAGACAATTGTACATATTTTGGTTTGATCGACATAGAACTCGGTCTTCAAATACGTATTACCATCCTGAGCATATGCTTAAATACAGGTACAAAGGTACAAATCTATATCTATTTTGACCTTCGAAGGTCACAGTCAGTTGTATTACATGTACTTTGGTTCGACCGACTTGCAACCGGTATAAAACTACAAGTATTACCATACTGAACACTGTTTAAATTGCTGTTACAAAATCTTCAGATGAGTAGTTTGATTTCTTCAAAGTTCACTTGTATTTTGTGAGACGGAAATTGTGATGTGACTGAAGGGGATGGGGTTAGGGAAATTGTAGGAGTAGGACCTAGGGCAGGGTACGGTCAGATGTAAAATGATCATGATACAGGGAATTGATAATCTTAATGACACTGTCTGAGGATAGATGGTGGGACGGGGTTTGAGGAGACAGTAATGCAGTGGAAATCAAAAATTCAAATCATAGAGTATGAAGGGAAGATTTTGTTAGGCATGGGACAGAGAGGGACACTAGGGGAAGTGAAGGTCACGTTTCCATGTGAAAGTGTACAAGATGCAAATGTGTCATTGAACACATTGTATATATTTTAGAAAATTAGTAATTCGGGCTGTAAGTCAATTCATGTTTTGACTTTTCACCATAAGGCAACTAGTACAGTGAAGTCCGGGTATAATAGAAGAACGGTTATAGCAAACCATAATGTCCGGTCCCTGTCAAGCAAATGGGAGATTATGTGTTCACCCCGTTTCCGCTAAGCTGTGGAATTTCTGTATCACATGCAACCCCATCTGCATGGAAGTTTTCTGCACGCATTTTCAAACCGAAAGATTCTAAAAGAATTTTTTTTGCCATCTATCGACAATTTAGGAGTTTGTTTTACTGCCTTTGACCTATATGTGTGGCAAAACATTGAATCAATAAGTATAGATGGATCTTCTTGGGTAAAATAATTCAAAAAAAATTTCAAAATTCTAATGTTAAAAATTTTTAAATCATCTGAATGGAAGATCATCGCACAGACCACTCAGTCACCATCATGCTGGAAGTTCCCCGCACGCCCTTGCATGAGATAGTGCGATATTCTTCCATTCAGATGGAACGTAGTTTGGAATTGCGTGCGATGAGTAGCCATAAAGATGGGAGTGTATCGACCAATTAGATTCAGGGGTTGCAACTTGCAAGGGGTATACCCAAATTTTTAAATTATTGAAAAAATAAGATGCATTGCTTTTGCCAATAGGCATTAAGTGTGAAATAGTTAAAAATAAGTAAACAAGTCAGCTCTTCAATTATATTCAGTTAGTGGAATTAAAAATTTCTTAAATTACTGAATAGATCATAAACAATTATTGTTATCGATGACCTCAATGTTGTTATCGATGATGTTCTATTCTGTAAAACACATGAATTCAAAACTGGTTCCAACTCGCAGTTTAAGGTCACTCAATGTAGACTTCATGTAGATGGTCAAAACAAAGTCTATTCCTTCAAGCAAAGTAAAAACAATTCGTGCTGTCCAGAGTTCCATGTTGTTCCCCCAAAACCTTCCCGTTTTGCACATTTTCTCAAAATAACATCATTTTGTCTATCTGCAGCTCTTTCGACTATGCTTTTTTTTCACTGACTAGTTTTACATGGTTTCCTTTTCAACCAATCCTCTCTCGGCTTTCCCTTATCATCCCTGCTGCACAGGGTAACTTGTTTATGTACTTCAATTTATTTCAAAAAATTACTGCCAAACAGTAAATACCCAGTAATGCTCAGATTTTATCAAACTTATGGAGCAAGATCATTAAACCTAACATAATACAGCGCATTTATTCATTTTGGCTGCACTGTCAATTACTTCTCTTTCTTGCCTTTTCTTGCAGAATCCAATGTCACCCATGTATGCAAACTATTAGTTTCTAAGATTTTTTTTTTCTCTCGACTTAAAAAAATAACTTTTTTCTCTTACCCGAAATATTACTAAAACGTAGTGGTATAAGTTGAACAAAGTGTCAAAAGTTATCACTTTTCTTTTTAAAGTTAAATACTTAGACACACCATTCCATTGTATATGATGTTATCAAGTATGACTTTCGAAAAATTATTTCACTAATCTTTTCATTAAGCAAACTCAAAAATCTATTATTTTTTTTCGTAGAAAATTCAAGCCAAACTTTCTTATGGAAATAGAAGAACTTGGAATTAAAAGTTGATAAAATCATTTGTTTGTAAAGCACACTTTTTTTATAATGTATATTATGTAAATTCATTNACTTTTTTTATAATGTATATTATGTAAATTCATTCTAAAGTATCTCAAAATATGTACAAATAACTAAAAATAAATGAAGTAATAATTAGTATGCATGTAGTAGTAAACCATATTCACCGTAAAAGCTAGTACTTCTGGTGGCATTACATGTAAAAATTATTATAAATCATATCCCAATTAATAGTTTGGAGGAAGGCTAATTATACACTGCTTCTTCTCAAGACACTTTTTATTCATTAGGTCCCAGAGAGTGGGAAGTCCTAATGGTGGCACCTTGAAGTCCGTTTCTGTGCAACTAAATGCATCTGCTGCAAAAATTTGTAGGTAACTTGAAACCTCCCACAGAGCAATGTAGAGACCAATTATAGCAAGGCGTTTTTTTCCGTAAGACATTCCATTCCAGATACCTTGGATTTCATCCCTGTCAACCAAAAAATACTCAATCTTATAAAATCAGTATGGTAGTATTCTTTCTTTCAAGGCAAAAATCGATACTGAAAATTTAGTTTACTGGCAAAAAATAACATACTAAATATTTGTATTCAAGGTAAAAGAAAATTCTTACAAATTTTTTGGTGGAAGCTCCTTTGATTCTAGTTTTTGAACACAGATGGCAACTACCTTCTTCTGATGGGAAACTGAGATCTCACCCTGTTATACAAAAGTATAAAATAAGTTTAATATACTTATACATCGGTTAGTACAGAATTCTATTGATGAGTATACACTTACACAGCACTTGACTTTGTTCAGGAAATTGTTATAGGCTGTGTGCATTCGGGAAAGAAGGTGCTCAGGGTCACCTTCCATCTGAAGTACAAACCCTTTTCTCTTATCCTGTAGTTCCTGCAAACAACAGAAAACACATATTTCATTATTCTCGGATTCTGATAGAATTTTTTTTCCTTTTTTGAAAATTTACTTCACGTTCTTTAGTGAGTGCCACAACTTCCTCAGCACAGTTACTATAGTCCATCCAATCCGTTTCCTTTGTCTTCAATATCTCTTCGCTTTCTAGAGGAGGTACATCTTCAACTTGGTTCTTCAGACATTGTACTTTCTACAAATAATTACCATTTCGAATGTTACCAAACTAAAATCACAAATTTAAATTAGTTAGCTTGTAATTAATAGCTTACCAATTGCTTCCATTTTTCGCTGTTTTGGAGTCGTTTCAACAGGTAATCTACTTCCTCGATTTTCTTCTCAGCCTCATCGTTCCCTTCTGTGAGCGCTGCCTCAAAAAATTCATACCTAAAGTGCATTCGAAATTATAAAAATTATAGTAAATTCAATTCCGAAATTATAATCTTTAGAGAGTCGAGAAAGTAATCTCTGTCAAACTTTTTGTAAAATGCAATAAAATAATTTTCATTCAAGGTAGAACCTAGAAAAAAATTATTGGCCATTCCAAAACGAATCGGAATTTTTCATTATTATTGCTTTGTTTTTCTACTGGAGTGATTCAGTGGTTACTTGTGTANTCCAAAACGAATCGGAATTTTTCATTATTATTGCTTTGTTTTTCTACTGGAGTGATTCAGTGGTTACTTGTGTATACATGTTATCGAGCTGTTGATCATATTTACCCTAGGTTGGAGAAAATGTTATATTGATAAAATTCAGTTCGATTAGGTTAGAAAACGCAAGGTTTTTGGGAATAACGATAAGAATCANAAATGTTATATTGATAAAATTCAGTTCGATTAGGTTAGAAAACGCAAGGTTTTTGGGAATAACGATAAGAATCACAGGCCTTATGTTCAAACAATTAATTACAAATCAATTACTCATTTACCAAATTTCAGGATGGTCCAACATGTATTTGACATTTTCTCCATCCAGGAGCATAAGGCGGAGTCGTCTCGGTGACAATTTCATCTTTTCCAGAAAAGTTTTCAACTCAGATTTACCAAGAATTTTCGGTCTTACAGAAGTTTTGACTAACGGATCCGCTGAGCTTACAATGATCATGTTTGAGAGTTGGGTCGGCTCTCTTGTAATTCGCCGTTGGAAATTCAAATGAGTTCCGAATTCCTTTTGGAGTAAAGGAAAAGCATGGAGTGACAACGTGAGATCGACAGTGGCAAACTTTTTCCCATAGCTGATGATATCTAAAATAATCAAATTGACACAATGATTGTTGTCTCAATTTGAGGACACTTCGTATAAATATGACCATGAGCTTACTTCTAAGATTGAGCCCACAGATGCTGGTCAATGAGTCAATATTTTCCAGAAAAAGGTCGTAGCCAAGACCCATCATAACGGCTAGAATAAAGGAGCTCTTCCCTTGCTCTGTTTCTCCCTTAAGTTTCAAGATCCCTGATTCAGATACATCTGCTCCTGTTGGTTCTTCTGTGTTCATCGGCATGATGTTTTGAATTTTGATATTCGAAATGAAAAACTGTGCACCCAACTGTACAGAAAAATTAAATGACAATTTAGATTCACGACCTACTGGTAGACTTTGAAATTTTAGTCAAACTGTTCCTTAGAATTGAGTAGTAGTTGTACAGCATGTTAGAATATGGTATCTTTCGGCACTTTACCAAATGTTGAAAAATGTCTCGAATCTTGACGAATCTTTGGCGTGAAAATCAAAGAATGGAGAGTGAGAAGTTTTCACAAAATATCAATATAAGGAATCCCTTGTCACTTGTTTGTCGGCAAGCTTCACACCCTCCTCTTCATTCACTTTTTGAGTTTCACGTCAATGATTCGCGAAGACATAAAGCAACTGTNCAAGCTTCACACCCTCCTCTTCATTCACTTTTTGAGTTTCACGTCAATGATTCGCGAAGACATAAAGCAACTGTACTACTTTTAGAGAAGAAAAAAAGAAACCGTGATCACATGATGTTTTTTAATCATACTGTACACGGTTTCATGGCACAAATTTTCAAATTGAGTAGCATTACCGAACCAAAAAGNCAAGCTTCACACCCTCCTCTTCATTCACTTTTTGAGTTTCACGTCAATGATTCGCGAAGACATAAAGCAACTGTGCTACTTTTAGAGAAGAAAAAAAGAAACCGTGATCACATGATCTGTTTTTTAATCATACTGTACACGGTTTCATGGCACAAATTTTCAAATTGAGTAGCATTACCGAACCAAAAAGTGGAGATTGTGGAAAGGATTCTATATCACCCGGTGGTTAGATGTGAGGAGACTCGTACTCTCATAGTAGCCAAGCGAGGCTTTACTCCCCCAGAGACAATAAGTATGAGTTATAAACTCTCCTCTGAGCTAAGGAGACCCATGGTCCAGTGTAGAAATACACCGGCTACTCTACTTTTCTCTCTCACATAAGATGGCGAGCAGAATCCCGGTTCGAGTCTCCCCAACCTCGAGACTTTTTCAAAGTCTTCCAGGGTTCTCACCCCGTTAGCTAGGTTATCTCTTGAAGTTGTTAATAATCTGGGCGTTTGAATTTCCTCCATTCTGCCGAACCTCTGTCGAACATTTGCCGAATTCGTAGAAAATTAAGTTTAGGTGTACTGGGTTAGAGGATACAGTAGGGTCTTGTAAATGAACACTGGGGACCAGTGTTATTGGGAAGGGGGGTTCTGTGGAAAGGATTCTGTATCACCCGGTGGTTAGATGTGAGGAGACTCGTACTCTCACAGTAGCCAAGAGAGGCTTTACTCCCCCAGAGACAAAAAGTATGAGTTATAAACTCTCCTCTGAGCTAAGGAGACCCATGGTCCAGTGTAGAAATACACCGGCTACTCTACTATTCTCTCTCACAAGATGCATGATTAACCCCTTTCGGCACTCTTGTACGCTTGTACCACATCGACTTTATCGTTTGTAGTAAGCAAAAGCAAAGTGCCCACTATAGTATATTGTATATTCAATAATATATTAATTAACTATTGACCTACAGGAGTGGCTTCCGTCGTCGAATTGTCGATACGAGGAGCAGGAGCAACAGGTAAGACAAAACGAGGGGCATCCAAAGACGTCAAACCATCAACATTTGTTTGAGGAATTCCTAGAATAGTCACATTGCTAATTTCAAGTTTCACGACTGAAAGTTGTAGAAGGAAAATACTCGTGTAAGAAGTATACTAGGCTGGTTACTGCAAAAGCTCGCCAAGAAATTTCACTCTGCCACATACCTGTGACATGGTTTGTTCTTTTAGTCGTTGGAGGAGGATGCTGGAGATGGACCTTGTGTGCCAACTGGTGATTCTTCATACCCCTATATGTTTTCGCACTGTAATTGCAAATGACACATCTGTATTTGGACTTTGCCCCGTGGCACTGCTTGTGGCTATTGTATGCTGTGAACTTCGTAGTGGCGAAAGGACAGTGCCAGCACTTGAAGGAATTCTCAGCTGGTACGGGGTTTCCATTTTTATTCACTGTCATGTAAGTGAACTTTGGATTTCCTTCGATCAGTCTCTGGTATTCTTCTTCAGATACATCTTCATGACCAGTATCATTGGCTGGAAAAAATGAGAAGAAAGTATCCAGTTACTATAAGAATCCATGCGGTATTTTAACACATTTAGAGTACCATCGGACTTAATTCAAATTGCTTTGAATAAGCAGAAGCGATGTTATAAAATATTTACCAGCTCTAATAAATAATAACTTACGTGATGTTTCCATTGTACTATCATCATCCTCATCTTCATGTTCAATTTCTTGGGTTTCTGACTCCATGGGGACGGGTAGCATATGTGCAGAGAGTGGAGCTGTGTCATCCTCAGTGTGGCATTGTAAATGTCTGTTGATATAGTCCTCTCGATTCGAGGAGTAGTCACAAATAGAACAAATAAATCGCATGCCTGGTTTTCCATGCTGGCGCTCATGAATATGTTTATTCTTCATGCCGGATAAAATAGCTGGACAATAGTTGCATTTGATCCTGTTTTCAGACATGTTCTCAACAGTTGCAGTTGTACCAGGAATTTTTGGCTTGTTATGAGAAGGCATATGTTTCCGGAGTTTTGGATTTATCAATGCTCCTGGGATACCTGTCAAGTAGGATAGACAAAAAATTACAAAAGTCTCTTCGAACGCTTGCAGTACATTCACATTCAGATTTCCAGAGTAGAAGTAAAACACCGTCGTCCGCTGATTGTGTCAGCATCAGCCCAATGCACTAGTGCTAGGATTTTTTGTTAAGTTGTTAGGTTAGGTTGTTTAGTTGGGAGACAATGGGCTGATGCATAGGCCTCTTACATTCCCACCCGATAAGGTGAGGTATAGTGGACACCCCTCTGCACTATCTGAACGCGATATTCGTTACAGGTATGCAATCACGCTCAACTAACCCAATCGTGAATACGTCTAGGTTTGATTTAAGCAGGGGTTGCCAAAGCTTTATAAAACTTATGCAGAGATGTAGCATTTGGATGTAGCATTTGGCAACCGCTGCCTAAATCCAACTTTTTTGAATGTCCCACTTCTCCAGCTACTGCCGCCACTGGTGTCTGGTAAAACCAGTGCAGAGTGAGCTGTAGCGCCGACAACGAAATTCTTGTCCCACCGAACCACATGTTAACTCTGATCGACTTTTCTAATCGACGCCTTGGAACACCTGGCTCGTTGGGACAATACCATAATTGATATTCCCCATTGTTGTCGGCCCCATTATGGGGCGCTGTGACACGCTTTCGCTGTCCACACGAACACAAAGGCCTTTCTTGAACATTTAGGAGGCCCGTGTGGACAGCGAAAGCAAAAGCGTCCTCATTCTGTACCACCTGAGCCCACACCATCCGTCCAAAAGGATTGGTCCTTAAAAGGGCCGTTGTTTGTTCACTACTAAGAATTAGGTCCACATTTAAATTAATTAGTGATGCCAGACTTCTCACCTAGAATAACACAAAATGAAAAGGGAAGAGTATCTACGATTTATGCCTATGTATAACTTTGGACTGGCTGTAGCAATGGGATGTAGTAACGGACTATAACGAAGAACACTAATAATGGACTGAAGTAACAAGATTTTATGTTGCGTTGTAGCAGTGAGCTATAGTAATGAAATTTTTTTGCTGGGCTGTAGGATGCAGCGGACTCTACCTTACTCCTACCGACTCTTGTGGTGGTTAACGTATAACAACTAAGGATTAAAACTTTAGTTGACAAGATTCGTATTAGGTGATTCAGTTAATTTTTCTTATTAGTAAATACATTAAAAAGAACTCTAACTTAGGAACATTGTTTTAGATTTTTAACATATTGTGGAAATGTTCCAGCACCAAATTGTTTTCTTCAACAGAAAGTTCATGGTTTGTAAGTTATGTTCTACTAAATTATCGTTTTCTTTAGCAGTCAATTCATGATTTTCGGAAAACTTGCGTTGAAACTTAAGTTCTTTACTCTCAACCTGACTTAAAATCCACCACTGTCTATCCCAAGACTAGCTAATACTTTTAGAATTTATAGGAGCCAGAATAGTTAGGTGAAATGCTCATTTTATTTCAAAAAAACTCAAATATTTTGCATAAATTCTGCCAGAGTTCGGATCAGTATGGGTAAACAAATTAACATTTACAGGTAACAGGTCAAACAATTTCTTCACCGCGTTCTCCTGCTCCTCTGAATCTAATACTCCCTCTTCTACTACCTATATTGCTGATCAATACATCCAAGGTTATATCCCATTTGCGTCACTTGATAAGTGACATGATATTATGAGAGCCGAAAGAAAGGGGGGAAGTAAAACGTAGATGCGATTTTTTTTATTGTATAATTATTTTGTTGGAATTGTTTGGAAAACGAATCGGCGAGCGCCTTCGGCGCTCGCCGACACCCCAACTGAGACCTGGCTTGACACACCCCCCTACCACTTTGTGAGGTGGGAATGTGTGATAGGCCTGATACAATCAGCGGACGGTGCTTTACTTTGACCGTTTCCAGTGTATAGCTTAGCCTGCTGCAAAATACCTAACATGTGAAGCTGGGAATATTTAAAAAACTTTGACTTGTGTTTAATATTGGGTAAACATAACATTCCCATGCCAAGTCATTTTAGGCAACAAAGTAGTTCCCACTTTACGGGCAAAAATTTCTAAACGCGTTCCATTTAANCCATGCCAAGTCATTTTAGGCAACAAAGTAGTTCCCACTTTACGGGCAAAAATTTCTAAACGCGTTCCATTTAAAGCTTGGAGAATGATAAATTAAATTATAAAAATTATTTTGAAAGTCAGACAGACCTCTGCGTAGTAAGTCTCGTAGTCCGACCTTCTTAGTCGAAGATAATTAAAATAAGATTTAAAATAAAATTAATTACTCTAAAATCTCGCCTATAGGTCGCTCTCTCGTATAGGTCGCTCTCTCAGATAGGTCGCAGGATTTAAAGTGCAAAATCTGAAACACAGATAGGTCGCTCTCGCGTATAGGTCGCAATTTCTCAGCTGAGTTTTAGGAGGGAACTTTTCAAATGTGTAATATAAAATCAGTGTAAGTAATTGTTTAATCGAAACAATTGGAGACGAAGACAGTAGCACTGAACAGAATTTAGTTGAAGAAATGCAGAATTTAGACGTAGATGACGATTCAGAAGAATTTAATGGAGATGGGTTCGATGGGTTTTAAAGTAACCTAATAGAATAAATTTAATGAACTTGTCACTTTAGATAGTAGTGATACATTAAAAACATAGATTTCAAAATTTAAAAAATTTGAATTTTCAATCATCAGATTAGTCGCTCTCGGGTATAAGTCGCAGCTTCAAAATTTCCCAGAAATTTTTCTAAAAAACATCAGATAAGGTCGACCTATCTGCGAAATTTTAGGGTAAATTAATTAATTTAAGACAGATCCAGACCCAGAGAAGTAAAGAAAAAGATTCTGATAGATGGAATTCGAATTACTGAAGATAAAGAACACTTGGTGTTTGATTTTGATTTTTCAACAACCGGTTCACTCGATCCAAGTAACTTTTGAAATTGCGCGTTTAAAAAAATGTGTCAAGTTTATTTTGCCACTGCCAATTTTGCCAATTTCACCAATTTTGCCACGATTTTTTTTGCCATTGGTTTTTCCGAGCACTGGTACTTCCAAACTAAATTCAGCCAGCGCAAAATTAGAAATAAATAATTCAAATTGTGCGGTGTGAAATGAGCCCACTTTTTTACCAAATTTTACTAATTATGAATAAACATAATGTACATGTGAACATGAACATATCTGCTTATACCTGTGACCAAATCTCCTTGTTCCTTGTTCGAACTGTTGAGTTACGTTAGGTCTAACAACTGCAGGTTGCTTGTGCGTATTAATACAAATTCAGAAAATTTTATTTCATTTCTGACAGTTTACACCTTTGTTGTACTCGTTGATTCCCAACTGGTTTGCGACTTCACTAATTCTGTAACCGAGTACCCCCCATAAAAAAAAAGTACCAAAAAAATTTTTGGTGGGAAGTCCGATGGCAAAGTGTATACCCGATAGTACCCTTTGTTCATCTAAAGGTCAGCCTGCTCCGTGGTGGAGAGAGCATAAGCCAGTGCATCAAGAAAAAGCAATTATTTATAAAACAAAACCACACCACCCTAAGAGTGGAGCAAGGAACGCCGTGGATGTCACCCTTTCAAAGTATCTTGGAACATTCTCAGGTATTTGTGAAGATTTACATGATACATGTAATTGCATATTATGTGTACTGATGTCATTCTTACCTTTGGATGTCGGTGATTGTAGACTGTGATATGTCTCATGTCTCTCCATATGGTGTTGTGTATTTGTGCTGTATGTACACATTGTACAAGTATACTGTCGTCTCTCGTTGTGTCCTCGATTGTGACGTATAAGGAGATCAAATTTCCCACAGGAATAAGGACACTGTTGGCAGAGGTAACTCGTTCGTGCATACTCCTTCCCATTCTTATGAAATCGAGTTACATTGGGATACACAAAATTCGGGTTCCCCTTCCTCGCTTCCAAACGTTCCTCCCTCTCCTCAGCTGACAGAGAACCACGACCAACTCCACGAAGAGCAAAATTTGAGGATAGATCAACAGCTGCAATCACATCCTCACTATCTATTCGTCCATTCTGATTGTCGTTGTTCTCATTGGTAGCCATTTCATTGATGAGCTTCTCAATATCGTCTTGAGGGCGTGAGCGTTTCTGAGTCCCAACAGGTGACTCATTTGAAGGTGGTCGTTTTCTAGGGCTACTACCTGCTTCCCCTTCATTCACTGAAAAATAATAATAATAAAACAATCAAATCTAAAGTTTACCATGCTACAACATCGCGAAAAAATATTGGACTTAAATAATTTAATATTAGATAAGAAAACTAGGGAACATGATTGCAGCAAGGCACTAAAAGTTTGCATGTTTTAAAGTACCCTAACTTGATTCTAGACAAAAGTGCCTAAGGAAACGACATATTCGCGTAGAAACAAAAACTAAGTGGGTGAATCTACTATCTAGCGTAGACACACTCAACACTTGTTACCATGTTTTTAGATATTCCAGATTTTGTGAAATCGTTATCTAGACACTTTTTGTGTAGGCTCGGGCTACTTCAATTTAGATTGGGATGTTACAACACAACCGCATCAACTTCTGTTGACCGATGTTTGTGGTTAATAATTTGCTAACCTGGTACATACTTTGGTTACAATTGCAAGAGAAATCAAACATACAGAACTGTATTGTAACTGCAGACAAAGGAATATTTATCATTCTTACCATAAGTAAGTGCTGTTTGTGAACAGCCATTCTGCAGCTCATGTCTCTGCTTGTGGTGGGCGAGGAAACTACAGTTGGTAGTAGTAAAGTTACACTCAGTACAAGCATATTCTCCTCTCCTTGTCTTCGCGTGACAACGTTGGTGAACCTGAAGGTGAAACATTCTTGGGAAGCCTGTAGGACATAATGTACATTTGTAGATTGCATATAACTCCTGTCCGGTAATTCGATTGATCCGCGTTCTGTAGTCAAACGCAGGATTTCCAATGACTGCAATCTGTTTTTCTTCTGGAGTGTATTTCTCAATAGGCGAAGAAGGAGCTCTTGGTGTAGTTTTCGCTCGACTTCGGCCTCCTTTTGGTGTCCGGATTTTTACGGGAATTTCATACTGAACTGAACTGTGATTCAAAAGAAAATGTATAAGATTCTTTTCTACACACTGAACTGTCTTAAGTTTCCGTGTACAACGCTTTATGTTTTAAATGAATGAAGCTATAGATTGATTTAGTATATTCAGTCATTTCAGAAAACCTTAGTACTCAGGTGGGGATTNATTATATTCAGTCATTTCAGAAAACCTTAGTACTCGGTGGGGATTAAACCCGAGCAAAAAGTGTGACGAAATTTCAGACTAGGATGAGAAGAACCGTAGAAAAAAAGTTGAGCTGAAAATGTCATTTTTTCCCACTTTAAGCCAAGCGTAAAATAGAAGGTACTCACGTCAAGGCTGAGAAAAAAAAAGTTTCACTTGACTAANTACACACTGAACTGTCTTAAGTTTCCGTGTACAACGCTTTATGTTTTAAATGAATGAAGCTATAGATTGATTTAGTATATTCAGTCATTTCAGAAAACCTTAGTACTCAGGTGGGGATTAAACCCGAGCAAAAAGTGTGACGAAATTTCAGACTAGGATGAGAAGAACCGTAGAAAAAAAGTTGAGCTGAAAATGTCATTTTTTCCCACTTTAAGCCAAGCGTAAAATAGAAGGTACTCACGTCAAGGCTGAGAAAAAAAAAGTTTCACTTGACTAATTTTTAAATATTGATTTCAAAGAAAGTTCGGATTAATAAATTTTCATTGTTCACTTAAAAAAAGTTATTGAAAATGAACAGTTCTGATTCGGAAGAGGATGATGATTTAGTAATTGTAGCTGCAACTACTTTATTGTCAACACTTAAGAAAAAAAAGATGCGCAGACTTTAACTAGAAGTGATTCTCGTTTTTGAAACTTGTGAAAAACTAATAAAAGATGTTTCTAATTACCCAAAATTTGATTTGAAATTAATTTTCTCACTTTTTGCTTGGCAGAAAAAGGGGGTGCTTCTTCCTGAGCAGAAAATGTTTTTTTCTTCCCTGGAAAATTTTTTTATACTTTTCTGTTCTGATTTTGCCTCGACCTGAGTACCAAAATTTTCTTCCAAGCTCTAATTTAAAAAAAGTCGATTCTTCTCACTTTTTTCCTCACCTGAGTACTATACTAAAGGGAATCAACATATAAGGAAAACATCAAGACTCAAGAGTTTGCATTTGCTAGTCTAGACTTGTAGTCGTAATTAATGGTCCACCATTTGTTTCAAATCCTTTTAGTCCAGACTGTTTGTGAATTTGGAGTAAAAATCAAAGAAAACTACATGGTTTGCGAAAATTTTAACATGGGTTTATGCCAGGGGGTGGCGGTATAACATAAAGATGGTTTTGAGAATGAAATTGTCTGGGAATGACGTCACTGTTCTGCACTTCGAATTCCCTAACATTTCTCCTCGTGCATTTTCATGACTTTTCATGGAACATTTGTAGTGTAGTCCCTCTATGGAATTCGAGTTAGTGATACGTTAATCGACTGGAAATTTATCGTAGATTACGAATTTGACATCCATTGTTGACGGTAGAGGTGAGCGCCTGCAAGGTTTTCTAATGCCCGCCTGGCTTGTGCCTGTGAGAAAGTATGCCCGCCTGTGCCTGTGCCTGCAAGACTTCATATGTGTCATGCCCGCCTGGCCTGTGCCTGTGAGAAAGTACGCCCACCTGTGCCTGTGCCTGTATGACTTCATATGTGTCATGCCCGCCTGGCCTGTGCCTGTGAGAAAGTACGCCCGGCCGTTCCTCTGCCTGTATGATTTCATATACGTCATGANTCCTCTGCCTGTATGATTTCATATACGTCATGACCCCTACAGTATTTCCACTACAACTTTCCACTACAGTATCAGTATTTCCACTACAACTGTAGTGCAGTGGTGAGACAAAATGAAAATTATGAAAAAGATTTGGTTCTGCAAAATTCATCGGACCACACATTGTGTAAACTCTACACAGGCGCCTGTGGAAAAAAGGATATGCCTGCTTGGCCTGTGCCCATGACATAATTCGCCCGCCTGGCCTATGCCTGTTACTTTCTCTATTATTGACTGCCCGCCTGTCCCACGCCTGCAGGCACAGGCACAGGCACAGACATTTTCAGGCTGCCTGTACAGGTACTCACCACTAGTTTGCGGTCAAGTCAAATTTTGCAAAATTTTTGCAAATTTGTGCCAAAGAAAAGAAATTTTTTTAGGATGACTTACCCCAAGGTTGCTATAAGGAATTAATCTAAACTAGCTATGATAAGGTTAGCCAGTTACTCAATTTTTTTTTCAAAATTAATTTTTTGAAGAAATAACAATCAACAAAGTCAAATAAACAATAAAATTTTTGGCTTTCTATAGTGGCTTAGGAATATACTACAAACCAAAAATTTGGAAGAGAATAAAATATTTAAAAAAATTTTTTATAAGTATAACCATAAATGATTTCTTCTTTTTGTTAAAAGTACTCTTGTCCCCTTGTCCTCTACTCCACACTTCCTGAGTCGCTTGTTAGTGTNAGTATTTCCACTACAACTGTAGTGCAGTGGTGAGACAAAATGAAAATTATGAAAAAGATTTGGTTCTGCAAAATGCATCGGACCACACATTGTGTAAACTCTACACAGGCGCCTGTGGAAAAAAAGATATGCCTGCTTGGCCTGTGCCCATGACATAATTCGCCCGCCTGGCCTATGCCTGTTACTTTCTCTATTATTNAGATATGCCTGCTTGGCCTGTGCCCATGACATAATTCGCCCGCCTGGCCTATGCCTGTTACTTTCTCTATTATTGACTGCCCGCCTGTCCCACGCCTGCAGGCACAGGCACAGGCACAGGCATTTTCAGGCTGCCTGTACAGGCACTCACCACTAGTTTGCGGTCAAGTCAAATTTTGCAAAATTTTTGCAAATTTGTGCCAAAGAAAAGAAATTTTTTTAGGATGACTTACCCCAAGGTTGCTATAAGGAATTAATCTAAACTAGCTATGATAAGGTTAGCCAGTTACTNTTTTAGGATGACTTACCCCAAGGTTGCTATAAGGAATTAATCTAAACTAGCTATGATAAGGTTAGCCAGTTACTAAATTTTTTTTTCAAAATTAATTTTTTGAAGAAATAACAATCAACAAAGTCAAATAAACAATAAATTTTTTCGCNTTCAAAATTAATTTTTTGAAGAAATAACAATCAACAAAGTCAAATAAACAATAAATTTTTTCGCTTTCTATAGTGGCTTAGGAATATACTACAAACTCAAAAATTTGGAAGAGAATAAAATATTTAAAAAAAATTTTTATAAGTAAAACCATAAATAGTTTCTTCTTTTTGTTAAAAGTACTCTTGTCCCCTTGTCCTCTACTCCACACTTCCTGAGTCGCTTGTTAGTGTGGAATAGTGATTCTGATATATTAAAATATTTATGATTGTCTCTATATATTGAAATATTAGGAATGTTACTATTGTACTATGTCCCTATATTTTAAAAAATCATCTTTTTCAAAATTTAATAAAAATTCAAAAAATAAAAATTTTGAAAAACTAAAAAATGTTTTATTTGGGGAATGCGATTAGGTATGCTCATGCAAAATTTAATCGAAATCTGTCAATAAATGAAAAAATTGACGAGGGTATTTGAAATCCATTTTTTCAACTTCAGACCCTTGCCCTCCTGCTCCCCATCATTCTGGAATTTTTTAAATTATATTTTCTTACTCCACACATGCCCTTTCAGTACTGGCGGGTGTCAAAATTTGAAGTCCAGAACATGTCGAACCAGAATTTTTTTCACTCCCAGGTTTCAGTGATAACTGCACAATTGATCATTTTGATATTGAAAAAACAAAACAAAGTGCTTCGTAAATGCAAACGAAAATATTATCTTAAATTTCAGTCCGTTGAATCCGTAACTTGGGGGAATTCATATGATCATAAAGATTGGCGAATTTCATATTAGATCCCAAACCTCCGTTGTACAGGGGTTTGCGTACTTGGAAATAACTATTATGATCAAATCTGCATTGCAGATTCTCCAACATGTTCCAATAAATGACTTACATAGTCAGCCTAGTTGATTTAGTAAAAACTTTTTACTAAAAAGTATCCTCAAAATTACCCCTACCAACCTAAGAAAGGGACCATGACCATGGTAAAAAAAAGTGTAGTTTGGAGCTCCCATGCATGGGAGCTCCAAACTACACTTTTTTTTAACCATCTTTATGCATTCATCATTAGAATACTAAACAATAGAAATAAAACTTTACATAAAAAAAAATTATGCCTATACGAATTGTTCCAAACGAGTTATTTTGATATCCCTTACCTCCAAAATTTAGTTTGTGATTACCTAAGTCGGCTGAGTTTACTGTGTATTAATTCAATATTGAAAAGACTTGAAATAGAAAGGAGATACAAAATGAAGTTTGGATGAAGTGTCAAATGAAATAGAACGACAATACGATTCAGTAAAGTTGTTGGAAATTTTTTAAATTTAAATATAAGTCTTAATTATATTCATTTTTGCAGATTGTTGTGAGGAATGAATGCGTAAAGCAAAAAAAAAACAAAGTTATATAATTTGTTTGGAGAGGCCATCTTCCCTTTTTTAGGTTGGTAGGGATAATATACGGGAATGAAGTTCCATAAAAGATTGTTTAGCTGTTGGCAATTAATTAACTTCAATCCCCTGAAGGTGTTGTAGAGTTGTAAAGAAATGAAATACCCATTGTTCCTAGATACGTCTGCTTCATCAATGAGGCCTTCATGGTCACCTCCACCATCAGTTCCATTCTGTGTCTGCTCATAATTCTCATGAACAGTTGTACCTGCTGTTGAGATGTTTGCAACGGGCTCATGTTCAGTACCGACAGCTTGAGCTGACTCACTGTCCAATCCACTGTCTCCATCAGCTGTAAAATAATTATGTATGTATACTAAACCAGTCGGGTATCATCGTACCTAGTAGGAGTGCAACACACATGATCAGGAAAAGATAACTCAATTTCAATAACGAATGTAAAATTGCAAATCTTTTTTTGTCTTCAATGTAGTTTTTAAACATAAAATAAACGACTCATTAAAGTTCTTACAAAGACGACGTTCGTTGTTAAAAATATGGTCGGAAATAGGTGGTGAGCGTTCTTCTTCCCCATCGGATATTGTTAGATCGACGCACTGAACTTGTTTCGGAACTTTTTCAACTGCAACTTCCTCTACGGCGGAATTGATTGTAATTATGGCAGACTTTTCTCGATGTCGATGAAGGGCTAGCTTGAACTGCAGTACTTTGTCGCTCGAACTGTCATAATTACTGATGTCGAACTCCTCCTGTTTGACATGAAGTTGGTCTCCAACTCCTGTTCGTATACTTTCATGTGAATCCATCACCTACTGTTCAAAATAAAATCATAAATAAACAATAAATATAAATTAAATATAAAATACTCAAGGTAACGTCTAAGGTTTATTTCCTACCCAGGTATATTTAGCTTATGTATAAATTAAAATCGTATACCGCAGTAAAGATTGAGATTAATATTTTATAATTTACTTATCCTTGATGTTTGGTGTAGTTTAGTGGAACCAAACAACAAAACCGCTCTTCCTCACTTCACTTCCTTTGCTCAAAAAACTTGACCAGACACCAATTAATTCCCGCTCAGGTCGTAAATCCGTAATAATTAATCAAAAAAAGTGGAAATTTTAAAACAAAAAAATGAATTAACTCTCATTGTTTGGAAAAAGAAAATTCAGAGAGCATGCATATTATTTACTCAACTTCATTAACATCATGGCCTCCCGCTAAAGGTGTGGTCACACCAACATACTCTCGGATTAAATAAGCTGTAAATATTGACCGCACAAAAAATTCAAATTTTAGACTTCTACACACTTTTGGAGGAATTTTCTTTGTGGTGCACTAATTCATTGAACACATTATATATTTTAGTACGTCAAGTAAAATGTCCAATATTTCATAACATGATATTGTGATATCTGTACGGCAGTATTTAGTGGAATTATGTGATCGGTTGTTGGAGCAGTCCGGTCATGATTTACGACATATTAAGCATTACCGAAAGATTGACTACAAAATTTACTACTGTGACGAGATATGGAGGTCTCCCGACAAAAAAAAANTTAAGCATTACCGAAAGATTGACTACAAAATTTACTACTGTGACGAGATATGGAGGTCTCCCGACAAAAAAAAATAAATTTGTTGGCAAATTCTTCTCGACAACATTCAAACTCAAGGTTTGGTTTGGCATTCCATTCAATTTCAAAACAAAAGTTTAACCGATAANACATTCAAACTCAAGGTTTGGTTTGGCATTCCATTCAATTTCAAAACAAAAGTTTAACCGATAAAGTCTATAGATTTAAAAAAAAACACTGAAAAGGAAAAGTTTTGCAAGATGATTAAGGATTATGAAAAAATATTCTGTTATCCTAAATAAAATCTTCGTGCAGAAGTCTAGATTTTGGTTAAAATTTGAATTTTTTTTTGCGCGGTCAGTATTCACAGCTATTTAGTCCGAGAATACATGCGCGTACAAAACTAAATTTGTAAATTGATTTGTAAATTTATAAACTAGTTGGGCATTACAATAACAATCAAGATGTTATAATGAGGAATTTTGAAAAAACGCCTATGATATGATTATAGACGATTATTATGATTATAGTCATTTTCAAATTTCGTTTTTTTTTGAAGCTGGANGCGCCTATGATATGATTATAGACGATTATTATGATTATAGTCATTTTCAAATTTCGTTTTTTTTTGAAGCTGGATGTTCGACCTTTTATTTAAATCCGTTGTTTCCAAGGCCATATTTTAATATAATTATGAAATCGATAAATTAGAAATTTTCAATTTTTAATTAGGGAGAGTTATGGATTAAATTCAAGAATAACCTCAAAAACTCAATATGGATTAACAACAATAAAATACCAAACTAATACACATGGATTAGATTCTACCAAAGAAATTGGTACAGTGAAAAATTCCAAGTTTTTTAAGAATAGATTTCTAATCTCAATTTTTTTTCTTCGGATATTATAAAACTGTGGAACATTTTCGAGTATTGTTGATTGTTGAACTTTAACTGTAATACTAGGTGGTTGCACTAAAATTCTTTTTGGGTTAAGAATACCCATTTATAAAAGTGAGTAGTTTAATAACACCGAGTTTCTATTCTTCTACCCTCATCGGAGTCAAAATTACCTGAACAAACGTTGATCGAAATACTTACTAATGAAAACTTTTCCTTGTTTCGTTTGGAACCAATATTTCGTTAACTTTTTGTAATCTAGCCACTCCACGTTTCAGTTCTGTTCCGAGGGCACTCACCTCAGGTGCGACTCATATTTGGGCAAATTATGGATAAGTGATTGGGTGGATGAAAAAATGNCCGAGGGCACTCACCTCAGGTGCGACTCATATTTGGGCAAATTATGGATAAGTGATTGGGTGGATGAAAAAATGGTTTTGTATTTTTAACAAAATAGTCGGTCGAGTCTTACTCTGGGTTTACAAGTTAATAGAGGAATTTAAATATTAGAGGAATTTAAATATTACGTTTACGTCTGAACAGACCTATTTTTCTCGACTTTCATACTCTTGGTTTGAGTCTGCGTTGCTGTAAGGTTTAAATATTAAGCCAAACCAACATTTGTGTGAACGATAAACCACCCGTAAAATCTAAGAAACCTCGTTTCAATCTTAATACTTTAGATGANACCAACATTTGTGTGAACGATAAACCACCCGTAAAATCTAAGAAACCTCGTTTCAATCTTAATACTTTAGATGACGAGCACTGTTTCATCAACTTCTGGTTACATAAGAATGATCAGGTAAAATTGCGAGAACATTTATAATTCGATAACGTGATTAAGCGTCAATGGAGCAAAGTGAGTGAAACAGGGACTCTTTGTGTTCTTTGCAGAATTAATTGCCTTTCAGAATAGGTAAACTAATTGTATTTTAAATGTTAAAAGTTATGTTTTTATTTTTATATTGAAACAGATGTAAACTTGAAATGGAAGTGATTGTCCGTCTAATAGTAAGAATTTTTTATTTTTTTTTTCACGCGAATTGCAAAGTAAATAAAATTCTTACATATTCTGCATGATACTGTTTGTTTCTGTAAAAAATTTTTTTTGATCATCATAAACGTCTTTCCAAAATGGTTTTCTTTGATTAGTATTCACAGAAAATGAATTANAATATTTAAGTTTTAGTTTCATTTGTTTTAGTTTTAATTGTAAATTACGTGATGTTTTTAGTAATTAATTAAGTATTGGGTCTAAAAAAAGGTTAATTTTGAAAAAAATCAAAAGTACGATCTGGCTGTTTAGGTAGGAATAGTCAGTTAATCCATTTTCTGTAGATGGTAATTTACATTTAAACATTCTCATAATTTTAGCATATCACTTTTATGAAACCGGAAGTTTAGGAAACAGTGGTCATCTAAAGTATTAAAATCGTAACTAGTTTTTTTAAATTTTACTGGTGGTTAATCTAAGCATCCAACCAATCAAGCCAAATGTTGGTCTGCACTTAATATTTTAGCCTCTTAAGTTACAACAAACTCAGACTCAAACCGAGAGTGTGAAAGTCGAGAAAAATTAGGTCGGTCCAGACCTAAACCTAATATTTAAATTCCTCTAATAGGTAATTAATTTTAAAATTAATTATCGATAAAACAACCTTTGGACTAAAGTAACTACTTTATTAAATGTACAGAAATTAACAGAGTTTGATTAACTTACTAAAGCCCGACCCACACTAAAAATTAGTCAAGTAAGGCAGTAGTAATTTATATTGTCAAGTTGTGNTTATTAAATGTACAGAAATTAACAGAGTTTGATTAACTTACTAAAGCCCGACCCACACTAAAAATTAGTCAAGTAAGGCAGTAGTAATTTATATTGTCAAGTTGTGGTTGGGCTAAATGAAATTAAACAATACCCACTTCATATTCTCAGTAGTGTTCTCCAAAACTCTAATTCTGACTCTTATGACTGTGACTCCAAAGATTCTTGGGAATCAGGAGTCATTTAATGACTTATATACCAGTATTCGGCGGTGTTGGGAACTGGAAGGGTAGTTTCCAGTTCAGTTTTTTTTCAGTTCCTGAAGAAAGCTTTCCTGTTCAGTTCAGTTCAGTAATTTTATGTAGAAATTTTTTTCCAGTTCAGTTCAGTTCAGTATTTCCCCTAAAACTTTTTGTTTCCAGTTCAGTTCAGTTCAGTATTTATTAATTACAAACCTTTTCCAGTTCAGTTCAGTTCAGTCCAAAAAACTGAACTGAACTGGAAAAAACTGAAATATAGTGCATTCCCAACGCTGTTGGGTATTGTGGGTGTTGGGAACTGTTAGGTAAGTTCCAGTTCAGTTCCTGAGAAAAAGTGTCCAGATCAGTTCAGTTCAGTAATTTTGTGTAGAATTTTTATTCCAGTTCAGTTAAGTTCAGTATTTCAACTAAATCTTTTCTTTTCCAGTTCAGTTCAGTTCAGTACTTTTGCATCTTCAACAGCCTTCCAGTTCAGTTCAGTTCTGTCCAAAAACTGGAAAAAAATGGAAAGTACTGAACTGAACTGAACTGAATTCCCAACACTGGTATTCGGCACAAAAGTCAACCGTCTCCGTCCCGTCTTTAGTTAAAAACTTTTTACTCAGTCTTTTCATAATAAAAGGCCTCCCCGTCCCGTCCCCGTCTTTTCAGAAAAAAATACTTCCCCGTCTCGTCCCGTCCCCGTTCCCGCCCTTTCTTAAAAGAATTAATACCTTCCAATCCCCGTTATCTTTGTGCAAAGGTGTTTATTTTATCGATAATTAGTTTTAAAGTAAATTACATCTTGATTTGTAACCCAGAGTAAGAGTCAACTGAATATTTAGTAGTGTTCTCTCAGGATTTGACTCTCAGGACATTTGGGAGTCAGCAGTCATTTAATAACTATGACTCCGTGTTGTTTGGGAGTCAGATTCATGACTTTCAAACATGCATAAATAAAAATTTCTGACTAATTTTTCTTATTTTTACTATCTACTTTCACTATTAAATGAATAGATAAATCTTTTTTTGGATTTTCCTACCCGATTTTCCATATTTTGTATTACGTGACTCGGGAGTAAAATTCATGTCTCCAGGAATCGACTCACATTTGGAGTCAGACTCATGACTTCCAGTCAGTGACTCTGACTCAGGTCAAACAGGGAGTCATGGAGAGCACTAATATTTAGTCATTTAAAACAAATCAATTTTTCCATCCACTCGATCCCTTTCTCATAATTTGCCCAACTATGATCAGCTGCCGAGGTGTGGGTGCCCTCAAAACATGAGTTAAACCTGGAGTGGGTGGAGTTCAAAAAGTGAAAAAAATATTGGTTCCAAGCGATAATATTTTTCTAAGTAGTGAACCGTCCAGGTACGGTTGTGATTTAATTCATGGACTAGTTTACTGCGCAACTCAGAAAAATAGCAAAACTGTAAATTCTGACTTTACAACTGAAGTCTAGCCTAAACTAAAAGACAACTAAAACTTACTTATAGGTTTCAACAAAGTCAGACGCATAGATGGGCATACACGAATATTCAATTAGACTCATAAGTCTATTTTAATTGTACCGGGTAAGGCTGACTAATGACCATAGCAGGGCAAATTACTTGTAATTAGATTACATATAATCGCGTTACGTAATCTAATTACAAAATTGTAATNCATAGCAGGGCAAATTACTTGTAATTAGATTACATATAATCGCGTTACGTAATCTAATTACAAAATTGTAATGCATAATTGTAATTTGTAATTAGTAATTTCGAGCAAGTGATTTGTAATTGGCAATTTGTAAAAGTTTTGAGCAAATGTAATGGAATTACATAATACGTTGTGTAACAAGATTGGTGTTTAAAGCTCAGTTTAGTGGTACCTCATTCTTAACTTTGCTCATCTCGTGCCGGCATCATGGAACAAATCGCCTTTAATGAAGCATTTAGAGTTTGTTTACGCATACTGCAAAAGATTATCTATAGGACATTTCCGAAATCCTTGCATGAACTATGAATTGAAATTTCACTTAAAAAATTTAAATAACCTACTTGTCACTTATGATATTTTAATCCAGTTATCTGTCTTGAGTTAAACAAATAAATTATAGCTTAGAGTAATTAACATGCATTTATTGAAGCGAAAAGCTAGCTTGTAATATTGGCTATTTATAACAAGTATTTTACCAAAATTTCGGATACTAAATTTTTTCATAAAATGCAACACTCTTTGACTAGCGTCAATTCCATTAGAACGTCTGTTCCACATTTCAGGGATTATTTTTTACAAGTTTTTGGCAGATGAATATGTCGAGGAGTTGGCAGTAAATCGTCATTGGCATCAATTTTGGCAAATCAAAACCTAATATTTTTGAAAATGTAATTAGTAATTTAAAATGTAATTGAATTACTGTAATTTGTAATTTGTATTTCTTTAAGCCAGATTAAAGTAATTATGAAAATGTAATTGGGAAAATCTACTAATATAATTGGTATTTGGTAATTCGGAAATTTGAAACGAGTAATTTGCCCACCTATGGTAATGACTCCCATTTTTTTTCTGTGAGTCAGGTGCTAAAGGTGAGAACCGTTTCCGAAATTTTTTAAGCATATGAAATGGCTTCAAAAAAGTAATCTAGATAGGTGAATGACTTCAAATAATTATTTTAAAAACTTGCCAACATTTGACGCTTACTGTTTATCGAGATTGAATCTGAGCAGAAAGGTGCATAAGACATTTCGTTTTGTTAACATTGAATCTCACATCTCAAAAATTTTCTATCTTTTATAAGAGTTTCCGTTCCCTCATAGGTCGCAAAATGACCTTTGCACATGTTGCTCTTAATTGCAAAAGAAAAAATGGGAGATGAAGTTAATTAATTCTCTTTAATTTTACTGTTTAAAGACTGTAGCTGATTTTTTTAAACTCTTTTGAATGTGAGTCACTAAGTCACCTGGCTCGCAGAAGAAAATGGCTCGAGCTCAGGTGACTGAGTCACCTGGCTCGCATTAGTCAGCCTTACCCGGTGCAATTAAAATAAACTTGAGTAATTTAATATTCGTGTCTGCCCATCTATGCGTCTGACTTTGTTGAAACATATAATTAAGTTTTAGTTGTCTCTTAGTTTAGATTTTTCTGAGTTGGGCAGTAAACTAGTCCATGAATTAAATCACAACCTAGCAGGTCAAGAAATAAACAAATATTTGCCATTTCTTGTGAACGGGACGATTCACTACACATAGTAAAGTGTCATAGTGAAAACTGTTCGTTACTAGTATTTGGAACAAAATTTGTAAAGGTCATTTTGTCGCTATGAGCAAAGAAGAAACAAATAATGGGCCAATTCCCGCAATTGTATAGAACGCTTCATAGTACTGTAGGACTATGAAACTATGAGATTAATACAACTATGAAACGTGACTCATTTTGGAGGTCTCTGATTGGTTGAAAAAACTATGAGGCTCCCACTAGTTCTAATCTACTCAGAGGCATGTATAAATGTCATAGTCCCTCAATTCAATCCTCTCCACTCAAACTCAAGAGAAACAAATTCTGTTTGAGAGGAGTTGTGGGGATGGGAACACATTTTCTCAACTGTGTAGTGACTTTATGAACACAGGCTTGTTGTCCCCTTGATAATCTTCCTTACACATTTCGGTGAGGAATAGACAGCTGTTAATTCTAGCACAACTTTTCTATCATTTTCGTTCCCGTAAATTTTCTATAATCTCAAAGTACTATGAGTCTTAATACTATCAGGCGCTCTATACAATTACGGGAATTGGCCCAATATTTTGAGATGAGAAATCTAATTTTAAAAAGTTAGAAATAAAGTTTACTGCTCCCGCTCGCTCCCTCCTTTCGTCGAATTCAACAACGCCTCAGAGTCGATAGTTTTGTTAGTTAATGGCTAGTTTATAGTCATTCAGGTTTCCTTTCCAATAGATACTTAAAAAGAAACTTTAGTTTTTAATATTAACATTTTATCTCGGTTTTTCAACTTTTGCCTAATTTGAATGAAATTTTTACCTTATTTGGTTAACAATGAATTGTGTAGTACCTTCCATAAAATCAGCAAAATTGTCTGAATTGTGTAATACCTTGACTGCAATATACAAAATTGAATAAATCTAAACTAGATTTACAAAATAAACACTAGTTTATATTTGTTAAACTAATGTCCTTATGAGTGAACATGATACCATTTTATTACTTAACGTATTGGCACATATTGAATAAATAGGAATTGAATTTTGATCTCGAAAAACTCAAGTGCTTAACTCTGAGTTTTAATTCTAAGGCTACATGCACACAGAGACGCGACAACGAATTTTACATACGCGATGACGATCATAGGATTCGCGATTGACGCAAACGTCTTCACATAGATTCACAACGAGAGTTTTTAGATATTTTATCGTCCCTAGGAGCGAGTCGCTCATATCTGTTCGAAACAGATATTTTTTGTGACGATACGCGATTTTGTAATGGTGAGAGATGGTGAGTTGAAAAAAAAAATCAAAGTTTGACCCCTATGTGTGTTTCCACCTCACTAAACAGAGAACCTGCCGATCCCTCTTTCTCCTTTCTCTGCTTTGCTCCATTGTTTTGCATTAGCTTATGTCCAATCAAAACACATGGTTTGTGTCGATGCGCCATTCTGTAATGCTGATAGATGGTGAATTGAGAAAAAAACTCGAGGGTTTTGACCCCTGTGTGTGTTTCCACCTGGCTCAACAGAGAACCTGCCGACCCCTCTCTTTGCCTCTCTGCTTTGTTACATTGTTTTTCATTGGTCATTTCTTCTAATCGAATATTTCAATCTCAATCGTAGCTTATGCTATGTGTAATTAAGCGCGATTGAGTCTACGATTGCACATTCGTCTTTGTAACCGCGATTCAGCAAAATCGTCGTCGCGTTTGTAAAATTCGCTGTCGCGACTCTATGTGCATACACCCTAATAAAAACGTTTCATAATAACAAATCTACATCGCATGAAACATGAGGCAATTCCATTCGCCTCTGTTAACAGTTTCTGGCAAGGTGAGTGTTAAGTTGTTAAATTTTTATGTTATTTTTTTAAATTTTGCTTAAACTACAGCTGATTGTGTGCTGAAATATAATTTTGACTTTATGATGACAAAACTTGACCTTACCTCATTACTGTTGACTATAGATGTTGATTGTTGAACAAGAGTTCACAAATCAATTAATTAAAACAAATGAAACTAGCTCGATGATTGAGAAATGAAGAGAAGAAATAAGACGAGAAAATAAGAAGGAAAAAGATGCCCATGAGCGTGTTAAAGTTTAACCAAGAAAAAAAAGTAAACAAGCCAATCAGAATGCTCGTTTCATACCTCACTAGGGTTATCAAATAACACTTTTTAAACTTAACAACTTTAAACAATTTCAGGAATACCCTCTATTTCAATCGTCTACTTTTATGATTGGATATTAAATAAATTGTAAAACCAAATTCAAATTGCTGATTTGTTTATTTTATCAACTTTAGAGAGGTGGAGGTATAACTCTACCCGGCGGTCATGATTTCACAACGGGTATATCCACATTGACCTCCGTATAAATAACATAAGGTTAGAAATAAGCATCTATGTTGCAATGTGACAAACGCTGTCTTCACGAAGACTGACTGGTCGGTTCATATGTGCAAACAGCCCATAGTACCGTCTGTACGAATTGTGTAAACCAAATGCATCGTCGTGTATTCTCGATTAAAACACGACTCACATGTGCTATTTGTTGAAACATTATGTAAATAGCACCAATACGTTTCGACATAATTAACTGCGAACAGCAAAGCTGGAGGTACTTAAAATATCGTCATGTCCGTCTGTCTGTCGGTCCTGAGACAATGTCTATAACTAGCTGCATTGGTGCTAAGTTACATAGTTCGGAATAATTCGACAAATTGAAATGGTAGTCAACACAGTCAAATGTTTAAGCAAATAAACGTATGATTATCTCAAAAATCGATTGGAATTGAAATTCCAGAACGCGTTTTTAGTTCATTCGGTGAAAATTGGTTCCAAATGATATGTTCCGCTACTGTTTTCAGACATTATCTAATCGTTGCTCTACTTATCTATATATTTTTATAGTCATCATCTACAAGTCTCTAATCGGCACTGAAATTCTATTTTCTGTTAAATAAAGTATTTCTCATTGATGCACAGCAGAAAGTAGATTAATGTAGATATAGTAGAAGGAAACGGAAAGAGACAAGGGTTTAAAATACCAAACATATACACTTTGAAATAAAATTACTCGGCAAAGCTAGGTTCATAAATACTCTATGATGAGAACTAACTAGAAATACTTGACATAATAGGAAGAATCCGAAAAAAACGAAAATAGACGGTAAGTTTGCTTAGCCAAATAGAAACAGCTAGAAATAGCATTACCCAGCAAAGTTAGATTAAAATTACTCTGTTCTTAAATCTAATTTTTTGAAGAGTGATAATTTTACCTGACAGACAAACGCAATAACCGCGCAATATCACCCTACCAATGATGTAGCCTACTAGTAATAGTCAAATGAAGTAGGGAGATATATGCATTCCAATGTCTCCCAGTGTGCAAACTAGGAAATACTAAGTACAACTTGAATCGACCGCGACAACTCGGCTCAACGACAATTAGTTTCTGTAACATAAAAAGTTAATCAACCTGAAATTATTATGTTCTTTGGAAAGAAAAAAAGGAACGATTTCCCAAACTGGTTGATTCGTAAGATACAGCAAATGTAGTTATTACTTCACAGGTTAGGTTACATTTATTTTGACCACTACAATACGGGTACTTTCACATCCTCATCTAGTAAAATAGTATCACAAGTAAACCTCATCATCAAATAAAATTAGAAAAGGTATGTAGGTGAAAAATTTTTTGTTTAAAATCAAAATGAAACGTTATAACACGTACGCCTCTCCTCCGAAAGTCATTGAATAATTCAAACATAAAGGATAATTCAAAAAAAAGTATTAAATGAATAATCTCAGAACTTGCAAGATTCAACATAAAACAAATGACAGTAAATATTTACCAACATATTAAATCTAACAAAATGCTACATGATAGAACTAAAATGCAAAAATCTAACTTAATAACTAAATTTTTGAGTTTCAGGAATACGGTTGTTATACAGTTTATCATGGTTTCTAAAGCGATATTTTAATTTTTATGACAAGTCACATCTCTAATTAATTAGCTCTTAAATTTATTTCTGTTTTGTGTAACTCTAGTTGCCTTGCCAATGGGAATAATTGTGCGGAACAAGCTGTGAGGTATAATGACATAGAGTCAACCATTACTTTGTGAATCTTCGCTGAAAGCTGAATTGAATATAAGTATTAGATTAGTCGTTTCGAAAGTTGTGAGGACAAAAGGCAATAACCTAATCTGGCCGTTTGATTTTTATAGTACATATAGAAAATAAATTTGTTCAATAATTGAAATTGAACAAGTTTTATCATTACGTCAAGCACTTTTTGTAAGTAATTTACCACATGAAAGAGAAGTTTAGCACTAGGAGTACGTCGTTCACTTTGATGATATGGAACTGTCTAGTTAGGTGTCTTATGACACCTTGAGTTATCTAAATAAGGAAGACAAGTAGACTATGTGCATAATTTCGGCACAAAGTAGGCCCAAATATTATCAGTTCAGATATCTGTGTTTGGATTCGACTTCAAACTTGGCAGGTAGATTCCTTAGATTTAAGTCAAGTTTTATACAATTTATACACTATTGTTCAGTACAACTCCTCAGCATACGATGAATCCCTTACTATTTACTAAGTTTGACTTATTTAACAACTTGAGTTTCTGAGGCTGGTATTAAAGTAAGCTATTAAAGTAAAACTAACTGCTAAAGTAAACTAAAATCAGCGAAACAGTTAATTACACGAGGTATTGTAATTTTGTAGGACGATACCTGCCCTAAGTCAACAGTCAAATACTCTCGGGAAATTTGATATTGAAAATCTTGTTTTCAATAAAAAAATCCAAATCATTTCCTAACTTTGTATANCTTCATACTCTCGGGAAATTTGATATTGAAAATCTTGTTTTCAATAAAAAAATCCAAATCATTTCCTAACTTTGTATATATTATTCTGTTATGATCCAATGGAAAGCAACAACGCAAATACTAAATGCATTAATTTAAACTATAAGTTCAATATTATCTTTTTGTAATTACTATTCCTAAATTCGTTTGAGTGACNTATATTATTCTGTTATGATCCAATGGAAAGCAACAACGCAAATACTAAATGCATTAATTTAAACTATAAGTTCAATATTATCTTTTTGTAATTACTATTCCTAAATTCGTTTGAGTGACAAGCCACTGTTTTTGTTATTTTACAGCATACATGGAATGGAACATGGGTGAGCGTCAGAGGTTGTAATTGTGAATTTTTAAACCCCAAAATTCTTCTGGCCACTTACATCACTATTTTATTCCACCCTCAATGGAAAATTTATTCATAGCAAACATAGTTGCATGTATTTGATTTATTAAAAGTTAAATCTCAAATATTAAAGAAGGTAATTCGAAGGTAGGCCTTCTAAAAATTCGTTTTAACCAGAAGCACCTTGAATAAATAAATTATACTTTTGAATAGCTCGTAAAACATTTGTGAATACATTTCTACCCTGCATCAAAGTTGTAAATCTATTTTATTATAAAATTTGGAATCATAATAGAGAATATAAGCATCATTTTCTGAATTTTTTAGATTGAATTCTTGTACATGGTAACTAAAAAACCTCTAACGACGATGAAATGATCCGTAAACTAAGCAATTGAATGAAATATAGATAGCTAAAACCTTATGTAATTGCAGTACTCATGGTGATTAAGTAATCTACATAAAACAGCTATTATAACCACGGATATCTTGATCTATTTTAAAAAAACCAGTGCATTAAGACATGAATTCCTATGCCGCCAATACATTACCTATTTTGTACAACCAGCAACGCATGGTTCAAAATATAGAAATATTGACGTATTATCCATAAGCTTATATGTATGGTTCATAGAAATTCAACGAATTTCAGGCAATGAATCCATTTAGTATTATAAAAGGGGTATTAGAGAGATTTAAATATTAGGTTTAGGTCTGACCTAAACCTAATTATGAGATTGGCGCCAAGAATCAGTGACGNAGATTTAAATATTAGGTTTAGGTCTGACCTAAACCTAATTATGAGATTGGCGCCAAGAATCAGTGACGTAGAAGAACTTTCTCCTTCCTCTAAACTTAGTCCGTCTTTCAAAAACTCAATTTCAGACCTAATTCCCTCTCACTTTAGGTCTGAAATTACGTCCAAACCAAGACTTTTGATTTTTTGTTTTTCTTCAGTTTATAAGAAAAATTTAAGTTTCTGTTTTATTACTAATCGTTAATTTAGTAATGTTTTTAATAATTAATGCAGTGCTGGGTCCAAAAAAATTAAGAAACAATCAAATTAAGTGTCGGGTCCAAACACACAGTCAGTTAATTCATTTTCTGTGAATACTAATCAAAGAAAACCATTTTGGAAAGACGTTTATGATGATCAAAAAAAATTTTTTACAGAAACAAACAGTATCATGCAGAATATGTAAGAATTTTATTTACTTTGCAATTCGCGTGAAAAAAAAAATAAAAAATTCTTACATAATCTGCCTGTTAGTGAAGGTAAAGTTCAAATGTAGACAAAGTTATAAAAAATAAAAACATAACTTTTAACATTTAAAATACAATTAGTTTACCTATTCTGAAAGGCAATTAATTCTGCAAAGAACACAAAGAGTCCCTGTTTCACTCACTTTGCTCCATTGACGCTTAATCACGTTATCGAATTATAAATGTTCTCGCAATTTTACCTGATCATTCTTATGTAACCAGAAGTTGATGAAACAGTGCTCGTCATCTAAAGTATTAAGATTGAAACGAGGTTTCTTAGATTTTACGGGTGGTTTATCGTTCACACAAATGTTGGTCTGGACTTAATATTTAAACCTCTTAAGTTACAGCAACGCAGACNCGGGTGGTTTATCGTTCACACAAATGTTGGTCTGGACTTAATATTTAAACCTCTTAAGTTACAGCAACGCAGACCCAAACCAAGAGTGTGAAAGTCGAGAAAAATTAGGTCTGTTCAGACGTAAACTTAATATTTAAATTCCTCTATTATTAAATTGCGCACCTTTCGCACCCCTGCGCACCCTCATAAATCGGCATTTTTTAAACTAACTCTAATGTTAAGTGGTTGCACTAAATTATTTTGAGTTAAAAAAAAATGCCGATGTATGAGGGTGCGCAGGGGCGCAGAGGGTGCACAAATTAGTAATACCCTAATAAAAGTAACTCCAAAAGTTAACTGTAAATATTACACTGATTTCGACATACAGGTTTACCCTACGTTTAGTACCCTTTGTACCAAGAGTGATATCTCATTTCATGCTTACTTGAACCATTCATCAGGAAGTCTCTTTAAGGTACAATGAATACTATACATTAGCTAACAACGCTGTACAAACAGAGAAACTGCACATCAGAATACCCTCATATGACAAAATTATCTGTATTAAACCTATCGCAGTATCGTATGCCCCAGAATTTGTCGACTTCTTAAATTTAATTGTAACCATTCGTGTACCTACCATACTTTATTTTGATTTTTGCATACTGCAACACGTTTTGAAGTGGTATTTTGCGAGAAAGTTTACAAAGATATTTGCAGCTTCTTAACAGGAAGTTTGTCGAGCTAAACATGAAATACCATTTTGCTATCAATAACAAAAATACTGTAGAATAAACGAATTTTTAATTAGGAAGGCAGTCAGCAATTTATAGAAAATTTTGAAAAAAATAAGAAATAAAAATGTCATATGTAACAAAAAATAATAAAATCGATGCTACCAATTTGTAGAGTTAACAGCAGAGCTTTGTGGGTGTTGTTAAGGTAATTAAAGGTTTCAATGATAGTGATGAATGACCTATGGTAATAGGACAACTTTTCGCTCTAATGAATGGGAGTTAATTTACAGCAGTTTCCATGTTTCCTTTTATAGTCAGTCATTTTGGTATAGGTTCTACAGTACTTTGACTAGTGTGGTAATCCCACAGAATATCAAGCCTTACCTGCACTAGTTTCTGTGTGGTTGGGGGAGGTTGTTGAATAGTGGTGGTTCTTCCTCTTATTCAATAAAAATGAAAGGGAACAAGTGAAACTAATCACACACATATTGTCTTCTTGATTTGCTCTGAATGGTAGATTTAAATTCAAAATTTGAAATCACACCCCGCCTTTATTATCCAAGGCTATGTGAGTCGTAAGAGGGCATTGTGGATATCCTATCTTTCCACCTGTCTAGTCTGTCTACTCTGTCCTTCCCAAATATTTATTTCTGCTGTCTTTATGAAATGTATCTAATCTAATATTTGCCGATACACATTTACTCGGTTTATAAAATAAGTTCCGTCGAATTATAAAGGAGACGGATTCTTTTACATAAGGGATGATTCTGTTTTCTGGAAATTTAAACAAACGTTTTTAGTTATAGGTTTTTGTAATCGTTTCTATAAATACCTGTTCGGGTGGCTTCTGTGACTGTGATATTTAATTTAAGTCTTGTTACAGTTTATTGAATGGTTTCTATAATCGACATTCCGGATAGACTTCTATGTATGAGTGCGGATATTCTTTGCTATGTACGGTATACACTGCGTTCAAATAAGAAGGCGAAATTTTTGAAAGATGATTTTGAGGAAATTTTAATATTGATTGTATGTGAAACATTTGCACAGATTTTGGACAGCTGAAGTTACTGAAAATCATAACCATATGAAAGTTTAGTTCATTTTATTAGGTCAGAAAGCGTCAGACGAGTCTACAGTATGGGAGATTTTAAAAATCTAGAGCAAGAATTCCCCTTCTTAACTGAACACACTGTATACAATAGTTATTATAATTGTCGCTGGCTAACTATGATAGTGGAAAACCTGTATCTCGAGGTGTTTCTGTACTTACAATAAAAAAAAGCAAAAATCTTACCAAAAATTTTGAAAAAGTGTGAAATTATGGAAACCACAAATCATTCCCACCGCTTTAAATTGTCTAAATTTCTAAGAAGATAAAAATTTTGGCAACAGAATAAAAGACTTGCTTAAGAATTACAAAAATAAAAAAATGGTTGAATTTTCTTTCTTACTTGCATTCAACTAATAAAATAAAATAAATTATTTCTTGAGTTCTAATATTAAATTTGTATTATAGATATGTAAAATTAAATCTGTATGTACAAAGTTTATGATTTCTTTTGATGAGATGTAAAAGAATTTAGAAAAAATAAACCTGAAGAGGAAATATTTCTAAAAATCCTGAAAAACTAAAGTGAAACTTTTTACATTTCCAATGTAAGAAAATCTTTAAAAATATTAAATTGTTTTTTTTTTGTTTAAAAACCTCGAAATTCTATTAATCGGAAAATTAATAACACCAAGTGTAAATATCTCTTATAGTTTGTTACTAAGGTTAACGAATCCTTGATATAAAAGTTGCTACCACACTTTAGCAACCGCGAACATCAAGGCCTTTTTCCAATTGATCGATATTCCATGAAAATAGTGGAGGTAAAATATAGATATAGACTAGTATCCACAGAACGTTTGGTTGGAACCATAGAATAATATAACTTAGTGTAATGCATGTCACCAACTATACCACTTTTTGTTGGAGGTATAGGTAATTATGTTTAGATTAGCATCGAAAAGTCTAGTGGTCGTAAAATATATACAAAAGTTTCTATTTGAAACATTATTACATGATTTTGTTGGAAGAATAACTAATTATGCTTATGCTAGCTCATGATAGTCGAGTGGTGGTGAAGCAAAAATACCAGTTCTTCTAATCATAACATGAACCCAAAGATTGATATATACTACAAAAAATAGCTGTTTTGACTAGCTCCAAAAGTCGAGTGGTGGTGAGCCATGGATACCAAATTGCCCAATCATTGAGTCCTAACAACCTATAGTTTAGTTGACAGTATAAGAAAGTATCCTTAGAAAACCATCCAAAAGACGTGGAGGTAGATAATAGATATCGGAATCTCTAACAACCTATCAACCGAAAGTTTGGATGTAACCATTGCAAAATATATTTTGACTAGCATTTAAGAATCAAGTTGAGAAAAAATATAAATACGAGTCCATCTAATAATTTTACCAACCACAATTTGTTTTGAATCATAAAATAACATTCTTACATTTGCATCACAAATCCAAATGTATGTCTACCGTTGTAATGTCTCCGGAATTTAATTTAAAAACACTGGAAATTATCCCTAGATTAGCATCAAAAATCAAACGGTGGTAAATTATACATACAGTATATTTCATTACGGCATCAACACATATCTTGGTTTTCATAATAGGAATTAAAGCTAGAAGCAAAAATTTGAGAGGCAGTAGACAATGAGTATCAATTTCTTTACGCATAAGGATCAATCCAAAATTTGATTCACATTTTAAGACAATACTCTTAAGCTTGCATCGAAGAGTCACGTGAAAGTGAACATAGATAACGCTTCTGTAATCAAATTGTGAACCTAATGATGAGAGTATAAATAAATTCACATACAGAAGATTGTGGAAACAGTGGAAATTACTTTAGGCGTTTGGTGCTAGTAGGGACTAAATTAGCCCCTCTCTGATTACTTCTGACACAGTTACAAATTCGTGAGTTTGTACAGATAATAAATAAATTTAGTGGTAAATAAAAGGCACAAATAATAGTGCAAATATGAGGATCACGTCCTGTATATTATTACTTCCTTTCGAATGAAGCTAATATAAGTTTTACGTTTTTGCATTTTTAAGAACCTGTTCAATTACAATCGTTTTGCGAAACATGTCCCGAAAATTGAATTAATCAAAATAGCAGGAATGGTAGATTATCTGCCATCAATCGGTTTATAAACTTAGCTTCGATAGATTGTAATAATAGATAAAAGTGATATTGACTTACTTTAGGCACACAGTAGAAGTGATTGCAGAATACAGATAAGTATAATTGTGGATCTGGGAAGTCACACATACAGAAAAGGCGATCGCATAAACCCTTTCAGCTACGCTGTTTGAGTATAATAATTCAAGATTCACCTTTCTCATTTCGGATTATAAAGTGGTGTGGAAACACTACCTCGGGAGACTTGGTTGTGACTACGTTACTATCTTATTAACTTCTACCAGTATTTTTTTCTTGGTTTTTCTTACTCTTAATAAAACAGTTTTATGTAGTTCTCTCTGCTAGGACAGATGGAATCCATTGCTACTAACGGTGGATACCTCGGTAACCAGCTTTCAATGCTACAGTTACCTACAGTTGATATTTCATAGTATAGTTGAATATACATTTTTTTGCATTGCAAAGACTCATTCTGATTAACTATCCTTTCCTATTATCTAATTTATTTTATCATATTAATTCTGTATCTAAATTAGTCGTAGCAACCCCAGGCAAGGAATATGTGAACATAAGTACCTGTTTTACAAATTAATTGTCATAACTGCATCTACAGATACAGTTACTATATCTTTTAATTTGTCCACATATGGTAAATGGTATGTCCGAAAGTAAGAAAAATCTTTTATACTTTTATGACAACTCTATTTATTAGTTTCAGTTTGCGTGGATTAAATATTCTAACTGCACAACGACATAGAATACAAGCAGTTAAAATTCAAAGCGGGAAAGGAGTTGCTTAAAAAAAAAGCTAGTACACATTAGTATAGTTCATAAATTGAACCTGAAGACTACAAATTATGAAACCGAAATGAAATTTATAACTCAAAATTACTGGACCCATTGCAAAAAAAATTCTTGATTAAAAACATTTGTTAAATAAGTTACTTTTGTAACTAATTTATGATACTGTAAAAAAACGGGTCGTTTAATATTTTAGAATCGAAAATAAATTAAAAATTCAATTACATGTTGTCCTACCATCAACAAAATATGTGGTCTAATACTTTCAATACCAGGAAACTTCAGAACAATGCTAATACTAAAACTCAAAGAATTTAAAAAGGTGTTTGTTGCAGTTAATATCACGGCTAATTTGCTCTTGTATAAATGAATCTAGCGTGTCAAGGTTCATAAGGTATAATTATGGTTTTACAAATCAAATATGTATGTCGACAAAATATATTCAAGCAAACGCTAAATACAGAAATGGAATAGCACTTAAAATCGATGGACATTTTAGTTATTATCACGACCATTCTAATTCATTCTGATTTATTCTTATGTTAAGAACGAGGTTGGTTTACGTCATTGTACCATGAATTTTGCTAACTTGGGATTTTTATACTGATAGTCGTTACATTAAATATTCTATAAAATTTATTCACATGAGTAAGTATTCAACTATATTGTCAAGCCTAATGTAATCAACAACTTTATTATTTTCTCTGCAAGGCAGGTTACCCAAGAATGCAGAATTGACAAACTGCGTTTTTATCTTTTATTATCATTTTTATACACTTTGATAACTGCTACAAAACAAGACTAATAGAAAACACCATCTCAACACATACGCATGTGTGAACAATATAAACCAATTCATCCCAATACAGTTGCACAACTCATAATACAATTTATAACTCAACTTATAATACTTATAATAAGATCCAACCCCTTCAGAAACAATGTTAATTATACTAAGCATAGGCGTAACAGCAATGGATATTAGAAAGTAGTGTTCGTATTTAAAAAACTTTCTTATTCTTCTTTTTCTGTAACGAAATATACCAATACGACACCTATGTCAAATACACAAAAATAAAGAGTCTAAATATCCAATCAGTTAGCTTAGGAACTACGCCATGAACCACAAATATATAAACTATTTCATTTGCGCTCAAATAATGCACTAATACAATTGTATAGTGATTACATATGTTATGAATATTATATGTGGGTTTGATTACTAAGTATTATTTTCTATTACTCCATGGCCTTAATTCACTCACATCCTGTGATAAAAACATAATTTAATATGTCTTTATGGAAAATTAGAGTTCAATTTCTTAACTGCCTATAATAAAATAACTACTAGTTAATGATAACATACAACACATTAAATAATATTTCATGTTTATTATCATATTACTAGTAATAATTAGTATAGTTTAAGAGCCGGGTGTATATGAAAATAATAATTACAACTAGTAAATAGTAAGAGTAGAAATCCATGTAGCGCATGCAAGTGAAACTAAGTAATAAATTTGCGTCATATTAGACAATTGACGCATCTAGTAATTATTTATATGGTTTAACATTCCAATCATTTCAGGTACATATTAGTACATTTGAAACAAACCAGTTAGTTGTAAATAACTTAGTCATAATGGATAGTGTATTATGTATAATACTTACCTCTTGGATGTATTGCAATAATGTAAGTATTGAATCCGTTTGTTCCCAATAATTCACTTATTACTCCCACAGACACTTAGGTTGTGATAACAAATATTAAATAATAATAACTAAAGTAGAGCAAAAGTATCACATAAGTTGAGATTAGCAATGTTTTTTTTTGAATCTGTTGGAAATGAGCAGGTAAAGAACGGAACAAAAGAGAGCCCCTCTTGTAGTGTAGCTCAAAGCAACGATCTATTCTAGTAAACCAGGAACACACATACACACACAAATAAAAAAAATAAGAGACGAACGGAAAAATATACTATTGAGTTTGTTGGTTCCTTGTAGAGAAATTCAAAGTTGTGAGAATGATATTTTAGTCTGGTGGTTGTTCCCCTTTCTCTCGTCCTCAATCCGCGTTTACTGACTCCTAGGAGAGCCTGTACACGCTCTATGTACCAATGTTGAGGTGACTATGGTAGATTTTGACATAGGATACTCATTGAGTATACTCACCCAAGTCTCTCATACTATGGTAGTTCATGCATAGTGGTAGTCTACACTCACTGCTGTATTAATCACTTCTCCCCATACATGCAAGAACCCTCAAGCCAAGTAATCAGTAGAGGGACTCAACTCCCAACTCCAATAAGATTATACAAAGGGAAGAGTATGTATACGAAAACATTGAGTTAATATCAATGGTGGACTCAAAGTTACGGAACAAATACCACTGATGTTGCACTCGTTGAACAGTTTGTAGGTATAAAAGAATATCTTTTGTACCAAAACTGGTGTATCTACTACCAGAATAATAAGTACAACCAGGCGCAACTCATACAGACAGATTCATTATTATCATAAAAATAAAATGCATGACTTGGCATGAGAATGAGAAGAGTTTTGTTGATTTCTATAGGATCTTTATACTTTAAAAATAGAATGGTATAAATCAATAACCGTGAAATTGATATCAACTAGAGAACCTAATAGAGTTAGATATTATTATAATTACTATAATTTTGAGAATGATATAACATATATTTGTTTATCTAATGTTACACGTCGCAATGTGACAAACCTAATGCTCATTATGATTCCTGATGTTTTGTAACCTGTGATCTAAAATATATCAGTGAATATAAGTTGTCTACTGTTTAGATGAAGGTGAATGAGTTCTGAGTTATCTTCAAGCTGAGTTTTATCTGGAAGACTTTTTTTTATCTAAAAAGTATATGTTTTGGTATTGCTTTATATATTTAACGTGATAATTCAAAATGCACCCATCTGGACTTGGAAGAATCTTATACAACTTGACAAAATGGCAGATTCCAGTATTGTCAAATATTTTCAATATTTGACAAAATAAATTTTATAAAATGAAAAAAAAAAATTCATCAAAACTATGGGAATGTGCATTCCATCTACTCAATAATTTTTATAAAACTTTCTCATGCAATTACTTGATGCAATAGGAGCATTAAGCAAGTATTGTGGTCATAGTAGAAATCAACTAGAGTAGAACCAACTAGTATAGTTGATAGAACACAACTTTAGTAGATTTTGCTAGTATCATGTTTCTTAAACTTTGTGATTATAATGCTCCGCTGGTATTGCAACTAAACATTTTGAACATAACTTTGAGTACTGTGAACTTTTGGGTTTAGTAATTTAGTTCTTGTGAATTTTTTTTTTGCCATCTTCAAATATTGTAAACTTGTTTTAGAGGTATAAGTTTACGATACTAACTCTCGCCTTATCATTCGCTCTGAATAACAATGTTGAGGTGAATGACACCATTTACGCAGTATCAAAACTCAGCATTTCCAATATATAAATTTAGTTTCTATTCTTTCCTGTTATCCTACTGTAATTTAATTTTTCCGATCATTACACTGGATTTTTTTATTCGAATATTTCAAAAACATTCAAATATTCAAATTGAACTAATCATTTTCAAATAACATATTAGTATCCAACTCCAGATGTTTGAAAGTTTTGTTTTCCTGAATATAGTAGTTGAAATACAATATTATAAACTGTTTATTGTTGTCATTGGTATTGTTATAATTGACAAATTATTATGAAACATTGAACTAAATTGCTAACTTTATGTAAATAGCACTATTCCTTTGAAATTCAAATAAAGTACAAGCTTTTCAAATAGAGAAAGTTGTCATAGTGTTTGAATCAGTTTCTGTGTTAGTATACACATGTCGTAGACTTAAAATTACAACAGACAGTTTTGCCATACGTTAATTGAAGCTCTTATACTTCTCTTGTAGCCATATATTAAAAAAACATAGTTTATTTTTTTAATTTGACATGTTGTTTTAGGCATGTATGACAATTCACAAAAAAAAATTTTTTTTTTCTAAAAGCTGAAGTGAAAATACACGAATTTATTCAGAAATATGAACAACATATAATATCAGTTATAAAACATTACACCCTGTTAAATTAATGTTAGATATTCTTAATCCTACACATGCAGAAATCAGTGTCGAAGGCGAGAGTATTTTGCTTGATTTTGAGAATGAAAAAACGAGGTTTTTTGGTCACAAATGAATAAAATAGTATTTTCGAACATAAATTTTTTTCCAGCTACCTACTGGTGAAAAAACTAAAAATTCATTTTGTAAGAAAAAGGATAATCGAAACAAAAATGTCAGTTTCAGCAATTTTCTGGCACACTAAAACTAATAGAATTATTTAGTATATAAGAAAATATTTACTTGTAGGGGATATGCAGTAAAACCACATGCAACTATGTTTGTGTTTGTCACAACTTGTGTATTTGTATCTTTCGTATGAGAATTTTTAGGTACGAAAGAAATTAGTAATTGACCACCCTCCCAAACCCACTCCCACAATATTCTCCTTCGATATACCAAAAACGGTTTTCCCAGTTTCCCCCATTTCTCGGTATATCGCCTACGACATATGTTTTGAAAATTCTATCCATGGGAAATGTACTAACAAGACATGTTCATAAATAGAACCTACTTTTGTCGATTGTTCAATTCCTACAGAAAAAACTTCAAAAAGCTAAATTTAACAGTAGCTGTGCTATGTTATTTAACTCTGAGACAACCATCTTGAAACCTGTGAATTATTTAAAAAAAAAACGTCCATGCTCAAGCTTTTTTCGTTGTTTAGTAGTTACCATTTCGGAGGAAAATTCTAAACCATTACTATACGAACCATAAAATATCAGGAAAAAAACCTACTAAAACAAAATTTTTTATACATTTGCAGCTTTAAAAGCTACTAACTAATCTTATCCCCCCACATTTCATCTGGTGGGAATACATCTGCTGCTAGTGACTCATAGAATAAAAAACAGTTCCACTTTCGCAGGGAAAAAAATAGTACCACTTCCTCCGTTTTCCCTGTCAGTGATGGTAGGAAGAAATGAAACAAAATATGCATGTTCAGGCGTATTCACATTGACAAATACGATGTATATTTTGCTTTCTCATGCCAAAGTGCAGTATTATTTACAAAATTTTGTGGAAATTTGATTTGTTTACATTGGTAAAATTCACGAATTTCTCGAATAATGCTGCATGTTGTCATAACAAAAGACTGACAAAGCAAAGCATATAACAGGCGTAAGGCCGATTCACATTGACAAATATGACAATTACTATAAATATTATTACAAGTTAAATACTTTTGTAGTTCAGTAGACTGAGTTCTATGTCACACTATTTAATCCCTATAATATGATTTACATCCATCTGAAGAAAATTTCCCATATTACATCCGTAATACTAATCAGTACTGCCTAATGTCAACCTCACCTCCTACCAAACCCAAAACGGGTTTTCCTAGAAGGTGATTTTAAATACAGACCAATGCAGGAGGGTTATGAAATCGTCGTGTACGCCCGTCTGTCAAGAGTGAAAAGATATTTATGACTACTTGCGATAATAGATTTTATGGCATTATAAAATCTATATTTACTCAATGGAATACTGATGTTTTATACAGTGGTTCTACCACTAATACCTCCCAAAATTTTGTGTTATTATCGATTAGTGGAATTTCTCTGATATAAAATTTAAACATTCAGCGTTGAATACATTGCAATGTGAGACACATTGACAAGCATGGAGCTAGTTTTGGTGAGAAAGTTCTCGGCTTAAGTTGTATCGAGTGTTTAATCGCTAAACTAATTTAATTAGATCAAAATGGTATTTTTATACCAAAGGTGGTGAAAAAGCAAGTAAAGATATAAAAATACAGGTTTCCAAAATTAATGTACCTAAAGTTGTGATTTATTGAAATTAAAATATTTTGGACATTTTTGCGACACTATAGTAAAGCATAGGCAGTCTCAGAATTATGTTTTAAAACGTGATATTCAATAAATCACAACTTTTGACCTTTTTATGTTGGAAAAATTTTTTGTCGCATTTGTACCTTTACTTATAAATGATCTTTCATATTACAACACCACTTGGACCAAAAAAAAATTTTTTTTTCATATCGAAAAAAAGGTGGACATAGTTTAACCAAAGGCTTCTTCAAGCAGAGTTCACGAGCCAATTTTAGGTTCTCGCTCGTCTATAAATATGTACAACACTGTATAAGTATTCGGTTAACAACAAATCTATGCCTATAGTATATTGAACATATGTAGATAGTTGATTTATTAACTAAACTGTTCTGATTTTATAATAGTTTACCATGGTGAGACTAAATGAAAAGAAGTAACGAGGGGAAGCTAACTTTACTATTCCCATAGAATTATTCTGACAATACTATGGTAATTTGTACACCTACACCAAGTAATTTCAATAGTAGTTGTATATAGATGAAGAACAACTTCATAATCCTGATATAATTTTTTAAAATATTAGCCATATGACTACGACAACGTTGCCGGAATAAATGAGTCACCTATTGCGTTATCATTATATGTCTATATTGCAACTATAAACTTCAATTTGTCTGTTTTATGTGTAGTTCTACATTTGCAACGATTAACTACACTACTAACAGTAAGTGACAAATTTCAATAAATTCTTGCGAGCATTATAAAAAATAGTATTTAGAATTATAAAAAAGAGTAAATCAAAGTATTTGATATAAGCCTATAAATTTTACATAGTGTTAACTAATGTGTTTAAAACAAGACTTTTGCACTTTATATATCATCTCTAATTACCCGATTATGAATTTGATAAACCTAAAGTGAGGCCTGTATCATCAAGCTAGTCACCTACTTTATCTTAAAATGGATAGTAAATCATAACAGTCTCAGAGAGATGCCATTGGCGGAAGACTAGGAACAAAGCTATATCGATAAACGGTTGGAAGGAAAAGTAAACGTAGGATATTAGAAAGTGACACCGTTCAACATTCTGACGATATGTAGCTATATCTGCATGTAGTCCCATCGACTACTGCACAATTAACACTCATCATGTCAATTCACGCCGACAGTAGAAAGATTTTTTTTGTAGATAAAATCACGACGAGGCTCAGCTGGCTTAGGGGTTTGAATGTATTTCTCTACACCGGTCAGCCTAGATAATAGAAGTATGACGTCAAAAATTCACGATAAAGAAACTTGGTAGCTTGTTTTTCCGTCGTCTTGTTAAGCCATTAACCATTAGATGAGGATTTGATAAGTTATATCCAACCAAAATGGCCCGAAAGAAAAAGAGATATTTTTAGTTCTTCTGAGTTCTGACCTTGCACTCAATGAATTACTGTGTGTAACCCACGCCTATTGGTTTTGGAAGTCTGGAGAGAACTTTTAACTTTTGAAATGAAAGAATGAAAATTTTAAACTAATATAGGTTTTAGCTTAAACCTAGGTAGGAGTTGCGGAACAATCTTTCGCAGCAGTTTTTTCCAAGATTATTTTACTTGGAATTAAGTTTATTTTGATTGGTTGTTAGATTTCTAGGACGGTATTCTGTGTATCAATAATCAATAAAAATTAAACAGGACTCCACATTGCTACCACAAGCTTTAAGATCATAGTTGTACCCTAAAGAATTTCTTTCTCCAGTTCCTTAACTATGCAATCTAAGGGATGCACAGTTGTGAGCAACGAAAGTGGTATTCAAGTATCCATTTCGAACGAGCAAAAGCAGCTTACTATTCTACAGCTGCTGACGTTGTGCAGTGAAATGTGTTATTTATTTTTGTTCTTTCTGAGTGGCCATATGGTACTTCGCTCCTTTTTGCAAAAGGTCTTGTCTTTTTCTGAGTTGTAGTGTGTTCAGAATCAGCAAAGTTTTAAAGCAATGCGAAATATACTTTATAGGCCCAATTCTCTTGCGTAATCCGCACCCTAAAAATATTCGTACAAGATAAGAAAGTCGGATGCTACTGACAGGAAGCAAAAAATATATTTAAAGCACAAAGTTCTCTATACCTTAAGTAAGAAAACTTGTGAGTTGGAACAATTTAGTTCCGACAAAATAATCAGCTAAAAGTGTTGTAAGAATAAGAAACCAGGAGGAGGTTAAGATAAAAATGAACAATTTTCGGCTTTCCTATGGACGCACTCCTTTGTAGTTTTGATGCAACTAGTACAGGGCCCGCCAAATTAATCCGGGCCTTTTTTATTCGCCTTTCACCAAAAACGGCTTGGAGCAGGCGATACACAATTAGCAAATGATGGAAATGAAGTTAATATCATGAATATAAAATATCTGTTTTGATTAGACATAGGCTCAGGCAAAACAATGGGGCAAAGTAGAGAGGCAGAGAGAGGTGTCGGCAGGTTCTCATTTGAGTGAAATGGAATAGATGTCAAGGGTCATTACTCGATTTGGTTTTTACTCTCAGGTAACCACGAATTAGAAATACAGAATGCCGTATTGTCACAAAAATAAAGCAGAGAATCAGATAGAGGGGTCGGCAGGTTCTCTGTTGAGCGAGGTGGAGTAGATGCGAAGGTAAATATCATACCTCATTCCTCGACTTTGAGCTTTCTCTCTGCTACTGTAAATTAATTTTGCTAAAGTATGTTCTTTCGAACACACTCTAACTTCATTCACTCCAACTTTTGGATTTCGCGCTGTTTATTTGCTGTTTCAATTTTTTTGGATGAAATCGACTGTCTACGTTTCGAATTGATTTGGCGCGCTCTGTATCTGTAGGGCGTAAAAAATATACACTGAAAAATTTAACTTAAGTGTCTAGAAAAGGTTTAGCAAAGCCATAATACAAAGTTGAATTGAGTGCTCGGGTAGACCAAAGATAAACAGTTGTCATGCGAAATCCTTCAGTTTTTTTTGATGGTTAATTGGTATAACTTTTTCATAAATGAAGATTCAAGGATGGACGTATTGCAAAATAAAATAGGAATCGTTTGATATGATTTTTAACGTTGAAGAAAGATTCAGCAGCATTATGAATACAGTTTTATTATTTTCAAAGAAAAGAACGAAGTAAAGATTATTCATTATTTAGTAAATTTTCCTGAATGTACAACATAAACTAGAAAGTTTATTTTGCCATAGTACTTTTAGAAACTAAAATCCAGGTTAGGATAGGATGAACTCCAGCAACAAGGTAGTACCCACTTTATCTTGAAAATTTGGTATAATCACGCCATCTAGCAATTATATTAAGAGCCAATCTAGTTTTACTAGTTAAAATCTTAAACTCTATTTAAAATTTAAGGGCTGCATTTCAGACTTAAACTTTCCTAACATTTTCCCTAAGAAAAGTTCAAAATAGTTTAGCCTAATGAATCAGGCATTGTTGCAACATATTATGCAGCACTCCACAATGTGACCGCCCTTACCATGTAACTCATTTTTATGCCAATTACCGTAAATATAGGAAATGTGAAGGATATTGATTTTTATCACGTGATTTTTTATTAATTTCGGATGTAATTTGTCGTGTTGTGCCTCACCCTAAATTATTCTTGGAACCGCAATTTTTCTAACTAATGCAACGTATGAGTTAAGTTAAAAGTTAACTTTCTCAGTATTTTGGATGTATTCTATTTTGATTAAACTATTTTTATTACTTATCAACGTGATTTTTAATTTTGTTACTCAAATGTCACAATTAGAGATTGCAAATCCCGAAAAGGAAAACGGGAAATTTCGGGAATTTCGGGACATGGTTTCACGAGGTAACCATGGGAATCCCCGTTCGGGATATCAATAAATAAATTTAAAAATAAAGCTAGACTGAACACGGTTTATAAATAATTGTTTTTAAGTTAACTATTTTGATATAAATATACATAGGTGTGCTAATTGTGAAAAGTTAAAAAAAATTAAAAAAAATAACTAAAAGTACTAGATTGACTTTCTAATAAGAAATTATTAATTTATCAAGTTTTAAATTAATTAATCGTATTTCACAATTACCACACAAAACCATCAAATGTGTGGCAATTGTGAAATTTTAAATCCCAATGCTTTGGGCATGAACTGAACTACTTCGATTTTACTCAAAATTCTCAAGAATACAAGTGACGAAACACAAGGGATTAATGGTTCGAAACCAATTGAACCATTAACTTCTGGAGTCTACCATAAATAGCCAGAAAAGCGAATCTTGTTCTAATTTTCACTATCAACGTAAGTCTGATGTTCTCTATCACCTTATGAATAGAGTAAGTTGGAATGACCGTAAATTAATTTCATTTAAGTTTTCACAATTACCACACCTAGTTTTCACAATTACCACACTTTGTTTTTAATTGTGAAAAGTAGTTTCTCGAATGCAAATAAATCCCTCCAGACGTTCGAACCGAAACATTAACTAAATAAAAATCATACAACGCTAGAGATTCGTATTTTGAAATAGTATTATGGAAAATTTTTAGGAAACCCCTTTAATTCCCTGTATATTTTGAGTTAAACTCGGAAAAGTGAAAAAAAAACACAATTAGCTAAGATTTTCTTACTTACTTTTGACATTCGCAAACCGATGCAAAATCACATGCACAAATCATGGGAAATGACACGCGCAACCTTTTTTTGTTTTACTTTCACAGTGAAAGTAAGAGAAGATTCAAAAATTAATAATTAAAGAATATGAATAATTATCAATTTCTGCATGGTTGCCTTTGTTTTTTTTTGTTTCGGGAAACCCTGGAATCTCCCGAAATTCAGGAATTTCTCGTTTCCCGTTACTACGGTAACTTTCCCGGAAATTGCAATCACTAGTCACAAATTTCTAATGTATCAATTTATGGGAATGAAAATCTAGACAACTTAGTAAAGTCGCTGACGATTAAAACATTTAAATTTAAAATAAATTTAGTTTAGTTAAGACACATATACCCATCATGATATAAACCGCAAAAAAGATATCTCAAATTTATCGTTGTTTATAAGACTCCTTTAGATTACGAGGGAATTTGGAATATCGGTAGATTATAATACTGAGGGGAATGTTTGCTGGACACAAATCGTCATTGCATGTGGAGAGCAACAGTTATGGGAAACTGGAAGTTCCGCTCAGAGTTCGGCTAGGTTTGGCATGTCGGTTGTCACGATGACCCAACAAACGATGTTAAATGTAACATATAATGTAAGGTACATTCTGTATTTTATAGTTTGGTAGTCATATAGCAGCCTAACAAGGATATAATTCAAAGAAACAACAAAAAGCTAGGCGCACCTAAAGGTTTTTTTTTGCCTTCAAATAATACTTTTCAAATTATAAATACTTTTTGATGCTCTGAAAGTAAAGCCCCACATATGTAATATTAACAGTCAAATAAGCTTTATGCTGTTTTAAGAATTTTCTATCTGAATAATCACAGAATTAATTAGTAAAATATTAATCAGGAAAAGCCAGAAATGCATATTTGCTAAAATTACTTGGTGTAACGCGCTTACGAGCCGCATGGATTTCTTAAATTTAGCTTCACCTAAGAAGAATTTTTACGTACAAGAGACCAATACTTTAGAGCAAACATAAATTACGTCAAAAGTAATTTATTTCAATTAGAATCACTACAGTGGTAACTTCGGTGCAGAAAATGTTTGAAAAGCAGGAATGGAATTAGGAATTCTCTCATTTTAAGTTCATATTTGGATATATCTCACGAACAATGTAATGGGGAACTCAAGAATTGTTGTATCCAAATCCTATCGCCCGAAGGTTATGACGATAAAACCCTAACTGATATAAAGGAAAATTTTAATGTAGGTTAACTCAGGATTGTATTTTATGACTTTGTTGTCTTTCAAAAGTGAAAAACATTAAACCGACTCACCCATGCAACTGTCGATAATGCATTCATATTTACAAATACTTGTTGAATAATTATTGGAATGCTGGAAAAAATTGTTATTCACTCCAAATTATATTTTGGGTCATTCGGACACAAGATACTATTTGCGTGTTTTGAAAAATGATAATATTTAGTATATTTTGACGCCGTGTTCAGAGATAATGCTATTTAATGTCCTATTCTTCAGTAATCATTTTTGATGCTTTTAGTCCTCTACGTATTAGTGTTAATCAATTTCATTTTAGTGATACGGCAGCAATAAATATTGTACTTGCGGAACATGTCGGTGAATGTTCAAAGATTGTAGGGAATAATGCTTAAGGCAGCTGGAGATAAAAGTGAGTAATCAACTGACCTTCGAGATGGCGAGTCTATAATACGGCGCATATATTTACTGGCTACTCTTCTTCCGTCCCACTATACCCAATTGGCTTACACTGTGACCTCAGGAGGTTACCAGAGTAAGTAGAAGATAAACTTAAGTCATTAGAGCTACCGGTACGATCCATACATTATCTTAATTCTGGCGAGAAAACTTGTGGTATGTTTATATCTGTGAATCTTTGCATTTCGTGAATGTATTGCAAGTTACAACAAATTACTAGGAATCACGAAATTGTGCTATTAACAACCGAAGTTTATTAGAATCGAACTATATTTGAACAACAAAATTTACATTAAGGATACCGAAAGAACTGTTGATTTGTCTCAAATTCGGTAATAAATTTTTTATACATATCTTAGCAATGTATAAATAGGAGCCAATCTTGTACGATTTGATTTGGCGTCAGGAGGTTAACAACATACTGGTTCCAACTCTAACAGTCTACTATTTGAGGTTGAGATTAATCGAGCAGACATTTGGGATACCGATCCATTTATCTCTAATACTGACGGTCAACTCAAGTCGAATCAATGCCGAAAGTGAATTCATGGTAGAAGCGTAAAATAAAAGCATTGACCTTGAGTGAAGAAAGACTTAATTTATTCTTAACGTGTTCAGATGGCAAAATTATGATAATTATATAATTGGATGTGAAATGACATTAGGAATGTTATAGATTTTGCCAATTTAGGAAATAGCCGTATTCAGGAATTATGAAAAATATTTGTCAATAGGTAAGCTTGACGAATTTTGATGGGCAAAATTAGGATTTGGTAGTATAATTACATCAGCATACAGTGTGTCTAGTAATTTAAAGGCATATGGGAAGGAACGTCGTCCCGTAATGGCGACGAGATAACCTTGCAAAATTGGACCAACTATAGTTTCTAACCCGGTATTCTCATAGTTCACAGTACCCTGATCTTGGTATTTCCTAAATTGGCAAAATTTACACAATTCCGGATATAGTTTTACACGTAATCCTAATTATATATATATCATATCTGGAAACGGGTATTACCTAAATTGGCTTATTACAAAATTCCTAATGTCATTTCACATCTAATTATTTCATTATCATTATTTATTCCATCCAAACATGTGAAAAATAAATTGAGTCTTTCCCAACTGAAGGGCAAATATATTATTTTGTGCTTCTACTGTGGATTAACTTTTGCCATCGTTTGGAAGTTTTCCCTAAGTATCAGGGCTAGTAATAGATCGTGTTTGGGACCAAACAAATTAGTCCATTCTATTCTGTTTAGAAGTTATTTCGGCAGCATTTGAGTATGGAGCCTGCCGTTATCGTTATAAAATCTGGAAGTATGTATAGCTATTGTGTTCTCAAATTCGTGTTCTGCATAGAATTATGTCTGAAAGTTATTTTAGTTTACAAAGAAGAAAAGTAGTACAAACGCAAACTTATTTGAAATCAATAATTTTTTTACTTTTATTTTTTACAATAATGAGTTGCTTACACATTGGTCATTTTTCAAAATTCAAAATTTTCAAAAATCAACACGAGTATGACCTAACCTGTCGGAAATGTTTTATCCTAGCAACCTTAATCATATCTGTGACTAACATTAGTATTGAAGCAGAATACCAGGAATGAATTAATCTTCAAAAGTATAAGTTGAGCTGACAAAGCTCAGGTTCATGACTATGAGTATCTGAATGAGCCATATACATCGAGAACTGTAAATTAGCCTCGAGAAGCATAAATTAAGATAAACAAAGCAAAACTACTAGTGAAGTAGATAATTTCCTATATTCGTCTTAAAAATTCATTTCACGTTCCCATCCCTGTATATTTTATTTTCTTCAAAACTGGTAACAGAATGGGAAGAGAAAAGAAATGGTATCACTGTCAGAAATATGAAATCGAAAATGGAATTGAGACTATCCTAGTTTTTTAATCTAAGATTTTAATCACTAGAAAAAAACTAGTATTCAAGGATGCTTTAGACAGGCTTTTTGCAACATTTTTCCTGCCACACTAGACAACGTGTGACCTTGCAGCTTTGCCCTCTATATATTAGTTGGTGATACCTGTGAGTAATAATATCAATAGTTGTCAACAATTTTTTTTATCAGTGTACAATGCAGATTTTGCGTGTAGGCTAATTTTCAATACTAATTTGTCAGTTACACTTGTCGATATATGGAACCATGCAACCTGTAAGTATAACTGCAGGAATTCGACCAAAAATAGACGGTTGTCTCAGGTATGTATAGAAGACACATGCCAACGGTAGATGATTTAAGAATATCTATATATGGAAAGTATGGAAATAATATGTGGAAATGTCAAATCGGTCAAAGAATTTTTACATTATACTTATTGTACATGGTAGGTAGTTCGCTGTACATATTGTAAGTGTACTAACAACAATACAGATTTCATCAAAATCACTAATCTATTTAGGTTTGATATGATTAGTGTTTTTCAAAGTATTATATTCTACACTATAATAACATTACTATGTAAAATATAGTATTGTCTAAAAATGTTTCAAATATTCTTGATTACCTAGTATATTTATGTATGTATTTTACCGTCGACAGTTGACATTAGTGTCTGTTGCTTTGTTTAACAAAGAAAGCTGCATTAAAATTCCCATAGATATCTCTAAAATTAAACTTTATATTATCAATTCATGTATTAAGCACAAATTATTCCGCAGCAGAGCTTTCTCAACCGCAGACATCAGAGCTGAGGAGAGGTATGGACGATAATCATGTACGCATGTCAAGCTATGGTAATCAAGAAGTGTACTAATTTGAGTCATATGTCACTCTACGCAACTATGGTATAGAAAAACTATGATAAGAAACTCAATCCCTGAGTGTGTATTTCCATCGTACTCTAGTACTAATTATAGACTCAAATCTACAAGTAGTATCGATATTTCATAACAAAATTATAGACAAACTATGCTGCTTATCAGAAACTCGGATTGTCTAATTGGATCCACTTTCTTGATAGGTTCTAATTAGGGAATANTACTCTAGTACTAATTATAGACTCAAATCTACAAGTAGTATCGATATTTCATAACAAAATTATAGACAAACTATGTTGCTTATCAGAAACTCGGATTGTCTAATTGGATCCACTTTCTTGATAGGTTCTAATTAGGGAATATTTATCTCTAGCTTTCATCTGTATATCTTAGCAAAAGCATAGTCGATTCATAGATTTCTAACTATGTTTATAACTAGGGTTAAAATAAAAATATTTCTAGGTTCTACTGAGAGAACATAAACAATGAGTTACTACTAATATTAGTACACTAATATTAATATTAAATTTGGTTGCATTGGACTTTCATTTGCTATTTTAAGAATGTTTCTATAGTTGTAAACCAAATTTTGAATTAATTCCACTACTAGAAACTTTGACNTACTAATATTAGTACACTAATATTAATATTAAATTTGGTTGCATTGGACTTTCATTTGCTATTTTAAGAATGTTTTCTATAGTTGTAAACCAAATTTTGAATTAATTCCACTACTAGAAACTTTGACCTTATGTTTGGCCGGATTCGACTGTTTGGTACTATTTTAGGTATGTGTTTCAGTCCGAACCAACTTTTCGATTGATGCTGTGATTAGTGATAATACTCATTATATGTCGTTCCGATGGTTTGTTTTAGTTTTGGAATCTAATATACTTATGTTCGAAAATTTTAATTTCATTAGGCCAAAAGTTTTAGAATAGTTGTATATCTTTTCATAAGAACTTAAATTCTAATGCCTTCACAATAACGATAAAAAAATTATTTAATAAATTCACTGTCTGAGTGGTATAATTAGCTTTAGATTTAACAATAAGAGAATACTTGAAATCTTTTTTGTGTGGGTGGAAACGCTTTTCAAGATAGGAGTGTCTGTTAAAAAATATCTTAATATGAGTTGTGTATCAAAGTAAAATATACAAAATATATTTGTCATAAAATTACATGGAGATACGAGTAAAGGTTATACGAGTAAACGTTAAATTAAAAAATAACATTTTCAAAGTACAAATGTTATCCCGAAACTTTATAGTTAACGTTGCTTTTCTATAAGATTTTACTACAATTAGCCAATGAAAAACTCTTTGACAAACTTGTCACCAGATTCAAATTTTTCAGATTTATATCTGAATAATTAGAGTCCAGATCTGATTGATTCTTCTGAATGTCGAACCTAAAATTTCAGAACCAGGTGCAAGTCCGCAACTTTGATTAGATCAGTGTTCAGATCCCCGAGGAAAACTTTTTAAACTAAAAAAAATCGATGGATTAATCGATATGTCGTGAGTTTATTGTAGAGCCTGCTGAGTTTGCGCTCCAGTACAGTATTGAATTTAGTTTTTAACTGTGTCAAAAGTTTTAAATAATATTCAAATAACTGTGAAAGAATTTAATTTTTAGATGTCTGACATTTCAATTCAAAAATCTATGCAGAATTGAAAGTCTGTTTTATTTGGGAAGTTTTATATTAATATACAGTTTTAATTTATTATTTGCAACCATTCCCAAAGTCTACCTATAGTGCGAGATTCCTCAATTCTTCCTTCACGAACTCTAAAAAGCAAGTACCATAGGACAAAAATGTTCCAATTGTCATAGATAATCTTTAAGTTATTTATTAAATAGTGCTAATATAGACTGCTATTTAAATAAGTAGGTTTTTANCAACCATTCCCAAAGTCTACCTATAGTGCGAGATTCCTCAATTCTTCCTTCACGAACTCTAAAAAGCAAGTACCATAGGACAAAAATGTTCCAATTGTCATAGATAATCTTTAAGTTATTTATTAAATAGTGCTAATACAGACTGCTATTTAAATAAGTAGGTTTTTATATACTAATAAGAGTGACAAAGTATAATTTTGCATGTGCTGTCTTCAAGCATTAATTGTAGTACTGTTTTACTCACTGAAATTGCCCCGCTTACAAATCTAACGGTTACTAACAATCTTAATAAACTATTAAGGGTTAAAATGGTTATTCACTGGTTTATGCGTCCAAACAACTGCAAAAATGGAAGAAATTGAAGCACATAACCAGGTAAAATTTCGGATTAAACAATCCAAGGATGGTTTTTAATTTAATAAGAAGATCATATTGCTTCGCTAGATTTTTGTTTGGGAAGTTTATGAGAAACGAAAAGTTATAAATAAAATGTTAAGACTCGTAATGTTCCGCCGGCGCATACCTCTATAATTCTCAGTCTTTGAACTTTGAATGGAAAAAGTAAGTCAATACTCAAACCTGCAAACAAGAAAGAAGCTGTAGGTGTAGTTTCAACTAACAGAACACTTATTGTCAACTGTTGAAGATGGTGTATTCATTAAACCGGATCTATCACGCAGGAAACATCAGAGAATACTACAAAAACATGTGAATCATGGGTTTGCCACTTATAGGAAGCTGAATTTCCAAAGAATTGGGGAATAAAAATATTGTATAATTATTTTTTAATAGAAAACATTCTTAAAAATTAAAATTATAAGCAATTAAATTGGAATTAAATTGGAATTAAATTGGAATTAAATTGGAATTAAATTGGAATTAAATTAAGGAATTAAATTAAGGAATATTGTTAGCTAAATTTTCCTTTCCGAAGCTTGTGAATTGGGGTGAGCATTTTATTCTACCTGGTTCGTTTTTGTGGAAAGAGATTTTACACCGTAGCAGGTGTTATTTTAATCATGTTAGAGAATATTTATAACGAACTTTACTTTACAAAGTTCATGAAAAGACCGGAAGTGGAAAACGAAGCTACTATATTTACCGAAAGTTTTTACGTTTTGTAATTACGCTAATCAATGGTTCTAGTCTCTCAAGATGAAAATTAGGCTAAAGTATTTGATTATGCACTTATATAAAATTACGTTTTTATATATAAAGGTATATATATAATACACTTTTTATAAAATTAGCTAATAAATGTCAAATTTAGTCATGGGCATTTTACATCTGTGGAGTGTGGACAATTTAATGCAGTAGGGGGCAGTTATGTTTGATTTATTCTGTTAGGTTTTAGTTAAAAAAGTCACTTTTTATAATTATGTCAAACTAACCTAGCAAACTAAATTTCTTTTTTGGTGAAATAATGTTTTGTATTAGAGAACACTGATAAGCAGTGGAACATATCTAAAAAATTTGGTTTTCCATAAATCATAACTTTTGACGTTTTGAAAATAATCTATTGCTACTATTTCTAAAATTAGAATCATAAATTTTCCATACAATACCTTTAAAATATAGATACCTAGGGGAGGTGGGTATATGCGTATAGACTGCATGTATTTAGTGTAGACTTAACACGCATGCTGCTCCTTTTTTATGAATTATCGATCTGCCTATTCAAGAACTATACCTAGTGGGGATACACGAGTATTTATTTTTTTTGGGAATTACTTTTTCCGTCTTTGCCTTTGTATCGTTTTGAGTAAAAAGCAAAAGTGGAGAAGACTAACTTCAAAAAGTAAATGTCCGTATTTCTTGATTAGGAGTTTATATTATGTATATAATGATATTGCAAGTACTTCGACTAATCCTCGCAACAACTTTCAGTAGGCAAGTGTAAAGAAATTTTAAGTTAATTTGCAAACCTTTTTTGGAAACATAATCTATATTTAGAATTTGTGGTCTTATTACTTCANAAAATTTTAAGTTAATTTGCAAACCTTTTTTGGAAACATAATCTATATTTAGAATTTGTGGTCTTATTACTTCAAATAACTGCAAATAATTGGTAACGTACAAATTTGTTAACACAACTAATTGGTACATTGGTGTGTTTGAATTATAAAAGAATTTAGATGGTTAAGAATTTTATAGTTTTTTAATTAAAACCCAATCTTAGTTTGCAAACATTGTCTGCATAGCCTTTTATTTCTGCTCTCAAATTCACCATTCAGTTTTTCGATGATTCGAATAATAGCTAGAAATCTGATTTTTGTAAGTGTCAATAAAAACTGTTTCATTGACACTGAATTCTGTTTTTCAAATTTCCATTCCGTCGACATATAAATTTAATATTTTTGAAAAATACAAAGATCTAGTTTGTCCTTATATTTTTGCATATATTGTTTGTCTCATGAGTTGATGGACTAGAGAACCTGTATCTTCAAAAAAAATTATTTTTTTATTTTACCAAAACGTATGCTTTGTCTGTCTTTTATTGTATAGAGCTTGGTTTTGAATCATTCAAATGCGACCTGGAGTTAAGAGGTTTGCTTTGTTGCTATTGGCTAACTCTTCATGTCATTACAGCCATTTTATGAACTTGGTCTAAAGTGTAAAATAATGCCAACTTATGATAACAAATGCTGCCTGCATATCCCCCTTCCCTCTCCTCCTCCCCCCCAATATCTCTGAAGAAGTACGATTTCTTTTATTTCAGATTTATTATACTTATTCAGTCAACGCAACATGACCAATAGCAACAATTCAATTTCTTCGTCTACTGATGTAATAAAATCTCTGGTATAATGGACCCGAAAATATCTCTTACGCCCGTTGTATACTTGGCTTTCTCCATCCGTCGTCTGGAAAAAGTGAGTATTATTATTGAATTTTGTTTCAACAGATTTAATCTCTCGCAGCAACATTGCTGAAATTGTTAGCAAATTCACGAATAATACTGCACATTCTCCAAACAATGAACAGAATAAGCAAAGTATACAACTAGCGTTACTGTACCTGTGAATTAGGAAATTCGATCTTAAAAGCCTCGCCTCTGGTGAAGATTGGCTAAAATCTACAAGTTTCCAAAGTAACTCAATTTTAATACCCGAGGTTCACTGTATTTATTAATTAGTACAGTACACTTTGGTTATAAAATCGTTCTCCTTGGTGGCATAATTCTTAAAAGTGTGTGCTTTTATAAGAAATATGATGGCATATCTGTTATATAAAAAGTTTTATGAAGGGAAGCCACCTTGTTTGATGTTGTTCAGATTATAAGAGATCTATAATAAGACCTTGTGGAATAAGATGTACTAAAATGAAATATCATGAGTTTTTTAATTGATTTAAGTAAACATCATGACGTTCTTATAACTAAAAGTATTTCGTGGAGAGCTGATGAAAAATTAAAGTGGGAGAGAAAGTTTCCTCACAAAAACACACAATTCAAATTACATATAACGAGTCTTGTAAAGAGTTAAGAAACCCAACTATCAAGGCTTAAAATATGGTCAATTTCAACTAAACTTGTAACAGATTGCATCATTTTGTTTTCAACGTCAATTCAAGTGCAACATTGAGTTGTCAATACTATATGAAATAGTTGCTTAATGTCAATTCGAAATGAATCTACAAAGAAACGGTCAGAGAACGATAAAGGATTTAATGAACTCCAGATATATACTTGAATTCAACCTGAAGTATATACAAGTTGGTAAATGTGAAACGTTATCTATTGTTTAGTATAGCTAACTGTTTGAACTCTTCCTTCCATAAACAATTGTAACAACCAGTAGTAAATACGAATCGATGAAGAATGAGAAAAAAAGTACTATTAGACAAACAGAACATGGAAAGAGAATACAGAGACAGTGATCTAAGAATTTTTTAGGGAAGCCTTTCACTCCTGATGAGCAGGATGGTTCGNGAAAGAGAATACAGAGACAGTGATCTAAGAATTTTTTAGGGAAGCCTTTCACTCCTGATGAGCAGGATGGTTCGACCTATTTCGCTTACCCTTTGAACTTTATTGATTCCGAAACCACTCCAATTTAGAATGATTCACGATATTTTGCAGATGGGTTAAGATACCACGTTTCTGCCTCACTACTGCACCTACCTCAGACTAGATGGTTAAGGAATGGATTAGGGAGTTCCTATAAACTTAAAGAAATAACATTATAATTACCTTAGAGATAATAGTGGCTTAGGGATAATAGAGTTATGAGGACTAATACATAACTTTAACGGTAGTTGATACGAATCCTTTTCACTCCTCAAGATTTTAAATTTTCGNAAGACTAATACATAACTTTAACGGTAGTTGATACGAATCCTTTTCACTCCTCAAGATTTTAAATTTTCGGGCGCTCGAAGCGATTCGACCTATGTATATCCAACGGGAAGCTGAGGAAACTTAGGTCCATTTGTCAATTCATCCTGACAATACAGCAGGCATAAGTCNGTATATCCAACGGGAAGCTGAGGAAACTTAGGTCCATTTGTCAATTCATCCTGACAATACAGCAGGCATAAGTCGATGATCGGTGCGGAAATCTTAGGTTCTGACGTTCCCGTGGGATATGGCAACACTGCATACCTAGATCAGAGTGTAATGAGAAAACTTAAAGATTCTTAGGTGTATGTAATATAGCAACAACGCATATCTAGGTCACTGAAAAAGTTTATGGTCGCAGACATTGGAGGAGGAGGCGTCCTACATTTTACTACTCATCTTTTCTGTCAAATGATTCAAAATAAGCATTCTGTATTTCCTAGGAAAAGTAGATTATCTTTTCGTGATTCCTTAGCTTTGACTCTACAACACATTCTCTAAATAACTTTCATAAATTGCAATTATGGGTTGCTTTACACTACCCATTGAGAAAAAACCACATTACACTTTTATTTTGCCACCATAAATGCGTACCGCTTCCTACATCATATCGTACACAATAGATGGGCAACAAAATAACTAAAATAATTTTTTACTTATTTTNCGTACCGCTTCCTACATCATATCGTACACAATAGATGGGCAACAAAATAACTAAAATAATTTTTTACTTATTTTAAAAAATTGCCAGTGTTATGTACTCTTCTCCTTGACTCCCAGCTTGGCCTGAGTCAGACTCACTTATTCTGGGAGTCATAACTGACTCTCTCAAATTTTGGATTCGACTCGGANCGTACCGCTTCCTACATCATATCGTACACAATAGATGGGCAACAAAATAACTAAAATAATTTTTTACTTATTTTTAAAAATTGCCAGTGTTATGTACTCTTCTCCTTGACTCCTAGCTTGGCCTGAGTCAGACTCACTTATTCTGGGAGTCATAACTGACTCTCTCAAATTTTGGATTCGACTCGGACTCAGAGTCATGACCCTGACTCAGGAGTTACGTAGTACAAAGTTTAAAAATCTGGTGTGACAATCTGAAATTAAAAAATATTTATTTGATAGTGAAAGCAGGAGAGAAAAAATTTTATTCTAATACAGTGGGGAAAATATTTTAATCTAGCGCGACGTTACTTTTGGCCCATGCTCTTTGCTGGAGAAAGCCTTTGAGTAATATTAGTAATATGGATTTCGAGAGCATGCAAAGTTAGGGATTTCAATTTCGAATTACTAGTGCCGAATTTCGATTTCAACTTGTTGAGTTGAAATTTTGATTCCGATTTCGATTTCGAATCGAAATTTGATTTCGAATTCGATCAATTTGGGATAATGAATTTCTTTCACCAATATGTATCTTATGAAAATTTGGTTTTATTTGTAAAAAGTTGTAACTTAGCTCAAAATCTTTATCTAAAATTTCGTTAATTCAAAATCAAGGTTCGTTAAACAAATAAATCCTGGATGAATTATTCAAATAATTCAGAGAATGAAAACTTTAATGAATTTTATAATTTTTCAAATGGCAAACTATAAACAAGTGAAATTTTTTTAACTTCTCTACTTGGGTGGCCTTATACTATTTTATTTTAAAAGTATTCTTTACGTATACGACCGAAGCGTATTATCCTTATTAACATATATTATTACAATTTTATCTGATGTTTTCCAATAAACCTGTCAGTAAACTTTCAAAATTAATTGAGTTTTCAAAAATTTCAAACACATTTAGAATGCAATTCAACAAAACGGTAAATATTGCAAAGAACTGAGACGATATTTTGTCATCTGAGATACAAAAATATCGAAATCAAAATATCTTGTTTTAACTCTTTATGTAGAATTATTCGAATTATTCGTCAATAATTCGAACAATTGGTCAATAACTCGAATAATTCGAATAATTCCCAATTTTTCGAACCCTGTTCAAAATGGAATTTCGATTTCGATTTTGAACTGAAAGTTGATTTCAGATTTGATTAGCTTGGAATTATGGATTTTGATTACCAACAGTTATCTATCTTATGAAAACTGGATTTTATTTATAAAAACAACTTATCCCAAAATCTAAATTATAAATTTCGATAATTCGAAATCTAAATCAAATTTGATTTCGATTTCGCGGGGCTAAAAAGCCTTGAAATTTGATTTATATTTCTCAGCCCTTCAACGTGTGGCACTTCGATTTCAAATGGTTCATGTTTAACTTCAATTTTTGAACTTAGAATTTCGATTTTTGTTGTAATGTTTTCAATTTCGATTTCGACTCGCATAAGTGTAAGTTACAGGTTTGCTTTACGGAAAATTGGTTGAAAATAATGAGAGCGAAAGTTTTTCCATGTATGTTTACACACTGTATTAGAATTAATATCATTTTTTTCTCATCTTCTTTCATCATCAAAATATATTTTTTAATTTCAGATTGTCGCACCAGATTTTCAAATTCTGTACTACCTAAATCCGGAGACAGGGACATGACTCTGACTGATTCGAGTCGATTCCCAAAAATCAACTAGTCAGTCATNAAAATATATTTTTTAATTTCAGATTGTCGCACCAGATTTTCAAATTCTGTACTACCTAAATCCGGAGACAGGGACATGACTCTGACTGATTCGAGTCGATTCCCAAAAATCAACTAGTCAGTCATGAGTCCGAGTGGGATCCAAAATTTGAGAAAATCAATTATGACTCCCAGAGTCAGTTATGACTCCCAGAGTCAATTATGGCTCACATAGTCAGTTTGACTCCCATAGTCAGGTTGACTCTCAGAATCAGCGAGTCTGACTCAGGTCAAACTGGGAGTCAATGAGAACAGTACAGAACACTGGCAATTTTTTAAAATAAGTGAAAATTTATTTTAGTTATTTCGTTGCCCATCTAATGTGTGCGATATGATGTAAGAAGCGGTACGCATTTACGGTGGCAAAATAAAAGTGTAATGTGGTTTTTCTCCAATGGGTATATTCGAAATCGGATGAGAAATGGATGATGATTTAAATTATAGATTATCCGAAATTATGAACTATCACTTCTATACATTAAACTAATGGACAGACAGACAGGCGAGTTTGTCACGTATAAGCAAACCCGTGCTTGGTACATAAACATATATTATTATGAGCAAGTTGAATTCACCTATAAGGAAGCCGAAATGAATCTCGAAAGTACAATTATTTCAAGCTGCCTTCCACTGAAATTTCTTGGTAGGACGTTGCATCATCATAACGGTAAAAAAAATAATTGCTTTTTCTTATTAACATACAGGGTCATTTGAAAGTAGCTAAGGACTTTTGAAAATTTGTATCTCTTTATTGGGTTGACACAGGAGTCTTGTTTATAATTCATTGGAAAGCTGAATGTCAAGAAGAAATATTGGTCACAATCAAAAAGGATAGGAACCAGCATCACTAAGGTCAATTCATGATTAAATTAAAAAATTTTAATTTAGCATTAGGATTACCATGGCGGCTTTTATTGTCGCAAATTCAAACAATCCGTTTCAGAACTTTTTACAGCAACCAAACCGATGTTGATCAAATAATTCAAGATTTGTTTCTAAAACTTTCCTATGCCAATCGTAATGCTAAATTAAAAATTTTCCGTTTGATCATAAATTACTCCTANTTTGTTTCTAAAACTTTTCCATGCCAATCGTAATGCTAAATTAAAAATTTTCCGTTTGATCATAAATTACTCCTAATAATGGTGACCCTTGAACTTTGCGATCGTGTCCAATATTCCTTCTTGACATTCAGCTTTCCAACGAGTCCAAAACGATAACTGTATGTCAATTCAATAAAGAGGTATAGATTTTCAAAAGCCCGGAGCTACTTTCAAATGACCCTGTACATGATTTCTTTCTGTTTCCGGGTTGTATCTGCCTCTCATCCGAAACGAAGCGGTACTTTACATTACCATGGGACCACGGAACGCAACGAAACAAAACGAAATAACACGTTTCTAGCCCATAATAAATACATTGGCAAAACCAAGTGAAAATTACCATTTAATAAACAAGCTGGTGTTAAAGGCATTGTCTAATAATCGAAGTGCAAAGCATGCTGTTTAATAAAATCTACAAACTATATTAAATATTCCAAGTACCAAGTATCTTAACATAAAGGCTTATAAGAATATTTAAGAAAATACGAATCTGCGTTAACTCCCTTTCCCGTAACAAGACAACAACATTTTTTATCACAATCAGGCGAAGATATTATAAATATAAAAATTTATTATCGTCTTGTACATGTATTCGAAAAATGTCAAAATAGTTTTAGTAGAAGTTACTCACAATTTCTTTTTACAGAAACCAAAAGTATGGGTTTTCTGTTTACTTTTCTAACTGGTTAGCACTAAGCAACCGAACAAAAATCTGTAGAATCGAGAAGGGTGTATTCTTATGTGATTCTAGGTTTCGAATTAATAATGAATTTTGAAATCGGTTAACTAGGTTTCATAGTAAGTCCGAAAAGCTGAACATCCTGAGTAGGTGTATTTAGATAGTACTTCTTGACTTACATTAACGTATTTTAATATTCTGGATCAATAAATTCTTCATTTAATGAAATTGGTTAATAAACACTGAATCTTCCAGTAAGACGAATTTTTTCAAAAACACGACTTTTTCGAAAAATCAAAACTACGAAGCGAAAACAATTTTCCTCAATGTGTTTCGGCTACTCTGAAGGACAAAAAAATGTAATTTCATATTAAACCTGGACGCCAGAAATTTGTTCCAAGGAAGAGCTCACATAGCCTGTTAAAATACGCTGGGGAACTACTCCAACCTTGGAGCACGAAGGGAAAGTGATTCAACATAAATATTTATGAAGTCGTGACCGTTACTCTTCTAGAATTTTTTTGTAAAACTTTTTTCTTAATTCGATCGATTAGAGGTTATGTATGCATGAGCATCACCCTTCATTTGTCTTGACAGAATATCAGGAAGACAGAAAGAAAACAATTGTGAAGAAGGAAATAGGAAGGGAAACTTTTTGTCATTAAGATAAAGTTTTGTTGCATGCAATTTCTCAAATTGTCCTAACTTGATATGAAGTTTGATCTTATGTGATCGTTGTATTTAAAAAATTTTACCAGATAAAGTTTCTAATTTTTCTACTCAATGATTCTAGTAATTACCCTACGAATACCTAAAGAACTGAGTACACTGACGCTAAAACAGCCTATCATTTGTAACACAATGGAGTGAAATGTTGCAACTAGGTATTAAAATTTTCATTATTTATTAAATTTTTTATTNGATTCTAGTAATTACCCTACGAATACCTAAAGAACTGAGTACACTGACGCTAAAACAGCCTATCATTTGTAACACCATGGAGTGAAATGTTGCAACTAGGTATTAAAATTTTCATTATTTATTAAATTTTTTATTTTTTTTACATTTTGTTTGGAAGTATTTGCTATATTTTCCATAAAGTATAATACATCTTCCGAAAAACGCACAGGAAGTGTATTTAAACTACTGCAATGGAAAGATGTTAAGTTGAATATCTAGAGACATTCGCACAAATGAAATCCATTTCCAATTTTTTTGCATAGTGTATGTGCATAACAATATTCCACTTTAATTCTACCAGAATTCCACTTTGGCTAAAAGTTAAATGAGTCATAAAGTGTCACTAAACAATATATTTTTTCACATAGGAAGATGGTATACTATGTTAAGGAAAAACTGTATTTAAAACTCAACAATGTATCCGTCAAATTGTTGTAGTCTCACTTAAATTCAAAAACAAAACAAAGCTTAATAGGGTTTATTTGGTTAATTTGGACCTAGAAATTTGTACCGAATACATTAGAAAGTTTCACAATGGATTTATCTACAAAATAACAAGTCACATGTCGAAGCTCATAAAATTACTTCAATACAATTTGAATACCCATACAGTCGTCAAAGTTAACAGCATAAAAGGCTTGTCCCTTTAACTNATAAAATTACTTCAATACAATTTGAATACCCATACAGTCGTCAAAGTTAACAGCATAAAAGGGTTGTCCCTTTAACTACCCGACATTTGGATGAACATTACATTGGCTTTTACGTATTCGTGTCTTAGGATTGAAGTTTGCCTATTTATAAATTAAATACGTACATTTTTACCATAATTGTGTATGTATTGAGTTTTTCGGGATAATAAATTTTATATTTAAATTTACTTGTCAATAGCATTAATATTAAATACAACATACTCATAAAGAAACCAATACTTGTATATGATAATTTACTTATTATGAATTTTTTATTGTTGTGTGATTGGATATGATGGCTGAGTTTGTTATTAAGCTAATAGTAGCGTGGTTTAGTTTTACCCTTATCGGGATAAGTCTCATAAAATTTTGCCACGGAGTAATCAAATTAAGTGCACTTTAGCATGTCCTAGTCACTATAGTTGGGTTATATTTCAACTTTAAATTTTAAGAATTGTAAGTTTGATAAAAAATCTATCATAGGCATAGGTTAGAAGTTTTCAAAATTTGAACCTTATGGTCGCGTTGTCATAAGTCTTTATTGAGTCATCAAAATAATAAGTAACAGAAAGGAATATTGGTTGTTATGGTATTGGTAAAGATTATCTGTTGTTAAGGTCAATTCATGATTGCATGGAGAATTTTTGAAATTCATCACCACTAGCATTGGAAGGTTTTTGATAAGCAATTGAGACGTTTCGAGTAAGAAAAATGAATCTCAGAATTCAAAATTTAAAAACTTCTTGGAAACCAAACAATCAACAAAGATATCCAATATTCGGTAAAAATTTGTGCCTTTTGGCAATTTGCCATGAATAAATACTTTGAAAACTTCTTCGACATTTTCACGAATTATCAACATTTGGATTTAATTTTCTATCTCAACTAACAAACAAGTTGTTGATTCCGAAATTCGTTTTTTATTGTAGGAGTGGTTGAATTTTTGATTCCATTGAGTAACTGTAATTTCGGCACTTGAGAAAGTCTTAGTGTCACCATTATCAAGAATTTGAATCCTTGACTAGACAAGTTTTCATTTAAGCTAATCGTTGACATTGCGTCCAGGCAGACAAACGGACACGACGATGTTATTAATTGTTAATTATTTTATTAATGTGTTAAAATCTAAAAAAAANCCAGGCAGACAAACGGACACGACGATGTTATTAATTGTTAATTATTTTATTAATGTGTTAAAATCTAAAAAAAATGTTAAATTATTTATCACCGATGACAGGTGTATCTAAAATTCTACTAAACAAAATGTTTCCAATAATTACGTTATTTCTGTTTATTTAGTTGGCACTTAACTCATTGCTCTCATCTCTCAGTTGTCGGTATTCCCACGCGACCAATTCATTTATAGAACTTAACGCATTAATGTATCCACAGTTTGTAACCAGAGAATATGTGGTTTAATGGNCGACCAATTCATTTATAGAACTTAACGCATTAATGTATCCACAGTTTGTAACCAGAGAATATGTGGTTTAATGGCAAATGTTAGTTATAATGCTTTATCTTTATTTACCGTGTTTATTGCTTTTCCATTGTCGACGAAGTGTACTAGTATCAACCACATATTGCATGCGTGGAAACCATACAATTGAAGTTTGAGATAATTTAGTTTGGAACTATGCCATGAATTACGAAATGTGTAAACTACAATTTCATTTTTCAATTTGCATGTTTATATTACATAATTGGTATATTACTAAGGATGTTGTGTCGTCTTGATTTCACTGTATTATATCTTGTAATCCTCTGTATTACTCTTTCTCCTCCGCATGAGACTTATACACACGAGAATTTTAATTACAAAATGTGTTTATGGAATAATGACGTTGAGTTTATAGACTATCCGCATTACAATTACAACGTAATAATTATCTGCAGGACATTANTATGGAATAATGACGTTGAGTTTATAGACTATCCGCATTACAATTACAACGTAATAATTATCTGCAGGACATTAGTTGTAACTCATGTTTATATCACCACCTTGAATGAGGGATAATAAAAGGAAATTACAGCTACATGTAGCAAATATTGACGATTAGTACACTTAAAGCGTGTAAGTGAAACTAAAAATAAATTTACGTAGAATTAATAGCCGTCGGTGATGATAAACTGATAACAATGTAGCTGGAGGGGTCATGAAATTTCTATTTGCGTCTTTTTGCTTGCAAACTTTANGTCATGAAATTTCTATTTGCGTCTTTTTGCTTGCAAACTTTATTTCTCTGTAGACAATGCAAAGTTTTATTCTATGACGCTTTGCGTCATAGAATAAATATTTTTTAACGTTTATAAATGAAATTTTTAATTTCACAATTCTGAAATTTAAACCAGTTTTATCTCTTATCTCGGTGTTTCGGCNTATGGAATAATGACGTTGAGTTTATAGACTATCCGCATTACAATTACAACGTAATAATTATCTGCAGGACATTAAGTTGTAACTCATGTTTATATCACCACCTTGAATGAGGGATAATAAAAGGATATTACAGCTACATGTAGCAAATATTGACGATTAGTACACTTAAAGCGTGTAAGTGAAACTAAAAATAAATTTACGTAGAATTAATAGCCGTCGGTGATGATAAACTGATAACAATGTAGCTGGAGGGGGTCATGAAATTTCTATTTGCGTCTTTTTGCTTACAAACTTTATNGGTCATGAAATTTCTATTTGCGTCTTTTTGCTTACAAACTTTATTTCTCTGTAGACAATGCAAAGTTTTATTCTATGACGCTTTGCATCATAGAATAAATATTTTTTAACTTTTATAAATGAAATTTTTAATTTCACAATTCTGAAATTTAAACCAGTTTTATCTCTTATCTCGGTGTTTCGGCGNTTTATAAATGAAATTTTTAATTTCACAATTCTGAAATTTAAACCAGTTTTATCTCTTATCTCGGTGTTTCGGCGTAGTTTTATCAACAGCCTACAGTCTACCTAGTCTTGCGAACACAGCATGCTGCTTATAGGAATTTCCCGACCATAAATCTACATCAATGGGGATGTATTTTAGTGAGCAAAAAGTTCTTCACTTAAATCAACTTCTCAATCTAGCGTAGAAATGAGTAGAGCAAATGATTGTTTTTATCTTTTAGGAAGTAATTTCTATTCAAATCGCCTTTAAGTATCTTTGCCTCCTTTTAGGTGAATTGTCAAGATCATGGTCAAATATGTGGATTCAATGTTTCTAGGAAAATAAATTAAGAACGGGTTTCATTTGATGCTTGATTTGTGTCAAATTTTAAAAGTTTTTTTGGGTGACAAGATATAAAATTTGATTTTCAAATCAGGGATTGTTCACGATGATTTTAGATTATTGTCGCTTCGATTGAAAAAGTGACGCTCGACAACTAGTTATATAATCACCTTGTGTTAGTCAAGTAACTAAAAAATTTTTTTCATGATAATTTAAAATGTCAATAGGAACCCGTTTTTATAAAATTTGCAAATGAGAGACACTTTGTTTTATGTAATCTTGAAATCCAAGTTTGGCTTTACACTATTGTTGCAACTAGTGGTGATAGTAAAAATATTTTTGATTTAAATAAATAACCAAGTAATTCCACTCTAGCTTAACTATACATAGAAATGTGCGTTGGAGGAACAGGTATTCTGTTTAAGTTTGATTATTTCTTATATTGAGATTTTTTCAAACAACCAACACAAAAAGATAATTCAACATCAGAAATTCGTCACTTGTCGTCAGGGCAATTAACGACAATTAAGAAATAAATATTATTTTCTTACGCCGCTTTTGCAAATGNTCGTCACTTGTCGTCAGGGCAATTAACGACAATTAAGAAATAAATATTATTTTCTTACGCCGCTTTTGCAAATGCTTTCACTCGAATCTTGGAATAGATTAATTTTTTTCAAAAAAAAAATTTTTTACAAGTTCAAAGGAATTCCAAAATTTGAAATTTCATAATTATAATAAAAGTTAATATAAATACAATTGGGNTCGTCACTTGTCGTCAGGGCAATTAACGACAATTAAGAAATAAATATTATTTTCTTACGCCGCTTTTGCAAATGTTTTCACTCGAATCTTGGAATAGATTAATTTTTTTCAAAAAAAAAATTGTTTACAAGTTCAAAGGAATTCCAAAATTTGAAATTTCATAATTATAATAAAAGTTAATATAAATACAATTGGGTGTACCCTGCAAAAATTTCAGTTAAATCAGTCTGCTTACACCAAAAACAAATCTTGGGAAGCAAACCCCAGTTTTGAAATTTTGGACGTTAGGCTCTTGCCCGTTAATTAAGTTGAAACAAAATATTTTTTAGTTCCATGACTAGTTGCAACAATAATGTTACTCCAAAAATTTGATTGCAATGCCCTAATGCTCCCTCTAGTTAATATTGTCTTATTACTCTAGGGTTGTAAGTATAAAAAGATGTATTACTCCGCTCCGCCTACTGAGTAAAAATTAGAAAAATTTAGCGAAAAATATAATAGAGAATTCGAAATTTCTGTAGTACTTATCGCATGAGTAGAATAAAGAAATGAGTTGAGTAGAGAATTTAATAAGAAAAACTAAATNTAGCGAAAAATATAATAGAGAATTCGAAATTTCTGTAGTACTTATCGCATGAGTAGAATAAAGAAATGAGTTGAGGAGAGAATTTAATAAGAAAAACTAAAAATTTTTTTTCTTTTCCCTCAATCAGTTCACCTCACTCTTGTAAGAGGAAAGCGGAGATAACTTTTGGCATTATTCACAAGCAGGTTTATTACTTGAAGCTAAGCGTATCGAAGGGTCAGGTAGGTCATATTCCATCATGTTTCAAAAACACATGTAAACGTATAATTCAATCTGTCTAGCTCATGCTGTGATTGACATTTCATAGCACTGCTGTCCACCACCAGTTTACTTGCCTCTATCTCGTTCAATCCAAGCTCAGTTTTTCAAAGCAGAAAGTTGCTAGAGAAAACAGAAAAGAATACAAGAAATAGACACTTACGAATGAAAGTCTCTAGCAAAATAATACTGCAGGTCACCAAAATGTGACTCACGGTATTTATATTTCAATTCAGGCTAAACCTAACAGTCGTGTGACTTGTTTGATTCTTTGTTTTGCGACTAACAAGGCTGAAATAAAGAAGTCAAGATTTATAACCCTTGAAATGTTAGGACTTATGTTAAAATTCACCTTTAGTATTATACGTTTTCATTGCAAGTCACGCATTTCCTATCAGCCATTTGTGTGAGATTTAGGTCATAGTCTGCCAGGTTTTAACACCCGTTTGCACAGGAAACCTTTATGAATTATTAATCAAAAATCCTCCCTTGCATCAATATTCCTGTTTCTTGTTTCTCATCTTTAGCTAAATCTACTGTTTAATTTGTGCATACCCTGAGTTCGCATTGTCATATACATTATATGTATAGGATACATTATATCTATAAAATATTATATCCTCATTCTGTCCCGTACAAATAGCGTATACAAAGCCAACCAGTTCTAAACGTATTAGTTATAAAATTGATAGCACTAAATAGTAATTACCTCTGAGGATATATTGTGCCAATCAGTGTGCTGCAATCTGTATGCACCAAATAAAATAGTTACACAAAATAGTACCAAATGGTTACACCCACCAACTAATAGGTGATGGTGGCGAATATTAACAATAGTCAAAATAGGATGGAGTATCACATAAACTGAGGTTGTGAATATTTTATTTGTTGCAAATAAATGGATAAAGAACGGAGCAAAATGCAACCTTCCTATTGCAAATGAATACAAGGATTTATTCTAGTACACGAACAAGTCAAACTATGTCAAAAACAGCAAAATATTATATTGAGGTTGCTTCATACGTGTGCAGAATCCAAAAATTGTGATAATCTAATTTAGCTGTAAAGAATTGTTTCTCTCGTCGCCAGTCCGTATTGTTGACAGTTTGTGCAAGCACTATGTTCCAATGCTGAGATGGTTGTTTAATAGACATTAACATAGAATATTCAACCTATTCACAGCTGAATCTCTCATCTTATTTTTAATATGCACAACAGTCGCACTTTCCAGCTACAGCACTATACTAGAACTCTGAAACTAATTTATCAGAAGAAGGTCTCGACTCCCAACTTTATCACGATAAAAAAAGTTTGTGCGCAACAATACATTTGCTTAATGTCAATAGTGGAGTGAAAGCCAAAAAACATTCGTAAGAAGACTGATAGATTTGTGAATTTGTAAAGAAAAAAGTAGCAAAAATTGTCATTTTAGATTTTTATTAAGCGATGTAGGTTTGAAACGTAAGCGAGGTTTTCAGGATAAACTAAGAGAATTGCCTCGAAAAATTATTACGATATCTATTGAATCATGATTTTATCAACTAAGCAGTTTAGTTTGCTCGTAAATTTTTTGTGGTTGAACAGAAAAACTCGTTTAGTTAATACAAAATTATGATTAGGAAACTTACTTTAAGCCACTTTTGGCGTCAACAAATTTCCATCTATTTGTAATTTTTTTTAACTTCTTAAATTCTTTGATACTCTTTTCTAAATCTTTTTTCTATTTTTTGCTTGTGCCTACTGATGAGATATTGTACAAATAGATAGATGATAAAGATATAAGTATAAATTAAGCATTTTAAGGTCATAATGTTTCCTTTCTAATAAAAATGAGACGAGCGCTTAGAATTTGGATATTTGAATATTTTAGTTAAAAAGTTAAAGCAACAAAATAAAGGGACCAATATACTGTAGGACCAAATATGAAATGAACGACCTTGAGATCAAAAAAGAGAAAATGCGGCAAACAAACTTATTCAAACTCAGGAGAGGTGGGAAGTTTCTTAGCGCATTGTTTAATTATCATTTCGCGACGTTTTCATTTGCTAATCCCGAATTTAATTTATTTGATCGCAGTTAATTTTAGCTATTTCATTATTTAGAAATGTGTTCAAGTGAAACTCCAAAAAGGCGATATAGCGGAAGAGGTGAGATGACAATCAGTACAGCTGTTAGTAAAGTAAAATGTTTTTTAGATTCGTTAAAGTCCAACAGTCAAGTCTATTGCAAAAAACATAATATTGACCCAAACACATTTCCTATTAGAATTGATAGCACTGTGAAATTGACAGCAGAACTATGTGGTGTGAGTGTTGGGAAAGTGTCTAAAGATACAGCTGTTGTTTCTGAAGAAAACTCCCGTTTTGTCAAAAACTCACCGGGTAGAAAACCATTTGTTTGTGATCCCTTTTTAGTGGCTCGAATCCGAAGTATTTGTCATAATTTTTATGCTAGAAAGGAATTTCTAACAATCAGAAAGTTACTTGATGTATGCTTGGAAGATTAGAATTCCCCACGGATGAAAATGGATAATTTTTTGTAAACCTGTTTACTTGGAAAGAACTGATGTTGTTGCACAGCGAGAGAAATTTTTACGGAATATTTGAGAATATCGACAACAAGGATATAAAATATTCTATCACGATGAGACTTGGGCATCTCCAGATCAAAGCAGAAACAACTGCTGGCAGGTTTATGCAATTGGAATTTTAGTTTATGTAATTTAATATCGTAAATATTTCCTTTCCTGGCAGGTCATGTTGAATGGTAACGATTTGCAAAAGTTTAAGAAGGAATTTAATAGAAAATTTTTATCCAATGTGGAAGGTTGGTTCAGAATTCTATATTTTATAAATTAAATAAATCTAATTATATTAACTACCAGCTGTATTGTAGTGTTGCCCAGATGCGGCTGAAATTCACATTGGACGATGCAAGGGTACAGTCGTAATATCGCATCGGCCGATGCGAGTCTAACAACTCGTCGACTCCACTGAATAGAATGAGTCTATTCGCGAATCAAAAACGACAGATTGTTAGTTTCAGTTCACCACACTGTGAAATACAAAAATAAAATAAACAATCATCTGAAAAAAAACATGCGCCGTTCAACAAGACTGAACGGTAACATAAATTGAAAAACAGAACAACAAGAATTGAAGGCTAATTCAAGCAAATGCTCCTGGTAATGAAATTATTATCAAGATTTTGCTAATATAATAGAAAATAGTAATATATTTTTTTGGCACTTAAAAAGAACAATTAGAAAAAAATTCTGAAATTTTTTTTTTCTGAATCGGCCACTGCATCGGCTAAGTAACAGATTCTTAAGTTTTAGAAATTGTTTGCCGATGAAGAGGCAATGCGAGGAGATGGCCGGATCGGCGGCCGAATCATCGTCGGGCGAACCATCGGCGGCCAAACCAGCGGCGGCCGAACAAGCAGCGGCCAAACCAGCGGCGGCCGAACCAGCGGCGCCCGAACCGGCGGTGCCCGAACCAGCGGCGGCCGTGCCGATGCATCGGGACAACAATAGTAAATAGCCAGTTTCAAATTTAAATTTGTGTGGTATTGGAAGTTAAACCGGTTGGTTTGCTTGTTGTTAATAGTAGTTTAACATTAAGTATCATATAGGGGTATTGCGAATATCTGGCAACCTTAAATCGCCGGATAGTCGTTATCCGGAAAACCTGTTGGATATGCTACCCACCATATCCCAAGTATCATAACAAATTTTACAATTCTTGGTTAAAGCTTAAGTCTCGAGCTTATCAATACATTACAATAACGCATTTTTATACACAGGATGGACTGGAGGTTTCACTGTCAAAGGAGGGAAGGGTCGAGTGATCATTAATCACATCGGGGATGAGATGGGATTTTTGGAAGGAACACAGGATGTGTTCATTTCAAGTTCTGATTCTAAAGATTATCAGTCCAGCATGAATGGAATCCACTGGATTGAGTGGTTCCGAAAAGTTGTTACATTACTACTTCCAAAATCAGCCATTGTTGATGAAACATATAGGTACTGTTATGCCGAAAATGCACTGGAAGAAAGCAGCAATTATAACATGGTTGACTGAACATCATGTTCATTTACCTGAATTTATTAGGGAATTTCAACAATTGACTAAGGCAAGCTTAGTGGAACTAAGCAAGTTGCGTCCGATTCAAGAAAGATTTATGGTGGAGGATATCGCAAATGAAAGTGGGAAGGAAGTGAAGATTTTATGGCTTCCTGTGGCTCATTGTGAATTGAACGCGATAGAATTGGTATGGGCAATTTTGAAAGGTCAAATATCTGAACTGAACACAATTGGAGGAACGAAGCGTGTTTTTGACCTCATAGTTCTTAAGTGTGAGGAGGCAGGAAAGCCTGAATTGTGGAAAGCGTGCATTCAACACAAAAAAAATTGAAGACAAATTCTGGGAAAGGGACAAATTAATGGAAACAAATATCTGGGAAAACATATCTTCTAAATCGAATTTGCAAATTAACCTCGTTGTTAGCAGCAGCGAAAGTGATTCATCCGATTGTAGTGATACAGTATGTGAGGTTACTGAGTTGAAATTAAATTATTTGAGAATTAAGCACAAATTTACTTAGAGAAAATAAATTTTTGCGATCGTTAGGCTGTTGGCTAAGTTTCATCTAATGAACTTGGGTGAGTACGTCTACCGCATTTTCTCTTTTCTGATCTCAAGGTCGTTCATTTCAATTTTGGTCCTACAGTAGTGTCTTTAGGCATAGAATAAAACTGACTTCAATCTTTGCTTTGTGAGTGGCATCTCGTATGTTTGGCGTCCTTTTTTTTTGGTTTTTGAAAAGAAAATATCTCTTTTCGTTCTGAAGTTGCTGGCATCGTGTAATTTGAATCGTAAAACAAACAGATTTTATTACACAATTACACTTTACGCATTGATGTACTTGCAATCAATTAGAACATGACTATGTACTACGTGGATTTGATTAAAGATTACATATTAGTATTGTGTAGTCATAATCGCATGTGTTTATTTAATTATATTCATATAATCAAACATGATCTGATAAGTAGGAATAAAATAAAAGTTTTTTTTAATAAGTGAATTTACCTTGAAGTAGCTGAAGCTGTTGACGCTGGAGTTTATTTTTATTTGTAAATGTATTGTTCTGATTACCTTAAAAATAGCTTCAGTTTGATGAGTTGCGTTAATGAAAATAATTGGAATTTTTGCATCATTTAGTTCAATTCAACCTGAGAAGTTTGCTTATTTTGTTTAAACTATTGAATGACTTAAGAATTAATTGTGCTTATTCCACAATTCGATCAGAGGTTGTACAATTACATGGAAATTGTTATTCATTGACACATTACACATTATATTTATAAAATAAACTCAATTATACTTATAATTACTTGTCTGATGTAGCCGATTTCTCAATTATGTAATTGATTACCAGTAATTGCAGTTGAGTGACATTCAATTACAATTTTTTTTNTGTAGCCGATTTCTCAATTATGTAATTGATTACCAGTAATTGCAGTTGAGTGACATTCAATTACAATTTTTTTTTCAATTACAGTGGAAAATTGATTTAGGAAGTACTTATAATATGATTAACTCAACAAATTTTATCTCNTTTTTTTTTCAATTACAGTGGAAAATTGATTTAGGAAGTACTTATAATATGATTAACTCAACAAATTTTATCTCGCTGAGGTTAAGTGACTATTTTTATTATTGTATAATTAAATAAATCTATATATATAGCATCTATTGTAAAATTCTTACATTATTTAATTTTTGTGTTCTACAAAGTGTTTTCGGAGAAGCACATTGGAAGCTTGTTGTTAAAACTGTCCAACTTGCTAAATTAGGATAGTTGTCCGTTCTCATAAAACTTAAAAAGAATAAAAAGAATAACAAATTCGTCTCAACTGAGTTTTATTTAGAAGTTAAAATTCTGAGAAGAAAGACTATTTTGCGCTTAATGGTGTTGAAAAACTCAATCAACAGCGAAATACTCCTGCATGTAATGTATCTTAGTATTATTTGAGGAAGAAAACTTAATGAAACAATAATTGTAATGTGCAATGTGTAATTGTAATACGAATGAAAACAGGTTCAATTACACAAAATTACAGTTGGAGTTTAATTACTTACTTTTGGATGTAATTGAATTACCATCACCATTACGTAATGCGTAATGATAATTGAAGTAATTAATTAAAAGTAATTGAATTGACACGATAGTCGAGTTTGACAACTTACAATTAATGCGAATAATAATTGTTAAATTTGCATAAAATAGCAGAAGGTAGATTAGATCTATAGAAAATACAACAATACATTGCTATTAGTTGCAAACTGTAGGATAATGGTTTTTTATCAGGATGAAATGACACTACTAGTTTGGCGGAAAGTATTAAATGAAATAAATTAAATCCAGGTCAGCTAACCTGTTTAATGTTTATTCTAACAACAATTTTCAATCACTAATTCAACTTTCTAAATTTAGTTAACAAAGTGACTAGCTTTTTTACATGAACATAACTAATTTTGATAATGGATATATACGAAGGAACTCAACTAACATATAATTGTTTTATAACAATTTCAGATTTTAGAATTGAAATTTTTTTAAGATCATTCAAGGGCTTCCTTCTAATGTTTCCATTCATTTTATTTTCTTACAATTGAAACTAGATGATTACGGAAAGCCGTGCAAAAGGGTTAGTTACCTATACATATGTCTTAAAATTGATTAGCAGAACCAATACCCAAAATTAAAATTAAGCCTAAAGTTATAATTTCCTACTCATTTCCTGTGCCTTTCGAAAGATTTTTTCGATTATTTGCACAATGTAGATCATGCTGTTCTCGTTTCTGTCCTCTACTCATTTTCGCAATGGGCTGAAATAATTAAACGAGAGCCATATATCTTTGACGATAAGTCAAGAAAGTGACAAATCAAAAGTTACGATATTTACAATAGCATTTCTCAAATTTTGATTACTTTGTGTATGTTCTGTTTATAGTTTGTTAACTAACAACAGCAAAAAATGTGAATAGAGATACCTTCTTATTAGAGTGTGGGCTTCATTTACTGACAAATTGGCATTTCAGAAAAACAAAATTTTGAAAATATAAAAAAAAACAAGTTTCAGTAACGATAGGGACTTAGTTTTTTGATGTGATACTCTATTTACCAAAGTTATTTCCGAGTGTAGTTTTCTTGGGTAAAAAATCTCCTCCTGTGGACTATAACACTGTGTGACTCTATTATTTTATAACTTGACTTTACCGTACAACATATAGTTTACAATGTTTCAGATTTTTGCACATAATTCAAATGTTTAGTTTAAAGTTCATGTCCTAGATTAATCTAATGTGAAATAAATATTTAACATAAATCTCACTTTGAATAAATAATGACAAGTAGTTACTAAATTTAAGGTAAAAATAGAAACCAAAACGTGGTAATAAACTCCCACTGCAGTTGACCTCGCCAATTATGATTGAGTATTTAAGTAGACATATTTGTGCAAATCACTTGGCCAAAGTGAACTCGATTAAAATTTTCATTGGGTATCATGAACATACTTCTTCATCACTTACATTTATATAGTTATAGATGGTTTGGAGTATATATTTTTTAGTCAAGTCAGTTTAAAGAAATGCATTGCTAAAGAATCAAGAAATNTTATAGATGGTTTGGAGTATATATTTTTTAGTCAAGTCAGTTTAAAGAAATGCATTGCTAAAGAATCAAGAAATGAAACCTTGAAACATTAAAACAACCTATAATGATGTTAGTAGTTGATCAAATAAAATCATTCACCATTATTTCAATTTTCTAATAATTCGTTATTCCTTAAAAACATTGCCTAAATTTTAAGCTAGGACATCGAAATTGTTCACAGCTTTTTGGATGTATTTTCTGCTCAAGTAAATTCTTAGCAAATTTTGACGGCTAGTCAGAAAATTTTTGAAAAAGGTATGATTAAACCAACAAAGATTAAAAATATTGGATTTTATTGATAGTGGTACGTACCATGAATAATGATCTATTGTAGCCGATTAATAATACATGGTGGTGACATCAAACCAGGGTTTTAAATCCTAAGCCATATATTTAAACATATGGTATTTGAGTGTAATTTCGCTCGTAACCTGGTCACCCTTGACCTTTGGGGAATGCTCCAAACGAAAATTTGAACGTTTATTTTGAACTTAGTCGTTGCAGAATTTAAAAAAATCTCTCCGTTCCAGAGATATTCGAGTTTGAAATAAATGCTCATTTTTCCATAAGAAACAATGCATTGGAGAATAGAGCTACTGTATAATAACCGCGAATAAATTGTACGAGTAATAAATTTTTTCTTGAAGATTACAGTAATCCGAATTTGTGTCGATAAGTTTATTTGAAACATTTTTCTAAATGCTAAAAAACTGGAAAGTACACTTTGAAACAAACTCAAGTAATATTTAATCAACAGAGAATTTCTTCACATACGGTTTGTTGCACAAAACATGAACTCCTTTTTTGGATGAATTTACTCAAGTTTGATGTTTAAAATTACAAATTTTTTACAACAAGCGCAATTCCAATTACAAATACAGCGCAAAAAAACATAAATAAAAAATTCCAGAAGATGCCCAAGAAATTGAATGAAATGTTAAAAGAAAGGGGAGAAAGTTGTTGCAAAATTAAAACGAGCTTCACGTTTTCGCAAGTTTTTGCAACAAACTTACCGAAACCTTTTTTGAAAATCACTCTATTTGACTTTTTCAGATATTCTAATCAAATTATGTAAAAGAAATTCACAAGAAATTACTCAACTTAATATTTAGGACATGAAACGTCAAATGAAAGCATTGACCAATCGCGGTAACGAAAAAATTATAATTTTGTTGAATTAGAATCGTCGATTTTACTATGACGCAAAGGTAATCGGTGGCTCTGAGTTCTGCGTTAGATATTTAATATAGAAATTGCCAAATAATGTCCAAAAATATGAAAAAAGAAGGAAACTGGAACTTTTTCACAAGTGAAAATGGCAATTCTTCGAGATTAGAGCACTATAACCTTGTTTATTAGTCCAATTTGTAACAAATTGACATCTGATTATCATCTTCTACTTTTTGGAAATGCCTAAAAGCGATTTCAGGAATCCTATATGTAAAAATGGAGCAGAATACCAACATTGGAATTAGAAGATATAATTACACGTTAGAGCCGGAGAAAGCAATCACAGATAGGAGCTCTGAATGTAAGGCATTGCTCTCCACTGACTACAAAAAACTAAATTCTGATCACCCTGATGGTTTCCCGTATTTATTAAGATGATCCTAAAAAATTAGAGCTCTTGTTTTTCCAACGGCAAATGAGAGGAGAAAGTCATCACAAAATGCTTAATATCAATGGCAATATTTTGATCAGTGTTTCGATACAGAATTTTGAAAATCACTTTAACACATCTCCAAACAATAGAAAATGATGCACATGTGTCAATTTGTCACAAGTTGAGCTCAGCCCTTCTACCTACAATTATAATATTATTACTGGCTGAGGGCTCAAATCCATGGAAAAAAAAATTGAATGGATAGTAAAAATAAGCAGCAATAAGAATAAGAAGTGTCAGCTGGGTCACAATATGGGATTTAGTTTACGGCAAAGTACTTGTAAAGTTGTCTTGGGTCTGACTAAAAATTGATTCTTCGTTAAGTATGTATTATTTAACGGTAATTTAGAGTGGATGTAAATGGCACCATTTGATACTACCAGATTTTTGTGGTCCCTAGGTGTTCGTTGCAGTTGATATTCAATGTCTGTCACAACTGGTATTTGTTATAAATTTAAACATTAGCATGTGAAGTTTAAAAAATGTTATAGCAATTAATGAAATTTGAAAATGATGGCAAAGGAATCATGCATTTTATACCTCTGCTGGAAAACCATTTCAGAAACCGTCAACTACAAATTTTACAGCCACTTTTAGTGTCTCCAACTTATGCGGTTCTTGTACACTTTTAACAATTTCGAAGGAATTATGGCACATACAAGCGGAAAAAGATTAGAGCTCAAGTATTTGAACAGGATGCTTGTGATCCACACCTTTTATTTTGTAGCTTAGAACATTTTGTTTATTATTTTACAGCTATGGACAAGTTATTTCTGGCCGTCTTTCTCCAACTTTCACCAAAATCGGTTCAGGGCAGTTCAGGCATCAGTTCAGGCACACAATTATGACAAAAAATGAAAGTGAAATTAGCTGACACATTTTAACAATTAATAGGAAAGGCGGCAGGCCTAATTTTTAATTTTTAATAATAATTTTTAATAATTTATTAATAATTATTATTAATAAATATATTTATATATAATATAATATATATTATATTATGTATATTATAAATTATATAATATAGATTATATATTATAATATACATAATATATAATATATAATTTACATAATATATTATGTATTATAACATGTNAATAATAATTTTTAATAATTTATTAATAATTATTATTAATAAATATATTTATATATAATATAATATATATTATATATTATAATATACATAATATATAATATATAATTTACATAATATATTATGTATTATAACATGCTATTATTAATTCTTATTATAAATAAATAAAATTAATAACAATTATTAAAATAACTTTTTAAATAATTTTTAATAATAATTTTCAATTTCAATTTTGCTTGTTGTTCTTCAACCACATGCCAACTTCACTACCTCCAACTTTTGAATTTCGCATTATTTGATTTCTCAAATCTTTTTTTCGGGAAAGCGACTTTTTACGGCCCGGAATAACTTGGCCATAACTGCATTATGCTCAAATCTAATAAGCTAGTGAAACATTAATGTTTAACTCTACTTTATACTATATAATCTAACTCATATTTTGGGTATTTTCTGACATACATGTGTGTAAGAAATACCAGTTTCCAATTACAGCGAATTTCTAGGGACCAGCAAAGTCGATTCGTAACAGCCGATAAATGTCAAATTTAAAGTTACGTTCATAACATCCTATATTTTGATTTTTCTTGGTTCATTTATTTCCATTTTTTAGAGTGCTACCTCACCGCCCAAATCAACTCAGAATTTAGTTGAGCAGAAATCGACTTCGAAAAAACCGTGTAGAAGATTTTCAACATTGTTAACTGCTAGTATGCAATTAGGATTTACAAAACCTCTATTATAAGAAACAATTTTTGGACAGAATAACAGCCTTTTTACAACTATGTTTTATTTAGCTGTACAGTACACCATCGTCCATGACTCATGATCCCTTCAAATTTCTCAGGAACATGATTCATGAACCCTTTAAAGTTCCAAGGAACACGATTGATGGTTCACAGGATCAGGAAACAGGGTTAAAACTAATAATATATATCTTCAGTTCGACTAAATTTTAGCACGTTGCGGAGTCATGATTGGCTTTTTCTTACAACCTCTAATACGGAATGAAGAATGATAGAAAATTAAAGTCTTCGGAACTGTCTTATTTTGACGTATATCACGGAATAATAACAAAAATGTCAGTTCAATGATTGAAAACTTCACTTCCTCATTCATCCGCAACGATGTTATTAAATTGACTTGACAGTTTCAACAAAATAAGGTCTGATTCATCTCTCACGATGATGAAATGAAAGACTACACCGCAAAAGATGGTTCAGTACACCCAATTGTTCATTTTAACCGAGAACAGCGAAGCTACTATATGTGATTTATGAAATAGCTTTCCGTTTGTCCTTCCGTCTAGTTTTGTTCCAAGATCCTAATTTCAAGAGCTTATTGAATGTTACTAGGATTGTTGATCTTTAGTCATAACCAAAGACGACCAAATTATGCGATTTTGCACGCCAAATTATGCGTTAAATATTTCAATTTATGCAATTTTATGCGCTGAAATCCGACCCACAAAATTAGTTCTAAAGGTCGTTGGATATGATATTTATTCGCTGTTTTCACGCGAAGTTTTAAAGTTGAAAACCTCTACAACCTTTGTGAGTTACAAAGTCGTACCTTTCAAAAATAGATTTAGCGAAGCGCAATATTCTCAAAAAAAAATTCGGGTTCATACTTTGGCTAGAGCATTCAGCATTGTTTCACAACCAATCTTTTTTTAAATATTGTCTAACTGTCAAATTAATAGTTGCAAATCCCGTTGTGGGAAAGAAAGTGCCCATGCCTGATGGGCAGGGGAAGGAGTGCGCCATGTGGCGGAAGGGCGTTGTCCCAGCATACTGGATCAGGGTCTGGACTGGCTGGTTCTCCTCTCTCTTCCTAAAATATAATTATTTTTTTTTGTATTCTTTTGTTTTTGTTTGTTTGTTGGAGTAAAGTGATTGGCTGTTGCCAATCACTATAGTAAATTATTATTATTTATTTGGTTNTGCCTGATGGGCAGGGGAAGGAGTGCGCCATGTGGCGGAAGGGCGTTGTCCCAGCATACTGGATCAGGGTCTGGGACTGGCTGGTTCTCCTCTCTCTTCCTAAAATATAATTATTTATTTTTTTTGTATTCTTTTGTTTCTGTTTGTTTGTTGGAGTAAAGTGATTGGCTGTTGCCAATCACTATAGTAAATTATTATTATTTATTTGGTTGTGTTTGTGTTGTTTGAAGTCCCAGGAGGGACTTCATTTATTGGACTTTTTGGGTTGTTTGTCCCTTACGGGACTTAGTGTATTATTTGCCCCACCGGGCTATTGGATCCCTCGGAGCCACCATCTCCATCATCACATCCTTCCAGGTACCTTTTTAGGTACCCATCCCCACTTACTTTATACTTTTATTCATTCAGCGGCACTTTCCGCTCCTCACCGTCCTACAACATGATGATTCCAATGTTGTAATATCAGTCACAACCATAAAACTGTAAATTCTAAGTTTGAACCCTCTTAACTTGTAAACACATTTAGCCGCTTTTTAACTGGAATAACTTTTCTCTCCAGTTTACCACCGAGACTAAAATTTAAGATCTGTACAGTTGTACTGCTAGATATGGTGCAGAGGATTTATTCGTTATTACGCTGTATTCATTAAATAGTTGGGTATTATTTGGTTAACAACAACAAAATTCCAAATTCCCCCTCCCCCAAATTATGCAATGTTATGCAATATTATGCAATATTATAAAAAATTATGCGCTATTTTGAAATTATGTAATTTATGCGTTTTATGCGGGACAAGTTGGTTTCAATCGTCATATCTTTTTTTGATCTAGTGACACTAGAAATATGAAATAGACGACCAGGGTAATTACGATTATGCAATTTTATGCAAATTATGCATTTGGTCGTCCTTGGTCATAATTATTTTTAGCACATTACACATATTGCCTTCTTAAATGTTGTATCTTACTCATGAAAACTTTTTATAGTTTCGATTGAAACGACATCTGTTATATCCCGAATTTACTGGTGAATTTATTAATCTATTACCTCAACTGTTTCAATAGAATTAGTTCCAGGCATAGACACCCAGAAAAAGTTTTCGATCGATCTATGCAAAACTTTCTGTATATTTGTTCTATCACNTGGTCATAATTATTTTTAGCACATTACACATATTGCCTTCTTAAATGTTGTATCTTACTCATGAAAACTTTTTACAGTTTCGATTGAAACGACATCTGTTATATCCCGAATTTACTGGTGAATTTATTAATCTATTACCTCAACTGTTCCAGGCATAGACACCCAGAAAAAGTTTTCGATCGATCTATGCAAAACTTTCTGTATATTTGTTCTATCACNTGTTCCAGGCATAGACACCCAGAAAAAGTTTTCGATCGATCTATGCAAAACTTTCTGTATATTTGTTCTATCACTAGATGAAGCGTGTAGCTATATTATGAGTAAACGATGAATATTCAACAAGCTACGTTAAGCTGCTACCAACAGTGAGCGAATCTCTGTTTGCATGCATAAATTTGCGTCATACTGTTGAAGATTTATTTAGCTGGAGGGAGATAGCTGTATTGTAGAACCAAGTGGAGTAGGATATAGCAATGGATTTTTTTTTACAAAAAAAGTATACAACATGAAGATATGTTGAGTTGAGTAGAGAAAGGACCAATGGATTTATCAAAGTAGCAATGGTATATTGTTGGAATATATGATAATCAATAATTGTTTGTGAATTTTGAAATTGATATATTTTGGCACCTAAAGCCCACATGCCAGTAGTAGTACCTACGTCTTTATGTATCAAATCATAAGACCTATATGATTAGCACTAGCACTAATTGGTTGTAAATATGGGCGATCAGGACAATAAGACAGACATGAGAATCGCATAAACCCGTCCACCTACGCTGTTTTTGGTTAATAATTATAACACATTATTCAATTTATCTTATTTCTGCATTTTCAAATAATTCGGATAGCTAAATTGATCTGAGCTGGCATAATGCGAAGAATATCTTTTGTCGACCTTTAGTTCTCGACACTACAGATTCTCGTCTGCATTCTCCGAATCACCCCAATTTTATTTTGCGAAATCCTAGAATCTGAAGACTGTGCTTCTCCCACAAGGGCCTTCAATTTCAAGCAGAAATAAAAACAAATATGTCATCAAAAACAATTCTGCTGATGTGTTTCTGTATTCAGACTAAACTCAATCTTTTCGCTATTATACTTAACCTTTACACTTACAGTGGACCTCCCCTATAACGAAATTTTAGGGACTAGGAAATTCGGTTCATAACACCCGATGTTTATTATAGCCGAATAATGAACAAATATAAAATTTAAAGTTATGTTCATGACATCCGATGTTTTGACTTTTTCTTAGTTCAATTATTTTTTCTCTCTAGATACTGCAGCCTCACAATCCAAATAAACCAAGAACTTACTTGAACAGAAAAACATGAATATAAAACTGTGTGGAATATCTTAAGAATTCTGCAATGATTTACTCACGATTTAGAGATGCTGTAACAGTGGATAAAGAATAGTAGATAATTAAAATTTGACAAGTCTTATTTTGTCCACTGCGCCACGGAATAATAGGAAAAACGTTGGTGCAGTGATTCAAAACTTCAATTCTTCATTCATTCACAACGCATTTTATTAAATTGGCATAACTTTTTCAACATAATAGGGTCTGGTTCATCTCTCACGATGGTGAAATGAAGGGCTAGACCGCAAGATATGGTTCATTACACCCGAGTGTTCATTTTAACCGAGTTCATTATGACCGAGGTTTTCAACATTAATTTGCCTATCTCTAGGCAGGGACAGGCGGTTCAGGTTCATAATAACCGTGGTCACATTACATCCGGGGTCATAATAGGCGAGGTCCACTGTATTCTTTATTTCCTTAATTAACCATCCATTACTTTACAAGCGCATGATTCTTTTCTTGCCTTTGCTATTAACCTAAAATGATTTTGGTTTGTCTGCAAATCACGCATTCTTGACCTGAGTCTATCGTGAATTTCTCTGTTTTGGATTTCTTCTCAAGCTGCTCATATTAAATCTTTAGTCATATCACGTCTCGTAGCTAACGATCTCTATTTGTTTGCCTCGTCGTTGCTTCCTTTCGCCATTGCTAGGCGTTGCTACTCATTTTTGTTTAGATAATAAAGTTCTTAATGATTTTAACAAAATGATGACCTTCAGAATAGGCAAGTAAATGTAATAATAAAACTGCTCCAAAGCGAACCCTAAGATACAAACAGTAAGAGAAAGCAGCAAAAGAATAAATGCACTAGCAATGTTTGTGGATGTAACTGAGAGTGGAAATGGTCCTTCACCGAATTTAACAAGTTTGGTTTCGTAGTTATACAGAAGTCGCCAATCCATCAAAGAAATCCAATAGTTGAGCAAGCCAGAAGAAGTAATGGCTTTTAGGTTTCCAGAAATACTATCTTGCTCTAAAGTAAGTGAAGGGATTTGAAGCAAATAGTCTGGTGGAAATAAAGACAGTTCCTCGTTACCTTGTGCAACCTTGGTTATTTTAGGATTCCCTAAACTTATAATTTTTTCCTTCAGATTTTCATTGGAGTCGTATACGCTCCCATTACATTTTAGTAGCTCATTTTCAACAGAATTATTTTTAGGAAAATTAAGTGCATTCAATAGTTTCAAATAAAAATTAGCGGTGTAGATGGTGTTACGCGGTTTTTTATCGCTCTGTATAATGGCATCGATTGTATTCTTCAGCATTTTGTTAAGAATTTTGCTGTAGATGCTGAAGTCCTATGGTCAAAGTTGTAGTGGTCATCGTACTGAGGGAATACTTGGTATTTCAAATCCATAATTTGTTCAAATGTTTTCAACCCATGAAAAGGTAGAGGGGAGGCAAGGTGAGATACCACTATTCCTTTGTAGCTATTTGTAACAATTATTGTCATAAGTAGAAATGTTGAAATGAAGCAAGAAAATTGCACACATGATTCCAATTTCTTAGTCACATTCGGTGACTGCTCAACCAAATATGAAAAAATAAGCAAAAGTATGTTATCATTAAGTTCTTTCTGGTTGCAAAATAGAAATCCTAAGAGCGCTAGTTGAATTAGAAAAATTACACCTATAATCCAAAAATTTAGCTGAAAAGGACGAGCATAGGCTGTAAAAGTGAGGTATTTACTTCTCCCGCTGCAAGTTATAAAATTAAAGAAAGAAATTCATTAGAATACTTATTTCTTAATACAGAGAGGTCATTAATCTCTTTAATATCTATGTTTATGTAGGGTTGTCCTTTCCGAAACATCTTCAACTGTGACATTAGGCGACCGCTTTCTAACCATTGCAATAGCATCTGATAGTTATCTAGTCTGGACGTTTGTGAGTCGACAACCTGTTTGTAGTCTTGAATTAATTGCAACGCAGATGTACCTAGAAAAATCGGTACGACAAATGAATTATTTCGGTTTCGATATATGGAGAAAATCCATGATTCTGAAATTTTTGTTCCTGATTTTGTCGTTTTGGTGGACGGGGCGGTGGTGAGATCAAGTGAATATTGCCATGTTTTTCAATGGCAGTTAGCGTGTCTTGAATAATTTGATGCACCAAAGTGTTTTTTGCTGTTGAAGCTTGGGCAGTGATGTATACCAAAGTAACACACTTCTGACGAATCCTGTACCATATATGGGCATAAATCAATTCTGATTTGCTTCTGTTCAGAAAGTTTTGTTCAACAAACCCAGAAATAGCAACGGGATGTTGAAATATTACGTCAACGTTGCCGACTACGTCCACAAAGCATTCACTAAATATTTCAATAATTCTGTTCACCTGCGTTGATATCACTTGTGGAACACTGTGAGGTATAACTAAATAACCATAACAAGCTACTACTAAGTAATATAGCTTTATTACGCTGAATGCGCAGTTGTGCATGATCTTTGAATAATAAATTTGTCGATCCTTTTCGATAATTTGATTTACATAGTAAAATACACTGCGTTTAAATAAGAAAGCGAAATTTTACAAAACGATTTTAACACTAGAGCCGGAATTCGTCTTTCTATCTGAACAAACTGTATATGAAAGTTAGGAAACGAGTGTTGCACCTTATGTTTCCTTCAGCCACATATGACTCAAGGAAAATCAGATAATTGATTAAATGTTTGTCTTAAGTGGTTTTTATAAATTCACTTCCAGTTGCTTTCACCTGTTCTCGTTTCTAATTGTATGTTTTCAATGTGAAATTAAACGCGCCTCTCAGCTGACAAACTTTGCCTGTATGAAACCTTCGACAGTAAGGTCCTACTACCTCAAAGCTAAGATGGCGTTCACAGAATCACTTTAATGAAAACTAAGAACCATCGATCTAATATTTCACCAATCCTAAAGTTTGTAAGAATAAGTCAGTAAGAAGTCAGTTGTAAGAATTTAGTAATACATTTGAGAAGAAAAAATTATAATTTTTCATAAAAAGTAATCAACTATGTCTATTGCCTTAGTTTAGAATCACTCTCAGCGCCTGTGCAGCTTCAATACGGAAGTTGTCCTCACAGCTGCATTAACTTGCTTCAATAGTGGTGTAATTTAGCAGCTAGTTGAAGCGAATTAGACCATTGGGACTTGTATTCCGTTTGTGCTTAGTCACACCTGCCCAACCTTGCATTTGGGAAATTTTGTACCACAGGTTTTGCATATGCGCAACTAGGATTGGTGACGAGCCAAGCTAAAATTTTTTATTGGAAAAACATACCCTATTAGTCGACTTGTCACGTGCAAAATTTGAAGAAATTAAGTTGATGGGAATATCAATAAAATAGAAATTATCTGCACATAGTCGCCCCATGCCCCCGGATTAAAGATTTTTAAAACAAATGCCACAGCTCTGCGAAAAAATTTTTTTCAAAAATTTCTTCTACTGGTCCATGGAACATTAGGAGATGCACTAGTTCAAATAGTTGAACAGAGCATCCGAGCGAAAAAAAACGAGGTATTCTTGTTTGCATACCATCCTTTATGTTGAATATTCTTTGAAATTTGCTTCGTCTGTAGTATTATTTATATGCACATGGAGTAGCCTCTGTTTTGCTGAAATTGAATTCGGAAAACTAAAATATTTACAGAATTTTTGCTTTTCAGTTAGTAGTTTAGAGATACAAGAACCTGAGTGCCAACTTATAAATATATAACATGTCACTAAGAATTAATACGACAGCCTTTATCCTTTTTGTCTACATTTGCATGATAAAAAATGAAACATATTAAACCACATCTCCAATTGACATAAATTATTCACGTGGTAATTTGATTGAAGTATTTTTAGGCCACGGCATAGTTTGAAAACATATTGGGTGAGATATTTTTTGTATTAATTTATACCATAGTTACAACATGAAACCTTTTGTTTTAAGTAGATAGAAATTATATGTTTAAGTTAGTGAGAACAAACCGTATGATTAACAAAACATGTACCTTCATTTCACAACTCTATTTTTCATATCACGCGGCATGCAAAAACATGAACAAAACAACATCTAAATGCAGAGCACATGTAAAATTACCACTCATTTTCTAACTCAAAGCGTAACCTAAGGACTTAGAAATACATTTTTATGGATCAAATATCAAACAAAGTTTCAGATTCTCAAACGCAACGAAATCAAGATTCAATCCACAAAAAGTTTGGAGCTTGTCCAATAATAGTGAAGCCAGTTTTGGAAGGCTATTAAGTAGATAGAAATTATATGTTTAAGTCAGTAAGAACAAACCGTATGATTAAGAAAACATATACCTTCATTTCACAACTCTATTTTTCATATCACACGGCTTGCAAAAACATAAACAAAACAACATCTAAATGCAGAGCACATGTAAAATTATCAGTTGTTTTCTAACTCAAAGCGTAACCTATGGACTTAGAAATACATTTTTATGGATCAAATATCAAACAAAGTTTCAGATTCTCAAACGCAACGAAATCAAGATTCCATCCACAAAAAGTTTGGAGCTTGTCCAATAATAGTGAAGCCAGTTTTGGAAGGCTATTAAGTAGATAGAAATTATATGTTTAAGTCAGTAAGAACAAACCGTATGATTAAGAAAACATGTACCTTCATTTCACAACTCTATTTTTCATATCACACGGCTTGCAAAAACATAAACAAAACAACATCTAAATGCAGAGCACATGTAAAATTATCAGTTGTTTTCTAACTCAAAGCGTAACCTATGGACTTAGAAATATATTTTTATGGATCAAATATCAAACAAAGTTTCAGATTCTCAAACGCAACGAAATCAAGATTCAATCCACAAAAAGTTTGGAGCTTGTCCAATAATAGTGAAGCCAGTTTTGGAAGGCTATTAAGTAGATAGAAATTATATGTTTAAGTCAGTAAGAACAAACCGTATGATTAAGAAAACATGTACCTTCATTTCACAACTCTATTTTTCATATCACACGGCTTGCAAAAACATAAACAAAACAACATCTAAATGCAGAGCACATGTAAAATTATCAGTTGTTTTCTAACTCAAAGCGTAACCTATGGACTTAGAAATATATTTTTATGGATCAAATATCAAACAAAGTTTCAGATTCTCAAACGCAACGAAATCAAGATTCAATCCACAAAAAGTTTGGAGCTTGTCCAATAATAGTGAAGCCAGTTTTGGAAGGCTATTAAGTAGATAGAAATTATATGTTTAAGTCAGTAAGAACAAACCGTATGATTAAGAAAACATGTACCTTCATTTCACAACTCTATTTTTCATATCACACGGCTTGCAAAAACATAAACAAAACAACATCTAAATGCAGAGCACATGTAAAATTATCAGTTGTTTTCTAACTCAAAGCGTAACCTATGGACTTAGAAATATATTTTTATGGATCAAATATCAAACAAAGTTTCAGATTCTCAAACGCAACGAAATCAAGATTCAATCCACAAAAAGTTTGGAGCTTGTCCAATAATAGTGAAGCCAGTTTTGGAAGGCTATTAATGCCATGAAGTGTTGAATGACGTCACAAAAGTTTTGTCTAACCGCTGCTATGTTGCCGCTCATGTAGCTTTTGTTAAAAACGGATGTTACGTATACAAAATTTATATTTCGCCAAAATTTTTAATCAAAGTGAATTTGTTGAAGGGTTTATGAAGCATTGACTGCGATTCCTCAATTCTCATAGGTTTTCTAGTAAGGCTGATTTTTCCAAAATTAGAACTATCCTTGGTGGTGTTTAGTGACTCTCCAGTTATAGGAATAAGCCCACACTTTAAAGTGATTGTTAAAGCGCATTAATTTACTTAGCCGATTCTAAAATAATTGTAAACAGGATACCAGATCGTGACATGTTCTCCGGGAACGGACGGGCAAATGATCTTTCAGAGGAAACGTCAGAAATTACAATCACTGGTCCAGAAATATCCATTCCAATACTCAAAATTCTATGTTGAAGCAATTTGTGATTGGATGCATGAAAAGTATTCGACTGGATGGCTCTGTCGAGAATAATGAAGACAGAGTAAAGAAGGTTTACAGTACCCTTCCAAGGTTCGTTCGGTTATATCTAGTTTTTCCAATTGTCAGACGTTCGACTATGAAACCTGTAAAAGTAAAGTGAATAATCAGACAGTCCTAAAAGCTCACGTTGCATAAAAACTCACCAAGACTAAAGAAACTCCACAACATGCATCCGTTCCCATTCAAGGCAACCGGAGAATATGTACGAGTAAAAAAGCCTGGTTTCTTTCCGCTGCCATCAGCATTTGTTAGATATACTTCTTCAGAATTCGATCTCTCTGGTGACTGCGCAGAGAGTAATACACGAATAACCAATCTTTCATTTTTGACTGGAGAAATTAAAATATTTAACAAATTTTTACTTTTCAGTTAGTAATTCATTAATACAAGAGCCTGAGTGCTAACTAACAAATATATTACATCACTAAGAATTTATAAACCGGTGTAAACGGAGATAATGATGTGTTGCAATGTATAAAACTTACGGAGGAAGGTGAATGTTAGGAAGAACGATAGATCGATAGGACGGCGCTTGGGTGGTAAGAAGTGCGTTGAAACGGCAGGGAGAAACTTTGAGCGGTAGGGTGTGCGCTTGGGTGGTAGTGATTGCATAAGGACGTTAGGGAGTGCATTGAGGCGGTAGGGAGGGCGTTTGGGCGGTAGTAAGAAAAGATAGCCCTATTATATAAGGTAGGTTAATGTCGGGGTTAAGTGATGCAGTCAACATTTTTAATGCTATCCCTTAACAAAGAACTACCCAAATTACAGTTGTGATGCGAGGTTGTACCACATAACTAAGATGAAAGACCCAGGTAGAAGTATAAATAATAAAACAGTTAAAAACATTAGAAATATGTGAACAAATTCGAAGCAGCAAATACGATTCCTCCGGAGTCGAACATTTATTCAGATGTTGAAGGAAAAATACAACTATTAATTTTAGATATGAATGATGTTTGGCATAGCTTGTGTATTAGTAATTACATACTCATTAACTACGGACAGGATTAAATTTATGTCAGATTGTAAGGATGTGAGCTCATAACAACGCCTAACTCGGTTTTAGGTGGATAACTTAACTTAATTTAAACGTCACGAATTAGTGCGCATTAGTCCCTATGACTTTGATTTAAACCCATTTCATAAACTTTAAAAATTAACAATAAATTACAATGTAGTATATCACATTGTCATGTTTGTTTTGATTACATAAGTTAAGAAACCAAAATTTGTAATAACGTTGTTATAAAAATGAATCATTACTATACATCAAGTATTATTAGAAGTAGATTTTCGAGAACTCATTAGATTAAAAAAGTTTTCAACTTCCTACTGTCCCCTCCACTACTTCGTCAGCCATAATCGAGCCGATAACCATGAAAGTTTTTTTCGTTGTTTGGAGGTAAATCCTATAGTAACGTTCAATTTAAACAAAAATCCAAATGCTACCGCGGACTATTTTACATTAGAATATTTTTTTTCATTCATTCAGTTCTTAAATAATATGGCGAACTTTAAAAGCCTTTACCATATATATAAACAAAACTAAAACTAATACTAATTTTTAACTCTTTAGATTTAGTCCCGTATGGGGGTGTCTAAGTATATTAACATTTTTGTATCTAAAATGATTCTTGTGACACCTAAATAAATTACATTCAATTCAATTCAAAATTCAAAATATATATCACGCATGCGTTAACTTATTCCGAATTATGTGGATGCCGGCGGCAAAGCAGAGAGATCCATTCCTCTACACCAGACGCCGAACGGCGACTGAGGTTTCTACGACGTAGGCAATACTTTGTCCAAAAGTATCCCACTATAAAACCTGCAAACAATTTTGAATTTTTTAAATTAAAACTATTTTGAAAAACCAGAAATGGTAAATATCCTATATTTATGATAATTATCAATGAATCCGTTCTTTACTATCTATCCGATATTATTAATTGCTATCTCTGCCTAAAACGATTAGATACTTACTTCCGAAGAAAGCCCTTGTAGATGCAAAGACGACTGGCCAAACACACTAATTTTGACGTGTAGAAACATACGTTGTTGCATCAGTTATTACCAAGGACGCCCATTTTATGTGTAAAATTTAAAAATATTATGCGGCATTTACAAAAAAATTATGCGATATTATGCGCGGTGATTTTAAAGCTTATATTGACCTTCTGGTACACATCAATAGTTTGAAAAGAGTTTGTGTGCGTATATATGAGCACCATGGGCGTTCCTTTATCGAAAACAAGGTGAATGAAAACCATGAATTTCAAAAAAATTTGTATCCCCGACAAAGAAACGCACCAAGGTATACTAGATTTAACAAAATTTTTGAAATAAATTTGGTTAAATGTGTTCGATAAATAAAAATCGTCAAAATATTGGTATTCGAACAACAATGTACTCTTACGATGGTACAAAATATACTAAAAGCCGTAAAAGTGCGACGCAAAATAAATTATGGGTTTACATTGAAATTATGCGTTATCATGCGAATTAACATTGCGGTAATCACCTCCATTTTTCATAAATCGTGAAGATCCTAAGTATGACCAATTAATGTAGCTTCGCTACGATTATGCAAATGCATAGAAACGGCGTTTTTGGTTATTACTGTTGTTGGTGCCTCATCACATCTATCCACACTAACTGCCCACCATTTATACAATTCTGCTGCTCTGTGGCCAAGCTCCATCAAACAATACAAAAAAGCATTGTTTGATGTAGTTTGGCTCCAAAGAAATGCGAATTGAAGGTTAGTAAATACTCTCATTGCCAAAGTTTTATAAAAGTTATTAATTAATTTTGACGTATAATGGAGAAACTGAGATCAGGCGGATGAATTTGGCGGGCATAACCAATTTCTCACTGAATGAGTTGAAGCGGTTACTATAGGAATTACCTCCAAACAACGAAAAAAACTTTCACGGTTATGGCTGACGAAGTAGTGGAGGGGGCAGTAGTTTTAGCAAATTGTAATTTAAAATTTCACGTTTGTTCCTTTCAAATTAATATATAACTTTTACTCAATGCAGAGAACTTTTAACATTACATTGCTAACATGCATTTGTAAAAAATTTCTTCGTGAACTGATCTGAATTCATTTTTTTTACTAAACTGAATAACTACCTCAACTAATCCAAAAGTAATTGAATCATGAGCTTTAATCAACTTTTGATTTTGCATCTGCAGCATCTATGGTTTCATCTCTGAGTTTGCTCGGCTTTATATTAATGGATAAATAATAATGTTGTAAAAATCCCCTGAAATAGAAGATATCATGATTCGTCCCTTGTATCCTTGACTTTATTCGAGAGAAAAGTAACTGTAAATGAAGAAATGACAAATTATTAATAATAAAATATGTACAGATTTTGAAGTGTCCAAATCCATGGTTTCAATCCATTCAAACTCACATTTAACTCATTTCCTTCATGTGTATTTATTTTTATCATTCTCCATATATCTCTACTCTCATGATGCTTGTTCTTGCATTTGTAGTTAATTGGGCTGCTCCTTTTTTACCAAGCAAGAAACTGCCACATACTTTGGAGTAATAGATGTAAAATTTTCATTTATGTTACAGTTGACAGCCAATAGTTTACGATATTCTTGTTTTAGTTCCGGTAGTAAGGAGTTTGGAAAGTTCTTCAGAAACTGATTCAATGCCATTAACATTTCTACAGGTAAAAATTGAGAACGAAAAGCGTAATCAGTTAATGTTTGTGACTACTGAATATTTAGGGTATTCACTGCCAACTTGTAGTTTCATAAATTTGTATTCTGTGGCAAACAATTAGTGTATGTGAAACTTTCAAAGACTATACCAATCAGTCAAATCAGTCAGATTTTCTACCAATTCTACAAATCTTAACAGAATTTCGTCAAAAGTAATTTGCAAAGCTATAGTTAATAAAACCGCAAACCGGATTTGGATACCATTTGTTACTCTTTTTGTACCAATCAATGTATCCCCATCAACTTCACGAGCTCTTGGATGTATATCTAAACTCGAAATGGTAAATCCGATGTCCATTAAATCTTTACTCAACCAAGTATATATATCTTCTCTGTATTCGTACCACGATGGAATGAATTCCTCATATCCCTAAACACAGATAGAAAGTTATTGTACACGGGCTACGGTTTGATCTAATTATTTGCTACTGGGTTATAACAAAATACAATTCCTGGTGTAATTATAAGTAATATAAATAATAGTTAAATTACCTCTATGTAAGAGGCGAATTTTGTGTGCTTAGACAAGTTCAACATTATCATAGGATGAATGTCGATTGCAACAAAGGTAAGTCCCAGCTCACCACCAGGTTTCAGCAAGTCGAAAAAACCTTGAAGGGCGTTTCTGAAAATATTAAATAGTTTTCTCATATACAAGTATCTCAGACCTTTTATGCTTCTACTTTGCTAACATGTATGGTGAAACCATAACATATGGTGCTTCACCTTACAAGAAATCAAGAGTCTATTAAATTTTGAAATTTTACTTTGGATACAATACCTGTAATCTCTAATGAAATGAATCACATAAATTGAAAAAATCTTATCGTATTGTTGTCTCTTTAACGGGAAATCAGGCATAAGTATGTTCCCCTTATAGTATTTGACAATTGGATTTGAATTTTTGGTTTTTGCGTAATTTAACATCTCTTCTGAGATATCAATAGCGTCAATTGTTGAATTATACATTTCAGCAATTGGAAGAAAATATTGCCTGCAAATACTTCCAGCACCACAACCGTAGTCCAATATTTTTTCTTCTTTCTCCCAACACATACTCTTGATTAATTTTGGAATAAATTCGGCCGCGTCGATCCTCGCGAGAGTTTTGAACGTTTCATATCGCTCGGGGTCTTGCATTATTTTGATCTATGAATAGAAAGATGAGCAGTTAGGACGATTAGTTACTTATTATAATAGTACATTTGCCAAAATTCAAGTAAACAAGCACAAAAAATTCAATACGAAGCAAGGAGTGACATGACAGGAATACCATAATCAATAAAACCTCTCGGTTGAATCACCGTAATATTATAAAATCGTAGCAACCAGTAGCAACCGCGATATTGCAGCGTAAATTAGTTGCTCTCGCATAATAGCACAAAATGCATCTGGATAACTCAAAATGATTCGGCATTGCTCGACACAACTGAACGTAATCTGAGATTGATGTAAATCGCATAGAACACACTACTGTACACTTTGATTGGAACTATAGAAAAACGTGCTTAGAATACCATCTAAAAGTTAAGTGAACATAAAACGTATAGACCTTGTTTTTTGTAAACTAAAACACCAATTCATAATATCTTTGCTTTAAAAGAAATATTTTTGCTGGAGTANCTTTGATTGGAACTATAGAAAAACGTGCTTAGAATACCATCTAAAAGTTAAGTGAACATAAAACGTACAGACCTTGTTTTTTGTAAACTAAAACACCAATTCATAATATCTTTGCTTTAAAAGAAATATTTTTGCTGGAGTATTTAAACACCTAGCATAAGTAAAACTAAAACCCAGTTCCCCTAATCAAAGCATCAACAAATAGTTTGGTTGGATATATTTATAATTGATATTTAGAGTAGCAATAGCATATATAATGGCTAACACATCCACTAAAATGCTGAAATAAGTGCACAAACATGAATTTAAACAAAGCAGCATTAATTCTAAATTGGAGGGAATTATATGCTCTCCATAATTAGCATTATTAGTTGGTTTTACATGTAAATTCAATATTACTTAGAATAATTAAGAAATAATTGTATAATTAAAACCCAGAATATCTAAACTAGATAAAAAGAATATAATCAGCCAAATAAAAACAAAAAAATTGCATGAGCACATTCAGCTATATTGTTCGAGGTTAAAAATGTAGCACACTAGCCTTGAAAGTTTAACGTTCCTTTTTAATTTCGGTATTAAACTCTGTTTTATGACTTAATAATATACTCAAGTACAGCCCACCATATCTTACAAAAAAAAAAATTTTTTTTTCCACATTAGAAATAATGCTAATCTTATCTGCTCCAGAGATTTCAGCTAAGAGTTTTGTAGCATCTGATATTTTCCATGTTTGGAAAGTCCGACATACTTGACGTAAGAAAACGGGTATAGAAAGTTCGGGCAATAGAAATTCTATTAATATTGAAAAATTTCTGATAAAATGGGCAAATGGAAAGTATTAGTCCAATTGATAAAAAAGTAACTCATTTGTATCAGCACCAGTATTATTGTAAAAATGGTACAAACTGTTGAATCGGTAGAACCGATAGTAGATTAAACCATATTTTGGAACCAAATGCAGTAGGAATATCCACAAAACTAAAATCTGGTGTGTCAACCGTTTACAACGGAATAGCATGGCATTATGGTAAATATTCAATGCAATGTATCTTTATAAGATGCACAAGCTTTCGCGATCGGAATCATAATTCCGGTAAGACAAATGGAGGAACAGACAAGCTGATTACGATCATCTACGACTACTAAAGTAATTTGTTAAAACTAATTAGAAAATCAACCTGATTTTTATAAATCACGACAACCAATGTCACTTCCGTATTTTTACTTTCGCTTCCTTTTCTTTTTCAAAATTTTATTTAGTGTTTACTAAATAAAATTCCATCCTTGTATAACTTGTAATAAAATCTTTGAACGTAATAAACAAATAATTTGCTCTAATATAAGTTTTGCACTTCATAATTCTGTTTACTATAAAGCTGCATGAGACCTATGATTCACAGGCAACAAAAGCGGAGTTCTTACGACCAGTCAATTTATTATAAAACTGACAAAAAGGTTGGTAAATTTTAGTACATAAGGATCCGTTTTTAGCGTTCCTTTCATCGTCAGGGTCAGTTCCTCCACTTGGTTAAGTAACAATTGAAATGTTTAGAATAATTAAGTAAAATTTTCGTTCGCCAACCTGTCTCTAAGTTCACTGTACATGATTATCAAGCTATATTTCCTAACAAATGATTTGATATAAAGGGTCGTTAATCTCATATTTTTTAACCTTACGAAGCAAGCTTTCACGTCATGCTCACATGTCACCAGGATACTTTACTTCCAAGTCTAGAGATTACTAACATAAAGTTACAATGAAACAACTGGTCATGCGTATTACTACAGAACACAATACCAAAAGAAAGTATTTTTACTGTTTTACTTCCGAACGCATGGTATCAAAACCATAGTAGATTAAACCAATATTACTCACCTTAACATCATTGTCTTGGCTCAATCATACTTACTGCTCTTGATGATGAAGAAAAATAATTAGTATGGCTTGAATCGCCACAAAAATTGAAATGGAGAGATAGAAAACTTGATATAGAGATGTTAGTTATGGGAGTTAGCTTTCTGATGATTAAGTTATGAGCAGTTGTATTAAAGTATTAGGTGGTACGTAGCTTGGAGAAATGTCATATGGCTTTCCTCGTTCCACAAATTCAATTATAATACAGCAAAACCTCTCATTCGGAAACCAGCTCTCACTGGCTGAATAAAATTCACTCCACCCCTCCTTCCATTCGGTACCGTAAAGTTTCACATATTTCACATAATTCACAAATTGTTTATACAAATTTCCCCTCCACATTATTTGAATGTTTACGGTAACCGCCACGTGAGGTGAGACGGGGTGGAGAGATCTTGTTTCCAAATGAGAGGTTTTGCTGTAAATATTTAGCACATTTTGCCACACTCAATTTCAATCTAAAACAGAAATTGTCAACAGCGGTGAAAGTGGGGTAAAAAAGTCAAAAATAATTACCCTATAGGTCATACCGATTCCCTCAACTTTGATACAATGGGTCCGCTTTTTACAGCATACAAATCTTCCAAATTTTTGTCTTAAAACAATTTCTTTCATTAGTAATATTATTTAAAATTATTCTGGCCTAAAATTGTTCGACGAACAATTATTAATTGATTAATTTGATAAAAAAAAAGATTTTGTTAACTTCAAACTACTGAAAAATACTGTTATGAAAACTAACTGTAACAGAAGACTACTGTTCACCAGATGTCCTCCTCGACATTAAAAAATGCAAAAATATGATAAAATTTTTAATACAATAATGGTACATAAGCTTTAATAAGTANAAAGATTTTGTTAACTTCAAACTACTGAAAACTACTGTTATGAAAACTAACTGTAACAGAAGACTACTGTTCACCAGATGTTCTCCTCGACATTAAAAAATGCAAAAATATGATAAAATTTTTAATACAATAATGGTACATAAGCTTTAATAAGTACAGTATATTTCAAATTAAAGTCTACTCAGACTCAACTCGAGCCTAGACAAAATTGCCTAAGGTAACAAAATATGATTCTTGAAACAAAAACTAGGCAGAGTACTGGATATGACATACTAACACCTGTTAATTTGTTTTTGGATATTCCACAACCCGTGGGATGCATAAACTAAGGTACTTTTATGTAGGCTCGAGTTTAGTTTCAGTAAATTTGAATTTGAAATATCGAATTATTTTCTGATGCTGTTATTTGCTAGCTGGAAACAATTTTTTAATCTCTGTTTTTATAACATGCGTAAATATTTAGTGCCAATGCCAATGGAATTGATGTAACCTATTTTCATCCGTTTTAGAATGAAAATACAAGCTCAATAGATAATTTCAATTTACCTCAAGTACTATATGGTCTTGTAATGTGTGAATGAAGATTTGAATTAGTTTTTGTTTGTTGTCATCTGATGTTTTGTTGGGTTCTACTTACTTCATAGTGCACAGGGTCTTGTTGGTATAGTTTAAATTCATAATTGTGCTACTGAATAGCAATATGACACAAATTGTTCAAATTCGAACCGCAGAAAGATCTGATTGTGACAAAGTTATCAGTCTACGAGACGAATTAACAGTTTTCAAGAATATGCAAGGATTCAACAAAAAAATTTCTGCTAGAGGTTAAATAATGTTAAAGTTTAATTTAGTTCATTCAGTGACTGAATTTCAGTCTCCTAATTAAAATATGACTTGGATCAATTTTTGTAAATATATTATTACAAAATTTAATGATAACTTATCTAATAAGTATTTATTCCAAAGNTCTCCTAATTAAAATATAACTTGGATCAATTTTTGTAAATATATTATTACAAAATTTAATGATAACTTATCTAATAAGTATTTATTCCAAAGATTTGGAACATGATGGATTTGACATTCAACCACCACTATATCATTGTCTCGTAGCTGAAGAAATTAGCAAACACGGTGATAGTCGTGATGTTGTTGGTTATGCGATGTACATCATCGGATACCCAATTTGGCAAGGCAAAGGTTAATTCATAACATAATTTGCTCAATAAATGATTGTTGGCTAATAATTTTGCACTATTTGCAATATGTTTTCTTCTTTCTAGACATTGCATTACAAGAAATTTGTGTAAAGGAATGTTACAGAAGAAGAAGTATTGGAAAACAACTTCTTCAAGAATTAGCAAAGGTTAGTTTCAACTTATAATAATTAATTCCTTTCTACACTTCGAGGAATCATGATGGCACTCCTGGCTGCGTTGCACTTGCTAAATTTCCTTGTAGTTAATAAATTAATTTAGTTAAAATATGAATTGGTGACATCATAAAGAAGGATTCAAGGTCAAATAATTATTTTATAAAGTGGTAATTGTTTTGTGACTCGAAAGATTTAATTATTAGTTGTATGATGAAATACGTGGTATAAGCTAGCAGTAGCTGTAATGTATTCATAGCACGATTTTTGTAAAGGCAAAGCTTAATTTATAGTCCTTTTATTAGAAATATGCCTGATAGAAAAAATTTTAAAGTTATGTATTCTATACAAAGATAATTATGTTGAGAGTTGGTTAGGTAAAACATATTTTTGTGCAATTGAAACTGGTTTAATGCATTCTAGTCAGAGGATAATAAATTATTTCCAAAGAGCACCAAAATATTTATGTAATATCTCTAATCGCCAGAAACTGCATATGCCGATAAAAAAATTTAGCATATGTTTTTTTCCGTATGCCATTTTTTTGCAAATTTTTCGCGATTAGAGTGTTTTCAAATTCAAAAATCTACATGTGAAATTTTAAAAATGAAAATTTTAAACTAAATTTAAATTTAAAGTGGGTCAAAATAATCAGAGGGCGGATATATACTTTCTAAAAAACAGCGTTTTACTTACTTAAATACTTGCCAAAAAGCGACNTGTAAAGGCAAAGCTTAATTTATAGTCCTTTTATTAGAAATATGCCTGATAGAAAAAATTTTAAAGTTATGTATCCTATACAAAGATAATTATGTTGAGAGTTGGTTAGGTAAAACATATTTTTGTGCAATTGAAACTGGTTTAATGCATTCTAGTCAGAGTATAATAAATTAGTTCCAAAGAGCACCAAAATATTTATGTAATATCTCTAATCGCCAGAAACTGCATATGCCGATAAAAAAATTTAGCATATGTTTTTTTCCGTATGCCATTTTTTTGCAAATTTTTCGCGATTAGAGTGTTTTCAAATTCAAAAATCTTCATGTGAAATTTTAAAAATGAAAATTTTAAACTAAATTTAAATTTAAAGTGGTTCAAAATAACCAGAGGGCGGATATATACTTTCTAAAAAAAACAGCGTTTTACTTACTTAAATACTTGCCAAAAAGCGACGAAATACTGATAAAAAAGTATAAAATAATTAACAATACTTTGTTATTTTAGGTAAGTATTTACAATTTTTTTAATTAATTCACTTAATTGAAGCCTAAAAACCCAGTTGTATACTAATTTGGATCATAAAAATCCAACTGTCTGATTTATTGTTTAAGGAATGTTTAATTTAAACACTCNTTGTATACTAATTTGGATCATAAAAATCCAACTGTCTGATTTATTGTTTAAGGAATGTTTAATTTAAACACTCGCAACTCCAATACATAAGTCAGATGATTTTTATATAATTTAAGGGAAATCTTCATTAAATATTTTCTGAAAAAAAAAGTTGGTTTCTCCAGAAAGTATACCATTATTTGGCGCTCGTGTTAACCGACGTAAAAGCATGTCTTTATTATAACTGGAACCGCGAAAAAGCATTTGTTGCAACTGAAGGTTCGGCTTAAATCTTTGGGTCCCAACTGCACACTTTAGTCCAATTTATTTCGGTCCCTCGGAATTCGCCTTGCCGAAAATTTAATGGACGCATAATTTAATTTTAAATATACTTCTTTGAACAAAATTGTGAACTTTTACGCTCTGCAATTTATCATTTTGACTCATCGGCAAATTTAGAGCGAATGTGAGGAAAATTATCCTCAAAAAACGATTAATACACCAAATTACTTGACAAAGTACTTTTTAATTACTTAATATTCAAAATTACTTTCGAAAGTACTTCCTATTGCCTAAAAACCAAAAATACTTAAAATACTTTTTTATAAGGGCATTCCATTCATCCTCAAATTACATGAATCGGNTCTAATTACTTAATATACAAAATTACTTTCGAAAGTACTTCCTAATGCCTAAAAACCAAAAATACTTAAAATACTTTTTTATAAGGGCATTCCATTCATCCTCAAATTACATGAATCGGAAAGATACGAAGTTACAGAGGTGCAGGTGCAATACCCAAAAAGAAGTAGATAAGTAAGTATCCGCCCTCTGAAAATAACTAAAAATTTATTTAGAAAACAGGTACAAACCTAGAACGTTTTTGTAGCATTGTTATATAATGTTTTGCTTTATTAGCATAATATTCATATTGAAGAATTTCAATGGCAAAAATAGGATTTCATTCATAGGAATCAATCTTCTTTTAAAAACTATTTTTCCATGTTCCAATCATATGATTTCAGAAAAAGTTATGGATGAGTTCATTTTTCTTGTTTGTTTTCACATATCGACATCTCTAACTTTTGGTTTCACTTGATAACCTAAATTCTTAGGTTGGAAAGGGGAGAGAGGCACCCAATATTTGTTTGTGATTAACACTGTATCTCTCATCTACAAATTTTAAGGTGTAAGAAGCTTGCTGTCCACTCATGCCGAACAAAATAACGTCAACAAAATTTGTTTCAAATTGTAATGGAAGTAACCATTCTATAATATATTCCCCTGCATGGTCACCCTTATAGGTCACATGTCAAGGTGAAAATCCAATTTCAAAATAAGGTCAGTTTTTTCACACTTGTAAATGTAAGGCATAAAATGTCATATTGTGTTTGTAGAATTGTCGTTTATTTTGGCATAGGGTCCTGCTATTTACAACTCGAAACCCAGATGTTGAAATACAAAACAATCTCGAGGAGATTCCTTGTTTTTCTAACACTTTGAGAAAAAGGGTGCCAATAATGATCCTCTAAAATTTTGTACCGTTAAATCTCAGAAAACTCCAAAAACACGCTTCAGTATTCTCAGTACTCATACCCTCAACATAATTTTTATCAATTATTTACTAGATTGCAATTGAGGGGAATTACGCCAGGATAAGTGTCGATTCATTAGAGAATAGTGCTGCAGCAGATTTCTATGTAAAGAATTACGGTATCGACATGACACTATCAGAAGAATGGCACACACTCCGATTAGAAAAAGATGAATTCCACCAACTGGCTCAATGTTAATTCTATAAATTGATTTTTGATCAATTTGTTGCTCATGAATAAAATTCAATATGCAAGATCTTTGAGATAAATACCGTTAATATCAAAGTAAACTGTTATTGGCAATGAGTTACAATAACAATCAATTACGGTACGTGATGCAAGTATGTACAATTCTGAAGTCTGAATACACAAAATTACACATAATGGAAAGTATACGTGTTATGTGACTGGACAATTTAGATTAGATTGACAAAAGAATGAGAGCGTATCAATTTGGGAGAGCTATTTCTAAAATTCAGACTCGCATAGAACAATTTTATTGCAGACACCGGCTTTTAAAATTCATAATTTTTGTTTAAAAAGTCGTTCTAAAAGGTTGAAATAGCGGGGCGAGTTTTAATTCCCAAATTCAACATGTTTGACCAACACGGATTACCATGCTATATTATTTCCAATTCTACTGAATAAGAAAAATTGAAGCCCAAGCAGAGCCTTTCTGGGTTTCGTTGCGTAGAAGAGGAAATAATTCCTTGTATAACTTGAAAGGTCACAAAAGTTGTTCTAGACATTTCTCAAATTTATTGGCCATGATTTCTATTGTAATTATGAATTTTGAAAGCGGCCGCATTTTACAAAGTCTCCGTGGAGCTCTCCTTCCGCTTGTAGCAAAATACTTAGAAAATACACATTCTTAATAAGCACGCATGTAAAAGGTTTAGAAGTGCACGCCAAAAATTTTAAATTATATCCACCATAAATTTGCAACAATGATCATTTCGAAAAGCAAAAAAAGTGAAACTTTCAATATAAAGCTAGAATATCCTGGATTAAAAATTTCAAACTCAACCATAAACCTGGTCATAGGAAAGATGCTCGGATAGTGGACAGAAATGAAACAGTTTCAAAATTGGATCTTTTTTATGTAGAAATTTTAAGAAAACGAAATTAAAAATAATACTCCAAATTACAACCCCGACTTTATTTTAAGCACTGATCAATGCGGTTTCAACTATGAAGTAAATAGAAACATATGTAAAATAGAACACTATCGTACAAAGGCGAGAATCTAAACTTTGTGTTTGCTCATTCTCCCACAAATCGTGTCACATACTCGTACACAATGTGCTTCTTGCAAAATTGTTGGCGTAGTATTATTTATCTGCTGACAGCAGTTATACTTTAAACTTAAACCAAAAATTTTAGACAAATTTTTCTAACCAACAAATGGCACTATTACATGCAGCACTTCTGGAAAATTATCAAATTCTTTCTATTAAGCGAGTAAACAATACAAAAAATAGGATTTTTTTCTTCTATTAATTAAAAGGTAATAAACTGGAATGAAAGTTTTTTGCAGACATCTCCAATAACTTGAGCGTAAGCAGCCAAGTTACTGATATCCGACAACTTCAAACGTGATCATTATTTCAACAAATGTCTAATGAGCCCAAAGAAGAAATGTTTCATTAATGTGTGTAAGAGGTTTCGTTTGTATAAGACCAATAAATTCAAAATTTCGACATATCTTATTTCATCTTTCCCTCTTTTTGAACCTTACGCTCACAACGTATATTAATTTCCTTGTATAAGTTTTCTTGGCCACATAAGACGCTTCGATTCTCCAAGATTTAAACTTTTATTTTTTATAATTAAGAAAAAAAGGACAATTGTATTAGTTATCTGACAAAATCACATAACTGACGGATTGAAATCTGAAAAAAAATTAACCTAAAACTTTAAAGTTTTAATTTTTTTAAATTTAGTTCAAAGTCCAAATAGTTTTATTTTGTCATGTTAGCCCATACTTTCTCTTCAATAATTGTGGGAATTAGATGTGAAGATACTTGTACTCTCACAGTAACCAATTGATGATTTAATCGCTAGAAACACTGACAAGTGTAGTGTATGCAGTAGTCTAGGATAGTCCTGCGTACATTAAGCATCTACGTCATCACTTGTCTGTGCCTCCCATGAGACAGCGTGTCTTAATCGGAAATTACTTAATACTTAAATATAAAGCAATTATACTGTAGATTTTTTATTACTGTTAATAAACAGTAACACAATTAGGTGTATGTTTGTCTGTAGTATTCGGTCATATCATATCCATGCACAACAATTATGAGTTAAAACCTTCGTGTGAGGTAAGGAGATTCGTGGTCTAATGTGGAAATACACCGACTACTTTATCTATTGTCTCACATAAAATGGCGAGCAGAATCCCGCTACGAATATCCCCACCCCCAAGACTTTTTCAAGGCTTTTCGGGATTCTCACTCCGTTAGTTAAGATTCCATATTAAAGTATTAGTTTCGGTTAGGTCAGGGTGTAGATTTTCCGCCATTTGTCGAATCCTTTTAGTATTAAAGTTAGGTGTACTGACTGAGTTAGAGGATACAATGGACTATTGATATTTAACACTGGTTCCGAGTGTTATTTGGAATGTGGGTTCTGTGGATAAACTCTGTGTGGCCCAGGTGATTTGATATGAGGAGACTCGTAATCTCACAGTAGCCAAGCGATGATTTGATATCTAGACACAATCACAAGTATGAAATAAAATTTCTTCTGTGAAAGAAGGAGATCCATGGTTCAGATTAGGAATAAACCGGCTACTCTACGTTTTGTCTATAAAGAATCCATCTCACATTATTTAATCCAAATTTCTTTTTCTACGATGTGAAAATTTCTTACCATCAATTAAGAGGAATTGTTGCGCAGCATACCAAACTTAGAGAAGTGCCATATATATGTTTAACAGTATTACGGTCAAAAAATTCTCTAGAGACAAATACATTGAAAACAAAAGACAATCTTTCTATATAGGAATCGAAAGTTAAAGTATTAGAAATTCATCTAACTATTACGTCAGTGTTGTGTGATTACATATAACAGGTTATTCTATTTCAAAGTGTAATTGCTTTTACATAAGACCAATTTTACTTTATATTTGTTGAAAGAACATGATAGCTTTAAGGACAAATATATAGTGCACAATCGGTGGTATTAAAAACGTGCTCCATTCTACAATAAATCTCAGGGCTTAATATGAATAATGTAATGCTCTTTAATTAGCAACGAGCCTTACTTTTGATCAAGATATTCAAGATATTAGAAACAAACAACTTTTAATTTAGATAGATTTTAATCGAAAGGGTAGAATTCCCATGTAGTTTTGTATTTGTTTCACTTTCTGACTGAAACCTGTTTTCTTTATTTTATATATGTATCATCATATTTTTGAATACAGGGAAAGTAGCTATAATAACGTTGTGACTGCTCGTCACTGCAGGTATTCCTTATAATATTCAGTGATTGTTCGAATCGCTTAGAACGCCATTAATAGAACCTACAAGAAATGCTAACTGAAACGATTATCATCTTGTTTCTGATTCTTATTCTTTATCACTATGGAAACACAAAACTACCCAAAAACTTACCACCAGGTAACTATAAGCAGGGTCATTTTAGATTTTTTTTTGTTACTCTACTTTACAGGGTCAGACAATTTTGGTATTTGGCATGGGAAATTTTAATGAAAAATATTAGGAGCGTTGTGTCCAATTATTAAGAGAATCTCTATTGATTGTTGTCATAAAGTAACAATACATTACAAATGAAATGAATTTTTATTTAATTTGATGGGACTGAGTGAAACGAAAACGATTATAAATTAAATTAGTATATATAAAGTAAGCCCATAAAAGCCAATTTGGTACGACGTCTGGTCTTATGTAGTCACTTCATTTCGGCCCATTGAAGTCGGCATTTTACAAATGTAATGCGCAAACTTCAAATTTGCGAAGTTTAAGAAAAGTGTTTTTAATGGTTCCACCCTGTCTACTCATACCCTCTTCAGATTCTTATGTTTTGGAAACCCATAACAGAAGGGTTAAAAATTATCCGAGAATCCAGACAACTATTTACGTCTAAAGTCTTGTCCAGTTTTATATGTATCACTAACTTTAGCGGAATCTTAAAGAAAAACTAAAAAACTGATGAAATTTTATTTATGAAAATAAAATTTGTGGTTTGTTATTTTCCAAAAAACAACAAAATAAGATAACACACATCGCTCACAAATTNCATTTCGGCCCATTGAAGTCGGCATTTTACAAATGTAATGCGCAAACTTCAAATTTGCGAAGTTTAAGAAAAGTTTTTTTAATGATTCCACCCTGTCTACTCATACCCTCTTCAGATTCTTGTTTTGGAAACCCATAACAGAAGGGTTAAAAATTATCCGAGAATCCAGACAACTATTTACGTCGAAAGTCTTGTCCAGTTTTATATGTATCACTAACTTTAGCGGAATCTTAAAGAAAAACTAAAAAACTGATGAAATTTTATTCATGAAAATAAAATTTGTGGTTTGTTATTTTCCAAAAAACAACAAAATAAGATAACACACATCGCTCACAAATTNCATGAAAATAAAATTTGTGGTTTGTTATTTTCCAAAAAACAACAAAATAAGATAACACACATCGCTCACAAATTTCCTCTCAAAAATTTTCCGTGCCATATACCAAAACTGTCTTACTATAAATAATTCAGAGCAGCTTCATAACTACCTAGTGTATTTCATTTTGATAATTTAGGCCCTTTACGTTTCCCCTGGATTGGTAATTTGTTCCAACTTGCCATGACCAAAATGAATACACCATACGGTGCATTTCATGAGCTATCAAAGAAATATGGGCCGATTATGTTTCTACAGATTGGGGAAGCCTACCAGGGTAAGAATAAATGAAATTTTCTAATAATTCAGCTACAACTAGATTACAGATAAACAATTTCGTTATTAAATTAAATACCTTATTGTTACATTGTCATAGTTGTACTAGAAGATTATGACTTGATTAAGGAAGTTCTATCTGATGAAGTATGGGTTGACCGCTACTATAGCAAATACATGGCAAATCGTTCTTTTGGGAAAATTTTAGGTTAGTCTTTCATTTAATCTATTAATTTTTAATCAACAAAAAGTAAGTAAAAAATGAATATTTGAATGGATGAATTCAAGCTATTTAAATTTTACAGGTGTTCTAATGATTGGAGGTCGTTGTTGGAAGGTAATGAGGCGATTTACTGTTAGGACTCTACGAGAGTTCGGATTCGGGAAACAGAAAAGTATGGAAATATCACTTCAGGATGAGATAACTGAACTTACTGTGAGACTTGAGAAACAAATATATTTGGATAAAGGACAAACGATAGTTTCAATGAAACAATTCTTTACAATTTCCGTCCTCAATGTCCTATGGTGTATGATCGCGGGGTATCGTTTTTCTCATGATGACGCCAAATTACGCGATTTGCTTGACGTTGTTTATAGGGACCAGAGATTAAATGCTATAGGGTCATTGACCTCACCAATTTATCTTTACACTGCATTTCCATTCCTCTACTATATTGTTACCCACTTCACTACTTTTGATGAAAGTCGCCGTGAAGATCAGGAGAAGATTCAAAACTTCATTAGTGTAACTAATTTTGACCTGTGAATGAAATTTATCTAATAATTCTTAATAATAATTTAGGATATACTACACGAGCGTCGAGCAGAAGGATCTTATCGGGAAGAACAACGTGACTATATTGACGTTTTTCTACGTGAAATTGATGTTCATAAGAATCAGCCATCGGAAACGAACTTGTATACAGGTCGAACACAACATTTTGAATAGTTGATTATCAATGCTAACGAAAAAATGAAAAAAATTATTTCAAAAATGTAGGGACTTTGCGTTTATACTCGCCATGAAAGTTTATAAAATTTATATAATTTTAAAACTTTACTATAAATTGTTATCAGACCAGTTTGCTTNACTCGCCATGAAAGTTTATAAAATTTATATAATTTTAAAACTTTACTATAAATTGTTATCAGACCAGTTTGCTTCGAATTTGCAACATCATAAAATTTATAAAAATTGAAATTTTTTCCTTGCGAAGGCGTAAAATTATCAAAAAGNTTCGAATTTGCAACATCATAAAATTTATAAAAATTGAAATTTTTTCCTTGCGAAGGCGTAAAATTATCAAAAAGATTTCAATTTAGAAGGTTTCCCATTGATTACAAAGGACTTTTTTAACCCGCATAAATTTTATTGTGACAAGTCAAAATGACGTCAACTGGACCTAAACCTTTATAAAGTTTGAAAAAGCTCAAACTACCGCTTGTCATAAATTTCACAATCTCTATAAGCTTTGACTATTATCACGTGACAGTCAAAGTGACGTAGCTTTTGCTCTATAAAATCTATAACTTTTATAAACTTTGCAATTGATTATAAACGTACAATATCTAGTGTAAAAGAAGCAAAATTATAAAAAGTGTAAATTGATATTAAATATTTTAGCGCCAAGTTACTTAGAGTAACAGCTTTCTTGCCATTATCATAATATTAAGTAAATGAATTTTACTGCGCAATCACTATTCAATAAGAATTCAAGTTCTCAAAGTTAAAACTGAATGCGTCATATAATGTTTTAACAAATAATTTTTGCGATTGCGCAGAAAAATTAGCTTACTTAATAAAGGGCAATGGGAAGCATTCAGAATCAGCTGCGTATTTAGACTCATTAGAGTAGTGTATCGTATGACTTCTGACTTTGAACAATTACTCAAGAAATTTGAAACAGTTTTTAAAATAAGTTAATCCTCTTTTTAATTTTAAAAGTTACGTTAAGTATGAAATTATCTACACTGAAGCGCATAAACATGGGTACATGGAGAAAGTTTTGACTCAAAAATGTGTGTAAAAATTTTTTAGGAATGCGACCTCCCATCTCATTCTCTTTACTACCATGTACCCATGTTTATGCGCTNTAACTCAAAAATCTGTGTAAAAAAATTTTAGGAATGCGACCTCCCATCTCATTCTCTTTACTACCATGTACCCATGTTTATGCGCTTCAGTGTATACAGGGTGTTTAAAATAAAACGTTACTGATTTTCTCCGACTTTCACCAAAATTGATTGAATCCAGCAAATTACACTATCTGTGGCAGTTGGGTGAAGTTGTCTTACATTTAAGTACAAAATAAAAACTATAAAAAAATCAAACAAACCCAACATAAAATATAAATAGTACGTGTAATACAGATACCAATAANAAGTTGTCTTACATTTAAGCACAAAATAAAAACTATAAAAAAATCAACAAACCCAACATAAAATATAAATAGTACGTGTAATACAGATACCAATAAGTGACTTCCACCTTTTACAAAATAAGATTATGACATTGGTTCAATGAAATGAAGTTTCGCGTCTAAGAAAGATATTTTAGATATTCAGTAAAACAAAAATGCTGATTCGGTTGTAAGGGACTTACAAGACGTGCAAGAGCTGGATGGATTTTGCAAAAACATTGTTGTCCTTGTGATCTGTGAGCTTAACCGTATAGACTTTCCATCACTTTAAATTCTTATTTATTAAATTTATAAATTTAATAATTAACAAATTTTCTTCTTCAATTATTTTTTTTTCAAATAACTTCACTTTGGCAGTTAGGGAGCAACCGAGATTAACGGCGACTTGGGCAGGCAAAACTGTCGGCCTGAATGTTTATCAAAAAAGTATGGATATATAGTTTGAACAATTACGTAATTGTGTGATTGTCAATAACTCAGTTACGTAATTAGGTGATTGTCAATTACACAATTATAATTACAAGCAACCAATTACTGTAATGTTTAATCGATTACATTTGGAGAGTAATTGTAATTGGCTTTGATACGTTGTCGTAGTTTTATAGACCTGAGCCTAACTGTTTGGGTATGTTTATAATACTGATGCTGGCTACACTCCCTCCACTTTTATGACTTTAGCGCCAGCTAAAAGGATGTCTCAAATGTTTCTGAGTGAAAGTTACTTTCTTCAGTAACGTTTTATTTTGAACACCCTGTATATTGAGTCTACGAATATGGGAACTATTTAGGTGCNTTACTTTCTTCAGTAACGTTTTATTTTGAACACCCTGTATATTGAGTCTACGAATATGGGAACTATTTAGGTGCAATTGAATACAATTTACACCAAATTTGAGACAACAAAATCTCAAAAATGTATTTTAATGTAATTTATTGCATTTCCCAAAAAAGATTCAAAGAAAGCAAAAAAACCGCACCATTTGACGTCACTTGTAATGAAAATCGAGTGACAGCTTATAAGATGAAAAACTATAGATATAGACGAAGTACAAAATAGAACTAAAAGCGAATTTTGCTGTTCTTGGTTATTATCAAATTGCCATTAAAATACAGAACTAAAAGCGAATTTTGCTGTTCTTGGTTATTATCAAATTGCCATTAAAATACTTTAATGTAGTCTTTGATTATAGATGAACAATTTATAGTAGTGACCATGGATTTGTTCACAGCTGGCAGTGAAACAATAAGCAATACCCTTGAATTTGCCATTCTCTTCTTCATCAAAAATCCACAAGTTCAAATTAAAGTTCAAGAGGAGATTGATAGAATTGTTGGATATGATCGTGTTCCCTGCATCGCTGATAAATCATCGTAAAAATTTTTTTAGCAATCCTGATTATTTTGTCTCGGTTCGAGGCTGTCGGAACAAATACTTAATTTATATAATTTTTATTTTTCCTAGCATGCCGTATACTGAAGCAACCATTTTGGAAGTACAACGTCATGCAAATGTGGTTCCAATTACAGTGCGAGGACCTATTCAAAATACAACGTTAGGTGGATATAATATTCCGGCGGTAAAAGTTATTAGAAATTTGGATTTTAAAGAATAAAACATGAATTGTAACCTCTGTTTAATATTAGGGAGTTGCCGGAATAATTAACCTATACAGTATGCACATGAATGAAAAAGTATGGGGTGACCCTTTGAACTTTCGTCCGGAAAGATTTCTCAACTCCCAGAATCAAATTGTCAACGCGGACAAAATTTTGCCATTTGGAATTGGTGAGAACTATAAATTTAGGGTTGGATATCCAGAGAATTTTTGTTTTAATTAACAGGTAGGCGTGTCTGTATTGGTGAGCAATTAGCTAAAACATCATTATTTACGCATATTACTGCCATGTTACAAAAATTTACGTTCGAAGAGTCCCCCTTTCATGAAGAACCAATCGCTGAACCCAGCTTCGGATTTACGCTTACACCACAACCATATCATGCAACCATTAAGCAACGCCATGGAGGTCTTATGGAATGAATGCCTTTGAAATCCAAAATGTTACAAAATATTATTACCATTGCAATTATTAAGTTTTCATTCACTTTAATATTTTTCTGTAGAAGAAACGCTGAATCGCTTTTAAATTGTTTCTGTGTATTTATTAAATATTTAAAATTGTGTTGATACCCATATTGCATAAATTGAAGACATTTATGGATACATAGTAATATTAGAGAATAAATTGTTAGGTAAGTAATATATAAGCATCATTGGCTCACTAGTAGAATATTCAGAAATATTATGTAGTGCACGCCATTCAAACTGCAAAATTTCTAGAAATTTGTTGCTGATTGGTTGAAGATATACAGCGTGGCTTATCTATATTGACCCCTATAGCAAGTTGGTTTAATCTTTCCATATCCTCTATTAAGTCAGAGTAAAAAAGGAGATTTAATGAATTCCAGCTTAATCTCGGATTCTTTCAACTTAGGGCCCTAGTGCTACATTAAAACTTTTCTTTCACGTCTCGTTCTATTTGGTAATTATGGTATTATTCAAAACCTTAGCAACACTTTGATTTCTTCTACGCCTACTTGGTTGATATTTTGAGATATTTTTAATTTTTTTTNTCAAAACCTTAGCAACACTTTGATTTCTTCTACGCCTACTTGGTTGATATTTTGAGATATTTTTAATTTTTTTTTAATTATACCTATATCTCGGTAAAGGAACGGTAAGGTAAGATCAGGAATAAGTTTTATTATTTCAGNATTTTTTTTAATTATACCTATATCTCGGTAAAGGAACGGTAAGGTAAGATCAGGAATAAGTTTTATTATTTCAGTGCTCAACGAACACAGCTCTCCTAGCTCTCAACCCTTTTATAAAACCATGAATGAGATACGAGAGGAGGTGGCTTGACCATAAGTGTCGTAACCTATTTTATTTTGATTTGGGTAAAACTAATTCAAACACTGCGTTATATAATTAGTTTACTGCCTTTACTTCATTAAACCTGAATTCCTCCTGTGTTCCCAATCACATCAGAAAACACTTTTGAATACCTTCCCCTCCCAAAATCCTGAAGTTCCTTAGTTTTCAGAAATATCTGTCAACATTTTCTGGGTCTGATCGGAAGATGTCCAATTCACATCCGAGTAGAAAAATTTGTAGCCAAGGTTTTGGTAATGACGAATATTTTGCAGATAGTATTGTCTATGAGCGACAATATCGATACGTTCCAAGTTCAGTAAGTTATAAGTAAGCTATAGTGACGCCGGATAATATACTCCGGCTATATCAAACCACACTGTCCGGTCCCTGCCAAGCAAATGGGAGATTATGTGTTAAGTAGTCCGGCNCCGGCTATATCAAACCACACTGTCCGGTCCCTGCCAAGCAAATGGGAGATTATGTGTTAAGTAGTCCGGCTATACTGAACTGCCGGTCCTTGTGAACCAATCCTACCTGTCCCGAAATTCATTTTGTCCGGTTATAGTGAACACGCATGAAATATGTCTGAATTTCGCAATAAATTCTTTCTTATTCTTCTATGCCCATCTATGCACACGACTATGATGGAACCTCTAAGTGAGTTTTAGTTAACACACTGCAGTTTAAAAGTCGAATCCGGCCACGAAAGATTTTCGTTGTTGCTTAGAAGAACTCAATCTGGTGGGGAGAAGTTCATGGAACATGTCACTTTGTTATTGTACCCAAAAGTGACTAGATCCGAAAAGTAGAACCCAATTATTGTAGCATTATTTCTAAACTCACGATGCTTTAAAAGTAATTAAAAGTTTGTGCACGTTAATGTTCTTAAGGCAAATAAGAAAGCTTGGATGACTTTTTTAATTTTTTTTTTTTTAATTTCCGTATTCAGTAGCAAATAATCTTACAGGAATCAAACAGAAAAGCCCTTTTGTTGGTGGACAGTTGTGATCAACCATTTCCAATTTAACACATATTAGTCACCTCTTCCTACCTGCCAACACAACTAGCCTATGGACCCAGGGAANATTAAAAGTTTGTGCACGTTAATGTTCTTAAGGCAAATAAGAAAGCTTGGATGACTTTTTTAATTTTTTTTTTTCAAATTTCCGTATTCAGTAGCAAATAATCTTACAGGAATCAAACAGAAAAGCCCTTTTGTTGGTGGACAGTTGTGATCCACCATTTCCAATTTAACACATATTAGTCACCTCTTCCTACCTGCCAACACAACTAGCCTATGGACCAGGGAAACAAGCTTCAAAGCCAGAAGCTAGATCAATTGGAGGGACCAAAATACTCTACCAAAATCAGTCAAAATTTTACCCAAATTAGTCTTGCGGGAGTTTAGAAGAAAATGATGGAAGCGTCGACTCTACTTGAAATGGAAATTTGTCATTAGAACATAACCGTATTCAGTCTTAAGCAAATTTTCAACACTCAGTAATTCTCTGCATTGACGTAGCTGAATTTATAGTAAAATATTTGGATATGAACAATTATTGACATGTAGAGCCCGTTCACTATACGGATATAATAAACTCCGTCTATACTGAACCAATCCTGCCGGTCCCTACGTAGTCACTATAACCGAATTTACTGTATATTGGCTTTTTACTTATGCCGTTTAAAATTAAAGCGACATTTTTAACAAGACATTTCTGGATAATCTCGTGCTTCATTTGTGTGGCAAATTGTGATCTTAGGCGCAACAATTTCTCCACTGTTGGATACTCATTCCTTGCGTAAAATTTGTGATTATAGTGTACCTCGGCTATAATAAACCTGTAAAGGCCAGGATGTTGATACATACTAGCTGATGTTCATTACAGCTGAAGAATGAACCAAAATTAAGTTTAAAGTTAAGTTCATAACATCTGATATTTTTGACTTCCCTTGGCTCAATTATTTTCATTTTCTAGAATCTGTTACCTCACCACTCAGATACACCAAGAATTAACTTGAGTAAATAAACTTATTGACTGATTGATGTCGTTTATAGTAAAGTTTCCCAGCAACAGGCAGCGCGGTTGTATTACAGTGTTGCAAATTTGCGGATTCATGTGTTGATATCCTGAAATTATGCGTAAGTAATTAATATTGTATCTCAATTCTTCCTTTAGACCGCACAAACACCAACAGTTTATTTTTTAATTTATATATTATAAACCGCAGACTGAAGATTCAAAAGAAGATTCAGAAGACAATGAAGAATGCGATTTGAATGTCTTTATAATTCTGGTTTCGGACGATCCAGCGTGAATAAATATTGGCTTGCTTAAAAGCAAAACTGCTTGCATTCCCAACAGAATTACTGTTTGAAACGTTTGCAAGGATAAAATATTAAGTGCTTTGGTACAATAGATTTCCAAAGGCAAAATCTTGTTCGCAAGTTTGAGATGATTTTATTTAATAACCTTAATTGGAACGTATGGAAGACAAACAAATTCTCAACTTTCATAAAAAAGTGAGTATTAGATATTGAACTCCAATGGCAATTTCAATTCGTCTTTAGCATTCTCGACATTTCTTAATGTATTCATCTTTTTTGGATAACCAAAAAATTTTGGATTTTGGATTTTTTTTTTGCGCATATAATTTTATACAGTCGCTTGATCTTGTTGCCAAGTTCACGTTCATTACATTATTGGAAACAAATAATATGCAGATACCAGTATTTCTAATGTAATTATACAAGCAATGGTGTGCATTGCGAAAGTGAAACTCGCCTAGTTCTTAATTAAAGGTTATGAGGTTGACATAAGTGAAATAATAAGAAAATAATGTCCAGTAATTATAAGTTCCAACTGCTTGGTACAAAAGAAGGCAGCTTGTTCTGTAGTATAAATTTCGAAGTACATTTGTCGGCTAGTAAAATTAGGATTCCATCTGATTAAAATAATTTCAAAATTGTGACATTCAATAATTAACTGTGAACACGAATCGATGTTATCCAAGAATCAATGAAGACAAGTTTTAGGAGTAATTATGTCTAGAATAGTGAAAGTACAGATTGTTCCATGAATATTACTTGCACCATAGACTTCTACAACGATTATGTACGTGCATGTGGAAAATTCTGGAATAATTAGCGAAAATCCTGTAAACAGAGAATTCCACACAGTCAACTGTTATTTCAACATGGAATAGCACCTCTGGTACCTGAAATATACGTTTGACTAATAAGTTTTGTTAGTTCAGTTTGAAATATAACAATAATTTGTAATTTGCTACTTAAAAGCTTAATTACAATACAACTTACCTCCATTTCTTGCTACCAAAATAGCGTTATTTTCCACATAAGATAAGTTGGTATGAAATAAAGATCAAATTGACTTGGCTAAGTAGTAGTAATGTTATCGGAGAGAACTGTGCCAAAATGAAAAATTCCTGAGCTGTACCAATAGCTTTAAACAGTCCATTGTAGACGTAGCTAATACACATGAGATGAAAGTTATGATCACGGTATAGACAGAAAATTATGCACAAATGCTCTTAATGAACAATTTCATTTGAATCGTACCTGAAAATGCCAGGTCAATTTAATAAAATGCGTTTTATAAAAGTGATGAATCATTGAACCAAAGTTTTGCTACTATTATTTGCACAATGAACAAAGTAAGACGGTTATCAAAATTTTAAATTTTCCTTATTCTTTATCCCTTATTACAGCTTTCGTAAATTGTGTGCAAAATTGTAGACATTCTTCACTGCTTTTTCAATACCTTTTTGCTACTTAACAAGTCGAGTATCACATGCGGAATAAATACTTCAGAATCAATATGACAAATGTTATGATTTATTGAAAACCTTCTTTTCCCTCTCATTTTTTTCAGTTAAGACTTTCACCATCCGTAGTAAATTCTGACCTCCAGTGTAGTTTTAGATATCACCAAAGTAGNCTGCTTTTTCAATACCTTTTTGCTACTTAACAAGTCGAGTATCACATGCGGAATAAATACTTCAGAATCAATATAACAAATGTTATGATTTATTGAAAACCTTCTTTTCCCTCTCATTTTTTCTGCATGCCTTTTTCAGTTAAGACTTTCACCATCCGTAGTAAATTCTGACCTCCAGTGTAGTTTTAGATATCACCAAAGTAGNTTTTTTCAGTTAAGACTTTCACCATCCGTAGTAAATTCTGACCTCCAGTGTAGTTTTAGATATCACCAAAGTAGTTCTTAAGATTTGGTGAATCAACTTCAGTGAATAATTAAAAATAACTTATGACAAGTCACGGCATCGCCTAAAATGTCGTGCTGTCAGTTCAACAATACTGGAAATTATGCGGTTACCAAAAGTACTTAATGTTTCTTGAAAACTTCTCATGCTTTTTCTTACAACTAGTTAAGTAGTTTTCACGTATGAGAATGAATAGTAAAATTAAGTTTCAGCGCTGTAAGAAATTTCCTTATAGGGTTTAACGAAAGCTCAACTCGTTTCCAAAATTGCTGAACAAAACATTAAAGACTGAGTTGGTTTATTGAGTCAATGAATCTGGAAGAGTAATCCATATGACAGACTTGTCGGACAATTCGATTCCCAGTAGAATATGTGAGAATAGTTTCTGCTTTATGCAGAGAAAGCAATATAAAGTTATCATCCGAATATATCTGTAGGTTAATTTGTTAGACATCCAGGTATAACTGGATGAGCACTATCTCGGCACTGATACGTAGGAGGAAGGAAATTTGGGACTTAGGAATGGGTTACGTTATGTGAAAGAGACGCGTCAATGGTTGTGTCAATGGTTGTGTCAATGGAGTGGGACAATGTGACAAACTTAGAAATATTATTGCGGGATTCTTGATAAAGTTAAATTTACGTACCACAACTCAAATCTCACATCCTTTTTGGTGTGGGCAATTTCAGAAAAGCGAAGTGCATAACTAAAATATAATCAATTTAATTGTTTTGTTTTTTTTTGGATCAAGAAAACTATAGGACACAAATTCAATGAAAAATATCTTTTAGTTGAACTTATAGTTAAACCAAATTTTGTCAAAAACCAATTAAAAGAAATTTTTAGAAATATGTCTTTAGAAAATGAAATTTGTGTTGTCAAATTTAATTCCAAGAATCATAACAAACATGTAAAATACATAATAATTCTCTTAGCTCTGATATCTCTAAAAGCCCTTTACTCAATTCAGACAGCTATGAAAATAGAAAGTTTTATTTAACAAATCTTGCATAAATTCGTTTGAATGGCAAGCTACAACGATTTTTAGTAACAGATTCATTCATTCATTCATTCAAGTGTTTNGCATAAATTCGTTTGAATGGCAAGCTACAACGATTTTTAGTAACAGATTCATTCATTCATTCATTCAAGTGTTTTATTCAAAGACATGTTGGCTTGCAAAAGTAAGCAGAGGCAATTGTTTTGCGATGTAACTCAGGAATCGTAGAGTTCCAAGTACAAGCCAAAATAATTTTTATATGAATTTCCGTTGGCAAGTCTCCGAGCAAAATTGTAGTTCTCACNGTTGGCAAGTCTCCGAGCAAAATTGTAGTTCTCACATTGTCCTTTGGAGCAGTTCTCTGAGCTTGTGATAGAAGCCTCGAAATTTGTCTAATTTCATACACCTCATCGGGCTTCGGAAGATCCAGCTCTAAGTATTTCCAACTTAGTTTGTTATCCTTGTAAATAAAAATGTTTCTGCAAGATGGGAGGAAGCAGACGTCTTCATAGTTAGGTCCAAAATACGATCTCAAACTACTCAAATTGCTTTCAATTTTTGGATTTGAGGTTTCAAGAAGATTCCATATTCTGAGATTCCCTGAGTTTGCTCCACCACGGTCAATGGTCAGAATCCAATATCCATATATAGGGAAAATGAAATCCACGACATTACAGTTATCAAAAGACTTTATGATTGATATACCCCCATCATTGTCCAATTGAAACATTTGTATTTGAAAACCTCCAACTAGGACCTCTCCTGTGGGCAGAACAGCCATTGACCAAGCTCTCTGACACTTCGCCACTGAGACTTTCTCGCAGACTTCACGATCAACGGTCCAGACAGAAATACCATGACAGAATCCTAGAATCACCAGAAACCCAGAAGGTGTGTATACAGAAGACATACCATGGGTACGGTCCCAGCCACCTGTTCTGGAATAATGACAAAGACAGACAAAATATGATTAGCTTTGAGAATTCCAGCTGGGTTATCATATTTGGAGCGAGAATGAACTTCATTCTACTATTAGAACCATTGACAGTTGCAACCACAGAGAATTCAAGTTTATAAAAATTAAAGTGTTAAATTAAATTTCAATATTTTTAACTTCATCTAAAACGAAATCTAATAAATGAGAAAGCAGATTTTGTTCTTCCTATTATTAATATTATTATGTATTTTTTACATTTAGAAATTTAGTAATTTATTTGGTTAGAAATTTATTCTTAAATTCTAATCCAGCAGTAGGGAAAATCTTACTATGTATAATAAAAANAATTTATTTGGTTAGAAATTTATTCTTAAATTCTAATCCAGCAGTAGGGAAAATCTTACTATGTATAATAAAAAAATTCCTAAAGATTTACACACATTCATAAAAATGTACGAATAGAAAATCATTTTGACTAAAAAGAGTCCTTGCACAGAATGGAAATATTTTTGTAGAAAGTGAAGCAATGTTGAATAAAATTAAATCACTGATTCAGTTGATCAGGTAATGTTATTCGCCCAATCCGATTTTATAATGGTATTACAACAATACTTTCTGCAACCCTTAGCAGACTAGTTTATTGACAAAATTAGGCACCTAACGGTGTGATGTACGACAACATAACGATTTCAAAGTAAAAAGTTAAAAAATCTGTAAATATTGTTTGCAAGCCTTTGTTGCTTTTGAAAACCTAAATCCTTTTAACCGAATAATCATAGAAATTTGTGATCATAGAAAAAATGTTATGTAACATTTATATGAAGTGAACGAACGCTGAAACATATTTTAGACACAAAAATAGTTGCAAAAACAAGACAGATAATTAGATCATTAGTTTCTAGATGGATTGTATAAACCGACCTGAGGGATATGCATCGGAAAACATATCGTTATCTGTAGGAATCATAGCTTAGCCTGAGTGTTACGTTGTGTAGTCGTAATCATAGAAACAGCGCNAATTTATTTGATTAGAAATTTATTCTTAAATTCTAATCCAGCAGTAGGGAAAATCTTACTATGTATAATAAAAACATTCCTAAAGATTTACACACATTCATAAAAATGTAAGAATAGAAAATCATTTTGACTAAAAAGAGTCCTTGCACAGAATGGAAATATTTTTGTAGAAAGTGAAGCAATGTTGAATAAAATTAAATCACTGATTCAGTTGATCAGATAATGTTATTCGCCCAATCCGATTTTATAATGGTATTACAACAATACTTTCTGCAACCCTTAGCAGACTAGTTTATTGACAAAATTAGGCACCTAACGGTGTGATGTACGACAACATAACGATTTCAAAGTAAAAAGTTAAAAAATCTGTAAATATTGTTTGCAAGCCTTTGTTTTGAAAACCTAAATCCTTTTAACCGAATAATCATAGAAATTTGTGATCATAGAAAAAATGTTATGTCACATTTATATGAAGTGAACGAACGCTGAAACATATTTTAGACACAAAAATAGTTGCAAAAACAAGACAGAGGATTAGATCATTAGTTTCTAGATGGATTGTATAAACCGAACTGAGGGATATGCATCGGAAACCATATCGTTATCTGTAGGAATCATAGCTTAGCCTGAGTGTTACGTTGTGTAGTCGTAATCATAGAAACAGCGCTNCATATCGTTATCTGTAGGAATCATAGCTTAGCCTGAGTGTTACGTTGTGTAGTCGTAATCATAGAAACAGCGCTCTTGTGATGATGACAGGAGGAAAACAATTTATAAATAACATGGATTATTTCGACACTTAATAGAAACCAAAATATCCATAAAATAAAACCTTCCCAAGAATTTCTGGCGAAATACAGAGGGACAGACAGTCACGACCGTAGTAATACACTACTGCTCATTTACTCTATGAGTAATAATAATGAATAATGAATCTGCTGTTTAAAATAAATAAAATATTGATCTTACTCGTGGAGTTTAGCACCAGTTGTGGAGTCGACAATTGTTAGGATATCCCAACTGCTGCCATTCTTGGAAGTTATAGCGATCAACCTGTCCATTATCTCGCAGCAGCTACTGAGTAGATCCTCAACATCCATGTTTACGTCTATCTCGCTCTCTGAGTAGTTTTTGCTTATGATTCTAACATCAAGTTTAACATGTATCTTTCTATCGAATGTGTCATTTACTTTTCGACTCGTGACAAGGATCCTATCCGAACTAAGACACCACATCTGAGCAACTTCATACTTTGGATAATTACATTTGCCGACTTTCAGTGAAGAAGTTTCCAACCGAACATGTTTTCTCAGAGTATCAAATTTCACGTCGCAGATACCTATAGTCCCGTCATTCATTCCAACTAGAATTTGTTCGCACCCTGTATTTGCGTTAGTATCAACTAGGATAGTATTTATGGAGCTGCTCCAATTGATGGACGACATGACTTAGAACACTCAACAACCGGTCTCGGGCAGTAAATTACAAGAACATTGGAGATTTTACGTGAAAATAACCAGCTGGCTAAACAACTACCGGTTGGATAGATTCAACATTACCTCTTTTTGAGAATTAATTTTTTTTACACATCAAATGTGTACCTCTTACTTCATATAAATACCCAGTGATGGGCAAAATTCCCAGAGTAAATTTCGATATCATTATACAGTAAACCTCGGATAAGCCGACNAAATACCCAGTGATGGGCAAAATTCCCAGAGTAAATTTCGATATCATTATACAGTAAACCTCGGATAAGCCGACTTCGGTTACCACGGACCCTCGGTTACCATGAACCACTTGGTCCGGTCCGCGCCCTGAGATGGGGAATTTGTGTATAAATGGAACGGCTAAGCCGAACTCGGTTAAGCCGAACCCTCGGCTACCACGAACGCCTTTCCGTGGTCCCAGTCCATAAGGCACATGCTTTTTTACCTCGGTTAACACGAACACCAATTAATTGATCAATTTTTAAAGAATCTTCACCTTTTTTCTTACAAAATTTAACGAATAACTTCTTTTGAATGACTTTTCAAACATTGAAATTCGACAGAAAATGAACCAATGATATATTTTTAGTCATTTTTAGTCTCCACAACAACTTACTATTATAAAGTAATGGTAAATTAAAACTACCTCGGCTAAGACGAACAAATTATTCCCCAAGTTGTATGTTCGGCTTACGCTTAAGCCGAACCTCGGTTACCACGAACCATATTTTCCGGTCCCTTGAAATCCGGCTTATCCGAGGTTTACTGTACACATTCTTTATTACACTTCTCTATGAGTCCCAGTTTGGCCTGAGTCAGTCACTACCTCTGGGAGTCATGTCTGATTTTCTAAACTTTGGAGTTGACTTTGAATAAGAGTCTGGAGTTGCGCAAAAAAAAATAGATAAAATAAGTGCTATATTGGCGCATGCTGGAAAAGAGTCATCATTTCTAAGTGGGAGTCGACTCCCAGAGTCATGTCTCTGGCTCCTAACATGAAGGTCATCAAATGACCTTCTTTGTAGATGGCAGTCAGAGCGATGAGTCTAAGAATCGACCAATGGACTTGTAAGTCATGACCCTTTTCTAGGATGTGCAAGTAAGCATATCGGACATATTTTCCTTACTTTCTCTAATCTACTTTTACTATTAAAAATATAAATAAATATTAAATTCAGATTGTCCCAGCCGAGTTTCAATATTTTGTGTTACGTGACTCCGGAGTCACTGACTCTGGGCGTAACGACTCTGAGGGCCGTATTTAGGNGATTGTCCCAGCCGAGTTTCAATATTTTGTGTTACGTGACTCCGGAGTCACTGACTCTGGGCGTAACGACTCTGAATCATAGGGCCGTATTTAGATACACCACTTGAGTGAGTTTGGGTTGACTCGACTTGAGTACTTCTTTGAGAGGATAGTTGGTATTCAAGAACGAGTTTTTTCCATAGATGTGGCTTGGGAGTTTGGAGTTGAGATTCGAAGCAGCTCTCACCACACTCCAGTTTAGACTCCAACTCACTCACAAATCAGTCATTTGAGTTTGAGTGCCTTACTTAAATCCGGCCCACTAGTCAATCATTACTCCCAGACTCAGCGCCTCCACACGCAAAACATCTCCCACCNCCAACTCACTCACAAATCAGTCATTTGAGTTTGAGTGCCTTACTTAAATCCGGCCCACTAGTCAATCATTACTCCACACGCCAAACATCTCCCACTTCGACATAATGAGTAAAAAGCTGTAAATTCTCTGTTTGTCTTAATTAGTAGCTTGAGTTTGAAGGTTAAACTTAATTTGTACAATTTTACTTTTAATCATACTGGAGACATCTCCAAGTAGTATATATTTACTAAAGAAGAATCAGATACATCAAGTCTGACTAATAATTCAGTTGAAATAAAGAATGTGATAATTATCGCTGATAATTATCAACACGGAAAAACTCTTGGTTTTTCACATTTTTTTTTCACGGAGCATACGCGGCGTATATTTTGTTTGAAACTAAAAAGTCATAATGAAGATTAGCATAGACTTCTTTAGCAACATTTATTAATTTTAATGGTCTATAGCAAACATTTCTCTAAAGTTAATTCTTAAGGAAGGAAAACAATCAACAACAAAGTTGTGAAATTGGCTTTTCATTGTATATTAATATTTACAAACGAAGGTATTTACAAAAAACCCTGAAATTTAACGCTGAAATTATAACTCATTACACACATGAATTTCATAATTTGTGCCAATCTGCAATTGTCAAGCATGCGCACAAAAATATAAAAGATTTTGATTTTTAAAATGTGGAAATCCTTGTGGTATTATTTAACCGAGATGTTAATATTTTTATGATAAATGTCAATCAATCCGATATTTTTGATTTTTTTTTGCAAAACCGCGTTTTATGTACAAGTGATTCGCAGAGAAGTCAAAGATAGGGTTTCGCTAAGAGTCATTACATTTCGCGCATTTCTTCTAGATGGTTGGGGCGAAAAATTGGACAAAATTATTAGATCGTTAGATTATTTGCGAAAATAAAAACGAATAAATTCGGAATAAAAATATAAATTCCTTCTAACAAATTTAAATGAATTTTCAACTATAACTGTTCAACTGACCTTAATTTTTTCAACCAAATTTTAATTTTTTTTCAAATAAAAATCGATAATTAAATTCTATTTTATTTTCGTACGACTCATGATTGAAAACTCAACTACCGACATGCTTAACACAAAAATGCTCTAGCTAAACTTGAGATTTGGAAGTGAAATTATGCTTATCATTTTACAAACGTCAAATTTGTTTCACACATGGAAACACTGATAAGCAACGACGACAAAATTATGCGATTTTTCACGCCAAATTATGCGCTAAATATTTCAGTTTATGCGATTTTAATGCGTTGAAATCCGACTCACGAACCTAGTTCTAAAGGTCCTAGCATGTGATATTTATTCGCTGTTTTCACGCTATCGCAACTTGACAAACTTAAAGTTGAAAACCTGTACAACCTTTGTGAGTAGCAAAGTCGTATTATAGAACCAAGAATGAGATACAGTGAGAGGTGGATTGACCACCTGTGTCGTAACATTGTTTATTTTGGTTTAGGTAAAATTAATCAATCCACTGCGGTATTGTTTATTTATTGTGACATTTTGGTTTAAGGAGTAGTTTGTTTCTAGTTGCCTGAGCTGTTAAAAAGCTGTCCCACTCATAAATCCATGAGTCCAGTGCGTTTGATTTTGTTGACAATATTTTCATCACCTGGCAGTTTTGCCAATTTTGCAATTTTGGAAACACAGACGTCACACAATTGAGCTGTAAGTTCTACCTCACCTCCTAATTTCACTGGCAGCTCTGAAGGTTTAATGTTTTTTGATTTGCAAAAATTAGATAATTCGATGTTTAAATTAACCAAAAACTCTCTCACGTTACAGATTACTTTGTTAATATTACCCCTTGACTTTCTGACCCCTTGATTTTTAGGAATTGTGGTACATATTTTTGGATTATGAGCACATATTTATGTACATAAATCGGTATTTTTGGCGACATAAAATCCGAGCCTTAATTATTACGCTGTATTCATTAAATAGTTGGGTATCATTTGATTAACAGCAAAATTCCAAATTTCTCCCCAAAATTATGCAATATTGTGCAAAATTATGCAATATTATACAAAATTATGGCCTGCTTTGAAATAATGCAATTTATGCGTTTTATGCGGTACAAGTTGGTGTCAATTGTCATAATTTTTATATTATCTCACAGAAAACATTAAAAGAAAAATATACATTTATCCAAGTAAGATATATAAGACGTATATAAAAATTCAAAATGTAATTTTATTATTATGTTTGGCCTATTTAAATCCGACTTCGAACCATCTGGTTCGAAAAGGTTAGAATTTGCCAAAATGTAGAATAAACTTCAGTTAAAAATTACAATTGCTGTCAGTTTTTCTTGTTGCTATGGAAAGTGACTTGCTTTTTGACAAAGAGGTTAGGACGTATACCTATTGTGATTGTGATCGTTTTGACGAAACCTTACATAATTCTCAGTTTTGAATTAACCTAGTGGTAAATATTTAACGAAAATTATTTTTGTTAATTTGTATTACACCCAAGTATGCCATTCTCAAGATTATAATACTTCCAATACTCTGCATCAACGGATGAATCTGTCAACATAGTGGGGCTAGAAAAGTTTGGCGAATTTCAACAGATAATGATGTCTTTAAGCTTCCCCTTCTGTGTGAAGTTTCGATCCTCCACTCTGTTATGCAGTGTTGAAAGTTTAGGACAATAAGTCAGAATTTTATGCTCACTGTTTAGCGAAACTCGAGCTTCAACTAAATTTTATTTATAAGTCTCATCAGTAATACAGTCACTCAAATTTTTTATACTCTTTAGCTTTACAACAGGGCTAAATCTGGAAATAAAACAAGCTTTCAGCCTCTTACCTATTGGTGGGTTAACAGTTTCTATCAAATCTCATTCTTTAGATGAAACGAAGGATTCAATGCTATCAACAACGAAAACTTTCCTAGGGACCAAAAACTAAATTTAAGTATTAAACTTATTTATAGATTGAAGCAATAAGTTATTCATGAATGGATGCCATCAAATACAGACTACAATTATTCCTGCTGGTAAATAGTGTGATGTAATAACTGGAAAACCCTTCCCTCTCTTTCCGCAGCCTCACTGAAACAGCAGGCATAAAACATAGTACATGTTCGTGTGATCAACCATCATCAACCACAAAACATACATCAACCATAACCAAGAAAGTCCTATGCGAATGAGAAGAGACTGGATCGTAAATCATTGGATGACCGAATATCAAAACTGAAAACCAACCAAATCTAGCTACATGGTCCGAATACTTGACGGAACGAACGAAAGGTATTAATGTCGCTAGTCACCATCAGCTCGAGCTGACACTTATTCCTTTGGAACAGCCGAACCAAGTCGACTAGTCACTCAAATTTTGTTTAATCCTCTCGTCCAGACTCATGAGTGACAGGACTTTTGAATTTAGACTCATCGAGCATTAGCAGTATTTATTTTACACATTTTATTCTTAATTTCTACTATTCTATAAAATAAATTTTTAAGTAAACTGAGTCTTATCGTATATTATTTACTAAATCCTGGAGTCCTGTAATGATATTGAACCTTCGATATTGAAATATTCCATAAACTGATCTCTTACGTTGGAAGCCTCATTTGTACAGTTGGTATGTTCTTGTACTGATACTGATTTGAATAATTGCTTACCTTCAATGTCATTTGGCATCCTTGTGGAGTTGTGATTTGCTCCATATTTCGATATAAGAAAATTATGTAGTATCACTGAGGCTTGAATAATCAATTTTACAAGCGGTAAGTCAGCAATCATACTTGAATGTAGAATCACCTGCGGGATGATAAAATACCGAACGCGCACTCAACCACCATCCTTCCCCGCGAGTGACGTTAGTTGTATATTTCACGCTCTTTTGGAAGGTTTTCATCAAATTGGGTCTCAATGGGAACGCGCCATCACGAAAGAAAACGTAGGGAAGCAGTGATTTTTCTACTTCTTTCGGTGGTAGAATTGGGAGTGTCATTTTTTGAAGTTTTATTTTTAGGCTGCATCTGCCAAAGACACCACCGTTTGATTGTGAACCAGCAGCTCCAACGTCCACATAACTGAACTTGTAGTCCGCACTTGCTACAGCCATAAGTACAACTGAGAAATAATGATTATAATTAAAATTGGTGGAGCCGGAATGTTGTGGAGCCTTCACACAAATATCCTTCTCGTCTATTGCACCAGATGCATTTGGATAATTCCACTTCACGCGAAAACCTTTCTCATTTTGAGTCTAAGTGTTTTCTGTCGGTGGTGGGAGATAAACTGGGATGAACGGATGAACTTTAGAACGTTCCGGACAATATTAGAAACTGAAGGCTGAGATACTCTGTAATTGAATCCCAAATGACGTTTGACTGTTTTAAGATGAGAGGTACCTTAAGTCAAGTTAAATTTATATAAATAATTAGCGGCGTCGAGCATTGTTCATAAATACATTTGGAATGAATTACCTTAGAGCTATAGAGTTTCACGATGACGGGAATTGGCCTAGAATGGGTCTCGGGACGACACAAATCTTCAATACGAAAATATATAATCAAAGTCAGCTTTCGTCATTCTGAAGTTAATCCTCTTTTGCCAACAAACCTAGTTGTAATATGTTACTTTCAGTAATTTCAGAAACATGAATCAATATCTCATGGAATGTCGCAGACAAATGGTAACTGCTGGAAAGTAATAAATATTGTCCTGCAATCTTCAAACAGAATTTCTCAAATTTGGTAGGCATTAATTCAAACTTAGAGTTAATAGGTATCAGCACAATATTTAACATTTTCATTTTTTTTTAATATAAATAAACATTTATTTAAATAATACTGTGGTAAAGTTTAATAATTAGAAAAATGATTTGAATGAGATTTTATAAATAAAATATTTCTTCTAATTGTTTTCCTTTTGGAAGGGTCCCCAGAATAGAATTAGCGTTTCCTCGCTGCAAAGATAAGCTGATGCGCTGAATCAAGTAAGAAGTTGAGCGAGGTTCTCCAGTGGCGATTTGAATGAATTTTCCAATTTTCTTAATGAGTTTTAAACCTTTGGATCCAGACTCCACTAGATTCGACTGCAATAGGAATGAAAATGAATTTGTTTTCAGAAAGGAAACTGTATTTGTTAGATTTTCTATTTTCAGCTATGATGGCGGCAGCTCCGGGGTTGAGTTTAGTAGACTGTATGTATGATTGGGCAAAAGTGTCAACACAAGTAAAGTCCCAGGCTAAGGATTTTCCTCTGAACCATGGCACGAGAGTCATTCCGTCCGGGTGCTTTCCATCTAGTCTTGAAAGTCCAGGAGGGTCTCTGATACTTGGAAAACCGGCAGAACGAAGAGATTTGAGAATTATTTCATTGATTCTATCGTGTCTTGATATTCTTCCAAAAGCTTCTTTACAAGAAAGTCCATGACGGCCTGTTTCATCTACTTTAAAACCACAAGGACAAAAATGAGAAGTACATTTTCATTACATCGTAGTATAGCTCCATAATTTGGCTAATATTACATAGTCATTGAATGATTTAAGAGGTTGGTTTCCGTCATTTGATCCTCCACTTCTTCAGGGTACAAAATCCATCCGGAGACAAGCGTCCCTCCAAAGCCTTATGTATGTTGTTTTTCGGATTGCTTATTTAAGAATAAAGAAACAGCAGTAAAATGTCCTGGAATAAGCAATAGAAGCTGCACCGTTTGGTCTCTAGGACCTAATCGGCGCTTCGCACGAGCACATATTGCGACTTACTTAATGCACCTGCCCTGTTCGGACCCATTCAACCGTGCTACGACTACTACTAGTCGCAAAGTCGATGGCTTAACCTCATGTCTTGTGANAAGAATAAAGAAACAGCAGTAAAATGTCCTGGAATAAGCAATAGAAGCTGCACCGTTTGGTCTCTAGGACCTAACCGGCGCTTCGCACGAGCACATATTGCGACTTACTTAATGCACCTGCCGTGTTCGGACCCATTCAACCGTGCTACGACTACTACTAGTCGCAAAGTCGATGGCTTAACCTCATGTCTTGTGANCTGTTCGGACCCATTCAACCGTGCTACGACTACTACTAGTCGCAAAGTCGATGGCTTAACCTCATGTCTTGTGATGAGAATAGGAAACTGATACATACATCTATAATTTTGTGTTATCAGTTTTATAGTTCTATTGAGGTACTCAATGATGGCAAAAGCACTGAGTGCCTTGTACACTGGAGTGAAGAATAATCAGTAGTAAGTTGTCCGATAAATGCAGACAGAGTTTATATGTTCATAGCTAAATCATAAATAATAACTTTTTGGTACTTTTACCAGCTCATACTATAGATACTATAGATACTTGAAGATGCACAGAATTTTCTAGTTTTATATCTTTATTATATTTATATAATGAAAATTAATATAAAAACGCCTCTTTGTACAATTTACCTAAATTTTGCCAAATTTTACTTGACTACCAATAAATGACGTTAAATTTACAGTGGGAGGATCCGAGAATTAATTTTGACACATGAAACTTCCATTTGACACATAAAAAGGTTTTCCTCTAAATATTCAACTTACATAACTTCTACATATAGTATACAAAAAAATTACTAATACTTGTAGCATTTTTTAAATTACTTTTTTTTCCGTGAATTTTACCCTAAATGCTTTTGACATATTCCTCATGAATCCTAATTATTTATGTCTAATTACAATGACGGTCTAATTCTGCATTACAGTGATCAGAGTTAGAGAGTGATGAACAATATTAACTGCTAATTCAAAATTGAAATTTTATGTTAAGTGAAACAAACAACTTAAACCTGAAACACCTGTTTCAGGCTTAAGTACGGAACAATTATCTTTATTTGGGTAAGTGGTAATGATAATAAATTATCTAAAAATGAGGCCATGAAACTGACCAAACCATTNATTATCTTTATTTGGGTAAGTGGTAATGATAATAAATTATCTAAAAATGAGGCCATGAAACTGACCAAACCATTTATAGAGAAGAATGAATCCTAGCCTATCTATAATAGAAGTACAGCAGAAAAAGAGGTGTTCGGTGAGCAAAANTTTATAGAGAAGAATGAATCCTAGCCTATCTATAATAGAAGTACAGCAGAAAAAGAGGTGTTCGGTGAGCAAAATGACCTAGTTTGTGAATGCCAAAATCCTGGTAAGATTTATTTTGATGAAATAATTGGAAAATCAGGGAGGTATGAATAGTCATCGTCTTAGTGTATCTCAATCCAGCCTATAAAACAGTAAGAGACGGAGGGTATGAGTGCAAATTAGCCTTAAAGAGGTACAAAAATTATAAAGCTTCAATTCGATCACACTGTTGTTTTAACATGCCAATGAAATTAACTTTATTTCAAAATAGGTTTCTCTTTTTTACATAAAAAAACTGATGTAACAATTACGATACATTTCAACTTTAGATAGTACGGTCGTTTAAAACATGAATCTCGTATCACCAACATCGTTAAATAATTCACTAGTTCACATTTAGAGAACATTCAATTTTATGAGCATTCCCACGCTTTGGAATTGAATATTCATAGAGGAAAAAATAAATGCTGGAAGCAGGGTTGGAACAGCCGGATAAAATTGACCGGACAATCTGGACGATCTGCACGATTAAAAATTGCGTCCAGTGGACGATCTGAACGACAAAATTTTCATTAAATAATTGAGTAAGGCTTCAATAAATTATAGTAACATAAGTTTGTTTTCATAGCACAATGCCCCATTTCACTGCGGTCGAATTACAAAGGCGGCAATTGAGCTTAAAATGTTTGAAATTGGTGTTCGGGTCTATCGGCCTAACGGTAATCTGAACTTAAACGGGATTTAAACCACAAAAAATATTAATTAATTGTGGTACATATACCATGGTTAATAATCCATTGTAGCCGATTAATAATACAAGGTGGTGACGTCATACCAGGGTTTTAAATCCTAAACCATATATTAAAACGTATGGTATTTGAGTGTAATTGCGCTCGTGACCTGGTCACACTTGTCCTCTAGGGAATGTCCCAAACGAAAATTTATAACCTAGTTAAATTTGAATTTGTAAGTAAGGAGGTAAGGAAAGGATAACGAAAATCTACAATAACTTTGGGAAATTGACACAATCCACCTCTGCGGATGTATTTATGGCGTTTAGATAAAAATCGTCCAGATCGTCCAGACCGGCCAGTTAAGCTAGTCAGCTGGACAAATGTTTTCATCCGGCTAAATGGCTAACCGTGGCTGGAAGGGTGGAAAGTGAAAACTTGAAAATATCTGACAGTGCAATATGTGTGTAAGAAGTTTTGAAATTATAATCAATTTCTACTGAGGCTTTTAAAAATATGTATTGTTAAACACTAGTATATGGTCACTATGCTACAGATCATTTCTTCAATTTTGCTAACAAACTAAGGCATGTACAGACATCGAGTCTTGCAGTTCAATTGACACAATTTCATGAATTTTCAGTTTTTTTATTTTAATGAATGAATCAAGTAATTTTTATTCAAAATTTTAAAAGCCTTATTTAAAAGGATAAATAAAGTAGGATCAGCTGTTCAAGACAGTATCTTGCTTTTCGCTTGAGCTTTCATGAGAATTGTTTTCGCAGCGGACGCCGGAACTCGGAAGCTCAACGCGTGAAGCTAGACGCTCGACGCTCATAAAATCGCTCGAAGCTCATATACGAGCGGCCATGAGAACTTAAGAGTATCATCATGGCAATTTTGGAACGTATGGTGATTTCGTCAAAACGGATGTTGATTTTGTTTGGATAGATCCAACTGTCGTCTGAGTATAAATTATGACTTATTTGCATAAATTATGCTAAGAAAATAAACGTAAACTGTAGTTACAAAAATACTTACGTTTACGTTCAACCGTTTACATTTAAGTTACGGTTTAACTTACGATTTAACTTATACTATGTACACAAAAGTGGCTGTGAGAAAAGCAATGNAAACGTAAACTGTAGTTACAAAAATACTTACGTTTACGTTCAACCGTTTACATTTAAGTTACGGTTTAACTTACGGTTTAACTTATACTATGTACACAAAAGTGGCTGTGAGAAAAGCAATGTTTGACCTTATGTTTAAATTAGATTATGGAAGAAAAAGTGAATATTTATTTATCCCTACATCATCTTAAAATTAATTCCAACCTAAGCAAATTTGATCAAATATCTAACTTGTTACCAACAACTTGTAGGTTGCTTTCGTCTTTTTTTAATAATCAGATAAATTTGGATATTTTTATCTAATCATTGTTTAGTACCATCCATACAAAAATCAAAATTTTGAAGTTAAAATTTAATATATTTTATTCCAAAAAATAGAAACTCCTTACATAATGTATTTGAATTGACTCTTTTCACCTGTTCTATTACATGCCTAATCTAATCAGAGAGCTTCGTGTTGCCAAGTTTTAATTTACACTCGAACACACTTTAATTTTTTCAACACCTAATAATTATCAAAACTGATTGTCACATTTCACTCTTCAGATTAATCTCCTTGTAATGACAAGTGGTAAATCCCATTTACCCAATTGAAATAATGCAAATAATATAAAATCATTAAGAGACAATGGGTTTGGTCTCATTCTATTGTCACGTAAAGTCTCATCTCACTCCGGTTGAACATGGGTCTCCCTACAGAGAAAACTACTGTCGAAACCGAGCACGAACATATTTTGGAAGCATGTTACAAGAAGGTTACTCTTCCTACACTCACAACTAAAAGTGCAGTAGAATTCATGTTAAAAAAAATTGATGAAAATGTGGGAAAAGATACCACAAAATGGCTGGTAGGTACTTGTATGATTTTTATATTATTTTTTTTAGAAATTTACATGGTTATCATGTTTGGATTTTATCTAGACAGATACTTCAACCGGAGAAGAGTTGGTTCTTGCGGACATTGAACCCATGTCAAGGAAAGTTGCCAGTGCCTTTGTCAAACGTGGAATGGTCAAAGGAGACGTAGCACTCTACTTGACATGTGATGTCACAAGGATTTATACAGTTATCTTAGGAGTATGGAGAGTTGGTGGGATCATGTACTCTTCTTACCCAGAAGACACACAAGGTAAAATTTATAAATATATATTTTTTCAAAATATAGTTTTAATAATTTACTAAATATATGGTTTTTAGACATGCTGCTAATGAGAATTCAAGAATCAAAAGCCAAATGGATATTTTGTGATCCTGTCTCTGTACCACAATGTAAAGAGGCAATTGCACAGGTTGATTGGAACGTAGAAATCATTGTATTTAACAAAGCGGAAGGATGTACCCCAATTGGTGATATCTTTGAAGACGACGGCGCAGGTAATCATATGAAACAAAATTTTATAAAAAAAATTTTCAGTTGGTGTGATTTGGGTTATTTTTTATTTACGTGGATTAACTTTGTTTTTAAACAAATTTGTTCAAACATGATACTAACATAAGAAACCGAGTGGCATGTAACTCATGCAATTGATAATATTTGCCATATTTACTTTACCGAATCAGATTTGAATAAAATGTAAATATTCAAATCTGATTAAATAAGTTTGCATTCTTGATATTTTTTCAACATCAATTTTGTGACACCGGTTATAGCGGAATCTCAAAACTGGTACATTAGCCTTGTATAGGGTAGCCTGTGGTTTAATAATTCATTTATTTTAATAAATTTGTCTATAATCTTATTCCTACTCCTTTCATGTTTCTAATATTTCAAATAAAACACCTAATCAGGAAATTAAAAAAAAATTCAGAACATTATGCATAATAGAGTAATAGATAATAGAGTGCGTAGGATTTGATGGAGCATATAACATTTTCTATTTTGAATCAAATTTTTAAGACTACATACAAACTTAAGATTATCTAATTCATATAATTTTTTGAATAAGAAATTAAGCATTTGATGAAATGCAAGTCATGCAACGCAAAATGGGTAGCAACTCTTAGTAATTCCAAATGCACGTAACAATGAGGTTGTTGGTATTTAATTTCACTATAGTGCACATGAATGAAAGAAATGAAACAGCTAAGAACCTATGGTAGCATTGTGAACACATTAGGCAGATTTGAAGAAACATTGAGGAAACACTCACGACGGAATAAAAATATGAGGGATTTAGATCAAATATTGAAGAAGTATTGCCAAACAGTTGCAAAATATTGAAGAAACATTCGAATAAAACTGGCAATATTTAGTGAAATATTAGGGAGTTACTGATGATGTAGTGAACAAACATGGCGACTAATCATCTGAAACGCATTCTTTAAACAATTGAAACTTTTGGAAGACTTTAAATAACTATTGGGGAAATATTGAAGAAACAGAAGCCGTTACGCAACCATTTATATAACAGTTATGTTCCATTGAACTAACATTGACGGAAGTAGTAGAACATTGATGAAATATTGACAAAATATTAGAAAGGCATTGAACAAACATTAAGTAACCTATAAAAAAAACTCAGCAAACGTTGAGGAAATTGAAGAAGCATTATCTGATCTGAACAATATGAACAAAATCTAGAAATAATTAGGAAACATTAAGAAACCGATGGAATATTGTGGAAACTGAGAAAAATTATTGATTGAGCCTGTCATACTTTGAGGAATCATTGACTTTGTAATCAAAGTATCAACAAAAAGATAAATTGGAGTTAATTATATAATAATCACCTAAATTGGTGATGATTGGGTTTATTAATTTCGAGTACCTAGTAGCAGGTGTGTGAAATATGTTCCATGGCAACAGCAAGACTGACAAGCAGATAAATTATAAAGTAGTATAATTCCCTTGCAGCTGCGCTGTTGGTGGCTAATAATTGTAACATTGAATGACATAGTTCTCATTTTCCCTAGTAACCAAACCTAAAGTTCGCTTTTGTTACTTTGCCACTACATCACTTTCTGTTTTGATTTCCATGTATTTCAAGAAGAGACCCTGTTTCTGAGAATTTAGGTAAGCCTAGGGTGTCATAACAATTGCATGTGGATAACTTGTATTGGCAAATTTGATAACCAACATTTAGGAACTAACTTTTAGTTGGTGGTGTTGTATTAGCACATAATCTTTGTAATTCACTACTAAAAGCTATAACTCCTTAAAATTATATTACAATATATGAATGCGAAATTATACATGATTTGTGCATACTATATTCCACACATATGTTATATTTATACTATATCTATATCAAGAACTGTATCAACACAGATGAAATCGGTATAGATAACCCCAGAATATGTAATGATGAATAAAACGAACTAAATATTAACACGTTTAAATTTACATAATGCAGAATGCAACAGTATGACGTAATTTAAGAATTTCTTTATTTACTATAGCATAAATGTTTGTAAGATATTATAATATATAATGTATTATGTGTACTAGAACAAGTTATAATTCCTGTAAAATAATTCATACTAAGTAACTTGTCAAAAATAATTAATGACAAGTTACAAGTAGGAATAATTATTATAGACTATGAATCATTTCATTTCAACGCTCAAATTGAACTTAAATATTAATATATACTGTGTTATTTCAGATTGTCCAGAGAAAGTACCAAATGCAGAATTTTCTGACCCAATTCTGGTCCTTTGCACAAGTGGAACTACTGGACGGAGTAAAGGTGCAGTTTATACAAATATGTCAATGCTTGGATTTTTTCTTGGCACCGATGGGCTTCCTAGAACTAAACGGTCTGTGATGCTCCTACTTCGATGTACTCATGTACTTGGCCTGGTTTTTCCATTACGTAATGCCTGTACCGGTAATTGGTCTGTTATGATGAGTCAAATTTCAAAAGAAAATATTTTCAAATGTGTTGAAACATACAAGGTAATTTGATAAAAATTATCAAGTATACTACAATTTGAGATAAAAAGTCAAAATATCTAATCATTTATTTTTGTTCATCTAGCCTATTTTTGCATTTGGATTTCCTACATTTTTGATTCTATTGGCAATTGACCCACAAGCACAAAAATATGACCTAAGCAGTTTGGAAAGCGTATGTACCGGTGGAATGGTTATTCCTGAAAATTTTTATAAAGCTATGCTAACACTTCCCAATGTTAAATTTGTTATGAATGGTTATGGCCTTACTGAATGTGGAGCATTGACAACAACAATTGATCTTAGTGGTCATAATGATTTTTCATCTATTTCTAACCATCCAAAACTCACCGTTGGACGATTATATCCAAATGGTTCACTTAAAGTTTTGGATTTGGATACGGGGAAATCTCTTGGCCCAAATGAGAGGGGAGAATTAGCATTTCGAAGTCCAATCATGTGCAATGGCTACTGGAAACGTCCGGAAGAAACAGCTGCCACATTTCAAAATGGGTGGTTGAAGACTGGTGACCTTGGTTACTATGACAATGAAGGATTTATCTTTATTGTTGACAGAATTAAGGAAACTTTCAAGTATTACAACAATCATGTAAGAAATATTACATTATTTTACCCTAAAGATATTGCATTTGAGTTAGCTTGAGCTATTCGAAAGAATTCTACTGTTGACCCCTTAGCTAAGAATTATTTATTTATTTTTATCTAGTTTTCAAATTATTGGTAAAATTATGCAGAAGTTATGAATGCTTACAAAAATTTAATTTTGTTTTGACAAGATTTCTCCCGCTGAGATTGAAGCAGAAATTTTAAATCACCCTGCTGTTGCAGAAGTTAGTGTCTTTGGTATCATGGATCCAAATGGCGGTGATCATATCCCAAGAGCATTAGTTGTGTTAAAACCTGGTCAACACGCAACGGCAGAAGAAATTAAGGAATATACCAATGGTATGAATCAGATTGTACTTCACAATTTCATATGGACAATAAAATTTTATTGACTTTTTTTATAATTTATTACAGAAAGAGTGGCGGAGTACAAAAAGGTGCGTGGTGGTTTGTACATTGTGGAGACTCTCCCACGTGGCAAAACTGGGAAAGTAGTCAGATCAATTGCAGCTCAAATTCCAATCCCACCAATTGCCTTTTAAGTATTCAAAACAGAAAAGTATCAACTAAATTTGAGAAAAGCTTTATTTAAAGTCAATGTGGGAAATATGAAAGTATAACAAATGTACTTGTGTATTATTTTTAAGTTACTTTAGAATAGGGCATTCAATAACGGACCATTTTGAAAACTACGTAGTTCGTTAGTTTGTTTCTGCTAACTACGTTAGTAACGTTATTTTTCGTTAGTAACAAATTAATTTGAAATTTTATTAACTAATAGCAGTAGTCGTTATAAACTTGACGGGAATTATTGCAAACAAAAATACGTGCGCAAAAGGCACAACGTGTCCAAAGTTTCATCTCTTAAGCACGATCGAAGTTTTGTCACAAGAATACCAGAGGCAGAGAAAGCTCTCTCTGATTCCACACTTGTAGGTGAAATTGTTTTTAAATATTCGTATACCTTCTGCAAATGTAAGCCTCTACCTCCACCTCCTTCAAATAAATTCATCTCTTTCTGAATTACTTGAACCAGATTTGTATCTGTGTCATTTGGTGAAGACTTGATCTCAACCTTCTCCTGGATTGCAATTTTCAGTTGGTCTTTCAGAGTAAGGGATGGAACTTCTGTTTAGATTACTTCGATGGAGTCCTCTAAAAAATTTACGGCTTATTAAGGACTGAATTAAATAAAATCATAAATTATTNGGATTACTTCGATGGAGTCCTCTAAAAAATTTACGGCTTATTAAGGACTGAATTAAATAAAATCATAAATTATTACCAGAGTAAGAGCCAAGCGCTTTAAATTTGCCTAGGCGATCTAGTAAAGTTTTGATCGTCTTTCTAATTACTGATCGGGAAGGAACAGAGAATAATTCCTTGCCTTCTGAGGTGTCCGCATTATAATTATAAAGACTTTTTGGGTTGTGAAGGTATTGCAAAATTCCCGCCAAGCTGCGACGCCTTTCTTTAATTCTTGTTGCCAATTTTAAAATTAGCGAATTGCTCAAATCAGTGTTTAGGTTTCTAATTCGCGACATCATAAAACTCAAAGCGGAGTCAGCTGCGAGAAGCGTAGCATCACGCTGACAGATAGCTTCTAAAGTCACCTTGATTGGTGCAAGGACTGCTAAGATTTCTGAAATGGTATGAAATTCCTCAACCGTGAATGAAATTGGCGACTTGATGTCAGTGAGAGCTTTTTGAATTGGCAACTTCACTTCTTGGAATCGCTCGAGCATGCAGTAAAGGCTGCTCCATCGAGTTTGACAGTCTAAAATCAGTGATTTTTCAGATTGAAAATTCTCTACAATGAACTTTTGGAGAATCTCATTTTTTAGTGGCGAACGTCTAAACATTGAAATAACTTTTCGAACTTGAGACACAACCGATCCAATTTTTGGATTGGAAATGTGAGAAACCAGATCATGTTCGATTTCTAAACCATCACAGAATTCTTCAGTTTGGTCATCATTCTCTAAAACTTCCTCAACCGCTTGCTCATCTTCATCTAAATGTATCAAGAATGTTAATGCAGTGTATTTGGGTTAGAAAATTGCGTTTTACAGCTTGTAAACTAAATTGAACATTTTGATTTTATATTTTCACCTGTGATTGTGGTTGTGGATTCGTAAAGGGTATCAATCACTGCCAGTTGNTTTATATTTTCACCTGTGATTGTGGTTGTGGATTCGTAAAGGGTATCAATCACTGCCAGTTGGAGACCGTGAGCGATGCATACTTGGTGCTCGGCTTCTAAAAGTCTTCCAACCTTTAACATAACATTCGGGCCATCTGTTGTTATGGCAACTATGTCATCTGCCAAGGACAGACCAAATTCTTGGAGTTTGGAAACAATGACTTCTTTGAACTTTTCAGCTGTCAAGCTACCAAAGGCACGAGCAAGTCCCAAGCTCCAAAATTTAAAACTGTAATCGCGAACGTTTATGTTTACGTAGCGGCGATTCTTCAATGATGTCCACTCGTCGAAGGTTTAAGCTAAATTTTGCACTATCTGAGACCCTTTCTTTGATTTCGGAAATGATAAGCTGTCGTACCTTTTCTCTATAACTCATCACCAAATTTCTGATTGTGGAAGCAGACTTTGGGATTGTTTCTCTAGTCTTCGCACTTAAGAGTGAGCGCAAGTCAGTTGAAGTGCAAAATAAACAAAATGGTAGACCATCCTTTGTTATCATCCGAGCCAAAATAGCGGGTAGTGATTTGTCGTCTTTCGGTAGGAAAATTGTGCTAATTTTTCTTTGTTTGTTTGGAACCTTTGCAGAAGAATGAGGTTGGACATCTTGTTCTATCTTCTTTTTCAGTGTTATATTATGTACTTTCAAATGAGCTAATAACCTAGCAGTGGTTCCACCTTTCGTACTCAATTCCTTTGCACAAACGTTACATCTTGCTGTCAGCGTGTCTTCTGCTCTTCCAAAGTGATGCCAAACGGATGTGGAATCAAGTGCTTTAGGAAGGTATTTGGAATAAACCTTGACTTTAGACATTTTCAAAATCAAATTGACTACAAAAGTAAAACTATATTAAATTCTTCATTATTATTTTGAGCAATAAGGAATTTTAAATTAGAACCCGATGGTTGCTTAGAATTTTCTCAGTTCAAATAAAAATTCGGCGCCGCAATAATAACGTTAGTGCCATCACAAACAACGTTATTTCCGTTAGTGAAAAAGTCTCCGTAACTACGTTATTTCTTATAACGTAGTTACGTTATTGAATGCCCTACTTTAGAATAATTGTAGAATATTGACTTTATCGGGGGGCGGGGCAACTTAAATAACAATATTAAATCGAAANTTACTTTAGAATAATTGTAGAATATTGACTTTATCGGGGGGCGGGGCAACTTAAATAACAATATTAAATCGAAAAAAGAAACCGAGATCGTTGTATATTTTGAAAGGCGGTAAAGTTCATTCCAGCCACCTCAACTGGTAGTAAAAAGCAAGAATAAATTTTTTTATGGAAAGTAAATAACTACAATAAAAATGCCAAACAAGTTTGGGGCCATTAGTTGTCACCGTATGTTACACTATTCAGTATTGCTGTAGCATCGTACGTAACGTGAGCATTGCTCAGCTCTTTGAAATATACACCAGCACTGGCACAATCTCTGATGCATTGGCGTCATGAACGGGTCAGTGTTGGTCGGATGATAAAAAAAGATAGAATTGAGAGTGTATGATGTCTCTTTTTTGTATGTAAAAAAATAACGAGATAGTTTTTTTACAGTCGTGTAATTAAATTGGAGTTAATAGCTGTTGTTTTCCCTTGTAAAAGAATAAATTAAATAATCAGCCGCTTATCCACTTTTCAATTGCGTTATGCGTTCATATTTCATACAAAACGTAGTGCTAGTCAAATGCAACCACTTGATTGACCTCAAAAAGTAAATTAATATCAACAGTAGAGTAATATCTACTAGTAATCATGAAGGTATCATTTAAAAAATGTTGCCAAAATTTTTATCTAATCAGTTTCCCAAAAATTTGCGATCGCTCTAAAGAACTTTGACATTGTGTAATTGAAAAAGCGTGGACAAGGAAAACTCTACTTACTTATAACGCGCTTGCGCGTAACGTGGGATTGTAAATGTAGAGCAAATGCCAGAAATGTCGTATATTTTGTTCATGTAACAAGTGTACTTTTGTGTTTGGGATTAGTACAGCATCAATCTAACTCTAGTTTTTTAGAAACATACTACTGCCCATTGTTTGCCAAAACTGTAGAATGTAATGTCTAATGACTATAAAGTGGATTTAGTTTTTTGTCACCTCAATTGTCATAACATGTCGTATTGCGTCGTGTCGACCCTGGACATGAAATAACTGCATCAAATTGATTTCTTACTGTGTCGAAACTCGAAACTCGCAACTCGCAATGTTTAATACTAAAGAAGCAAATTCGTAAGAACGAATTTTCATGCCTTTTAATTCGCTTTGCTTCGATCTTCGAGAACTCGCTTTACGAGAATTTACGAAGATTAGTTTTCATTGTCAGAAAGTCCACGAATTTGTAAATTTAGATCAATAAAAACAATGTGTCCACTTGAATTCTACGGAATTTAAATTTTAGGAACAATAACTTAGCATTCCTTTATAGGAAATATTTATATAAAAGATAAGGGCATCAGAAAAAATATTCTGCATTGTGGTTTAAAATTAGAGTCACATACTCTTGTTTAGGAGGTAATGCAGAGTTACTTCTGTCAATGCGGTTTCATCTTATACTCGTGTTTAAATGACTTTGAACTTTGAATTAACAATACATGCTNTACTTACTTATAACGCGCTTGCGCGTAACGTGGGATTGTAAATGTAGAGCAAATGCCAGAAATGTCGTATATTTCGTTCATGTAACAAGCGTACTTTTGTGTTTGGGATTAGTACAGCATCAATCTAACTCTAGTTTTTTAGAAACATACTACTGCCATTGCTTGCCAAAACTGTAGAATGTAATGTCTAATGACTATAAAGTGGATTTAGTTTTTTGTCACCTCAATTGTCATAACATGTCGTATTGCGTCGTGTCGACCCTGGACATGAAATAACTGCATCAAATTGATTTCTTACTGTATCGAAACTCGAAACTCGCAACTCGAAATGTTTAATACTAAAGAAGCAAATTCGTAAGAACGAATTCTCATGCCTTTTAATTCGCTTTGCTTCGATCTTCGAGAACTCGCTTTACGAGAATTTACGAAGATTAGTTTTCATTGTCAGAATTGAAAGTCGAGAGTTGAAAGTCCACGAATTTGTAAGTTTAGATCAATAAAAACAATGTATCCACTTGAATTCTACGGAATTTAAATCTTAGGAACAATAACTTAGCATTCCTTTATAGGAAATATTTATATAAAAGATAAGGGCATCAGAAAAAATATTCTGCATTGTGGTTTAAAATTAGAGTCACATACTCTTGTTTAGGAGGTAATGCAGTACTTCTGTCAATGCGGTTTCATCTTATACTCGTGTTTAAATGACTTTGAACTTTGAATTAACAATACATGCTGTTCGGTTCAAATGACTTGAAACTTCGTACAGTTACAGGGTCCACCGTTCTATTATGAATACTTTTATTTGCGTAAAAAAATAATTTATCGTTAGGCAACTTTAGGCTTCTAGAAACCTTTATATTATAACCGAACAAATTGTTTTTGTTCGGTTATAACACAACTTAATTATTTTTATGAGAAACAATGTGCTGCTCTTTGACGAGGTAAAATGGAGAAACAGCACTGATTTTTGAAGCATGAAGTTGTGGACTTTAGCAAAGGGGTGGAGTCAGTCTCCGGCATTTGTTTTGTTGAAATTTGTTGTCAGATACGAGTGTGTGCTTTATTTCATTGCTTTCATTTAATAATTTAAATTCTCATTGTTTTCATTAAATATTAATTTATCATCACTTAATTAAAATATTATTCACATTCACTACCATCATCTCATTTCACATTCATTATCCTTTCACTCAACTCATCTTCAGTTTCACCAAAAATAATTTGGAGGGATTCATTCATACTTACCTATGGATTGGATAATGGATGACGGTAAAAGTTGACTTGAAATAGCCGACTAATAAAATTCATTGTATTTAAATAAAATTTGATGAATTAATGTCCAGGGTCCTATGCCACAATCACTGACATTTTGACGGTGACATATTGACATATCGACAGTTGACATTGACAGAAATGCTAAAATAACGCGCCACGAAAAAAATGTCATATTCAAGGATTTTTGACACTTGTCAAAATTTTCTGACATTTTTATGTCAAATATAGTAAATATATTCGGTTTATTTAAAATTTTTCCTTGACACCAAAATCAGTGGATGGTATGAAATTTTGTCTTAGTTTGTATTATTTTTTTAGTGGAAGAAGCACTACGTCAATATCCTCACTGTCGCTACTACTAGAGTCGCTGACATTAAACGTAGCCATAAGTCAACAATTTTTATACAAAAGATTTACTTTTCCAAAACGGACAGACGTAAATCCCTCTGTCAAATATTTATGACATTTTTGACAAATATAAGTCAATGTCGTACTGACGAAAAAAAAGTCAATGACATTTACTTGTAAAATGTCAAATTCTCCCTGTCGAATGTCGAAATTCATCTGTCACTGTCATATGTCACTACCATCTTTGTGGCGTGATATTTTGTGTAAATTATTGACAAATACCTGTGTATGTCAATATGTCAATATGTCATTTGATTGTGGCATAGGACCCAGGAAATAAAATCNGTTGACAAATACCTGTGTATGTCAATATGTCAATATGTCATTTGATTGTGGCATAGGACCCAGGAAATAAAATCTTGAGTTTGGAGTCAAAGCTAGCGAGTATGCAAACTTAGAAATTGGAGAGAAACCGAGAAACGTGGTGAAAATACTTTATTATTTATTTTTAGGATAATTTTTTCCTCACCAAATTTATTTATAGTTATAATAGGTATACAATCTTGTTGCTTGACATGAATATTTAACTCAAAATTAAATAAATGTGAATATATTGAATATATTTGAACCCATATTATATGCATACAAATGTGTGTATAAATGCGAAAATTATGGCAACACAAATGTTTTCATTTATGTGAATGAAAATAGAAGTATTTTATTGGGATATTAGAAATTAGTCAATTTTCAAACTGGTTAATTTAGTGGAAAAATTAGCCTATTATTGAATAATTTAAAAAATTCCTCTACGTGGCTAAAGAGTATCATTTCATATTAGTTATCTTACTTAATTCATGGTTTCTTTTAAAATGGGTGACTAGAGCGTTATGTTAAATTATATTTTAATCCCATTAAATCTAATTTTCAAAGATTGAATTGCAATCACAAATTCATAATTATCTAATCATAGTTAAACAGTTTTTAATATTAGTTTTCATATAGTCAACGCAAAAATTAATTCGATCAAACAACCTTAAAAAAACAAAAAACTGTTATCCATTAAAAACTTCCAATAGAGAAAGAGTTGCGAAGGTTACAGACTGAAATTTAAGCCCAAATGTTTTTGGATTGGANTTAAAAACTTCCAATAGAGAAAGAGTTGCGAAGGTTACAGACTGAAATTTAAGCCCAAATGTTTTTGGATTGGACGAGATTAACCTAAAGATCAAGGTTCCTTAACAGCAAGAAGCAAAAAAAATTTTGAATAATTTTACTATCGTCGACCAATCGGGATTTTTAAAAAATTACAAGTTGTGTTGTAACCTGATAAAAGTGGCTTTTTAAGTTTCCTGTTATCAAGGTTTATTATGATATTGTAATAATCTCACTTCACATTAAAAGTGTTTATTATGTTTTGGTTGGGCATAANTTAAAAACTTCCAATAGAGAAAGAGTTGCGAAGGTTACAGACTGAAATTTAAGCCCAAATGTTTTTGGATTGGAAGAGATTAACCTAAAGGTCAAGGTTCCTTAACAGCAAGAAGCAAAAAAAAATTTGAATAATTTTACTATCGTCGACCAATCGGGATTTTTTAAAAATTACAAGTTGTGTTGTAACCTGATAAAAGTGGCTTTTTAAGTTTCCTGTTGTCAAGGTTTATTATGATATTGTAATAATCTCACTTCACATTAAAAGTGTTTATTATGTTTTGGTTGGGCATAATATACAACAATATAATTTATAAGCAGTTGGTCGATTTGGAGAAAAAGTACCTTTCGTAAAATATCTCTATGAATTAAAAAAATATAATATAATTTCTAACATGTGCTTATGAACTCATCTATTATACGACGCAAAATGGTGTAACTTTGAGAGTGGGCAAATTCCGTCATTTATTCCCATATTCTAGGAATTTAGTTTTTTCACTCATGAAATTGATATACACCTGGACAATTTTTTTTGCAAAGTCTCAAAAAAGGTTGGGCTAAAATATTTAGTTTCGTTAGTAAGAATTTAGTAAAGGAAACTTACAATTTTCCTTACCACCTAAAAACTTGTATCATATAATTTATCTTCCAAGTGAACCTATATTATAGTATTATTCTAGAATTTCAAGTTATCAAGACAAATATACTGATTAAGAATGTCTTCCGTTGCCACTAGTAGCATAAATTATTATGAAAACCAATTGTTTGTACCTACAATAGCACATCTTTTACTACTAACAAGTATCAATTTGGTTGGTCAAATACTAAGCAACTGGAATCAAGCAGAATCTTTTTCGGATGAGCAAAGTAATATTATACAATTGGATACAATTGACTTCGTAGTAGGTAATGTGTTATTGTCCTAATATTTTTTAATCATGTTTATGGAATAATTTATTGGCACTCAACATAAGATCATACAATGGCTTCTATGAAGATTCAGCCTAGTGTTATGCGTAGCTCGGATCTATGTGCTGGCTCAATGGCTTTCATTGGCGATTCCAAATTTCTAAGTTAAACAAATTTGAATTGAAACGACAAAAATTCTTTGATTGAGGTATTAAGTGCAGTCAAAGTATCAAGGAGAATTGAATGAGATAAATTGCAAATATTCTAGTAAGCTATAGCTTTGCGAGTAAGCATTTGAAATACACTCAGAATCATTTCGGAATTGATAGAAAGTTTGAAAGTTAGCTCATATCCAGAAAAGCTTAACTTTTATTAATCTTGAGCAGAAAAAGCTTGATGTGTCGTTGTCAACCTTATGACAATCTCGACTACCATTTCCAAAATAATCCGCTGTAGAATAGCGACTATCTCAACAATAGGAGTGAATGTTGGCAATTAATTGACATTGGGAAACTAAAGCTCCTAAATTCAATATATTGAATTAGCATAGATAACAATTTCTTGCTGTCTTAGTTGAGTACGTCAACAGTGTTAAACCTTCATTAAAATTTAAGTTAGACATTGTTTACCTTTAATATGTAAAAAAGTATATTTTCAAATGAATCATGCACCTGCTCCTGAGCCAGTTCAGCTAATGCATGTGCCAGAGCCATGTGGCTCATGCGCTGGATATCTATCTGGTTGGGCCATAACTCAATGAACCACTGCCTCTGGTTGACGGCAAAACATGACCCATTGGCAACATGATTTTATTCAGAGGTTACCCGTCGTATAGACAATTCAACTGCCTAAGTTTCAGCTTATTGAAAATCCAATCTAATCGTCTTCAGACCGGTTTGCGTTTTCTTTATCCAAGGTTATAGAATTTATTAAATTGGAAACTTCATTAAAATACCAGAAATTATAAAAATATATTTCAAGTCAAGTTTGTTTCATTGTATCACTCTTTAAAATTGAGTTTTATAAATCTCTAATGCCAGGTTTACACGGAGAAATATATCTTGCGTGCAGTAAAACTTGTTTACTGGTAAAATATTTTTTGCTTATTTGTGCAAGATTTATTTCGCCTTTAGTTAGACGGTGAAATTTTCTACCACACATTGACGCTTAGAGTAATTTTTAGAACAATATCATTGCGGCTTTCATTATTGCAAACAAAAATAGCTTTTAAGGCAGGAATTATCATATAAAATATTATAATTTGATTGACAAACTTTAAGAAAGTTTAGGTGATTTGCGCTACACTTTTACACCATTCCTAAAAATAATTTTTACAATTGACAAAATAAAATTAACTAATGATTTAGAGATAAGGTAATTATGATTGATAATTCAAACTCATCAAGAGAATTTGATTGGGTTAAGATTTAAAGCCAATAATTTCCCTTTAAAGGAGGGAAACGATGTAATCGAGAGAAGAGCCAATTATGAGAGTTGACCACCATGCACGAGAATTTCACAAATTGCAGTTGAGTTTCACTTCTCGCAAGTAAAAGAAATCTTGCATAAAAGGGTTTTTTTATGCATGTTGCGGTGTGGGTTACACGATGAACGGCGAAGCTTTTCTCAATTCTTGCACCTTGTATCTTTTACCGTGTAAAACAGGCATAAACTTTACCATGAACCAAGTGAACATTTCAGGTGTGCAAATTACTCGTTTTAAATTTCAAAATGAGTAATTACCAATTACATTAGCAGATTTTTCAAATAACATTTATAAATTCTTTAATTTGGCTTACGGAAGTAGTAATTACAAATTACAGAAATTCAATTACATTTTAAATTACAAATTAAATTTTCAGATTAGATTAGGATTTTGAAAATGTATTGGACTTTCATAAGTGCCAAGTTCTCCACATGTTCATCGGCCAAAGACTTCCTCTTAGAAGAAAACTTATTTCTGTAAAAATTGGAGTAATTTATGGCGTTAGGAATGCATTATTTTGTGAAAATTTCTTGTGCTCAAAATTTCATTAAAGAGAATAGTTCAGAATTAATTTTAATAATTACAGATTCCTCTGATATTAGTTAATAGCTAGGTTTTTGCTCCAATAAATTTACAATTCGCTCCAATAAAATAATAATTTGATCTGTTCTCTATTTCTTCGTTCAATGTAGTGTTCTCCATAACTCTGACTCCGAAGTTGCTCCGGAGTCGGAGTCAGTGGTTCCGGAGTGGAAGCTCCTCGCTTCGTAGTCCGACTCATGGCTCCGGAAATCGACTTCGGAGTCAAGGAGTCAAAATTTTTTTATGGTAAACGTTGATTTAGTTTGTTCCGTATACATTTATTTTGTATATATTTATTTTGTTAACAACTCAATATTTAAGTATATTGTCAATTATTTTTGATTTTTTAATTCCAAACTTTTCTCTTACCTTTTTTGCATTTTGCGACTCANTATATTTATTTTGTTAACAACTCAATATTTAAGTATATTGTCAATTATTTTTGATTTTTTAATTCCAAACTTTTCCCTTACCTTTTTTGCATTTTGCGACTCACAACTTGTGAGTGAGTGAATGAGAGGAATGTACCACAATGAGTCCACATAAAAGTAGTAAGTTTCATTTCTCCCATAAATCCCTTCAATTTACAACATGAGAAAATTGTGAGTTTGTCCCATTTCTTTTCATCATCTATCTGGACTCATTTGCATTTTAACAATAAAAAAAGCAAAACGATGCCCCTGAGCTTATTAAATTTTAACGGAGAGGAAAAATAATCAGGCCAATCACAAGACTCTAAAATGATGTCACTTATTATAAAATAAAAAATTTAAAATTTAACAATTTATCTTATAGCCAAAATTGGGAATAGCCTCAATGTAATTATAAAGAAACAATTCAAAATGACAGATGTTCACATTAAGGAATTATTAACTGAATTAAGCATATTTCTGAACCAGAATTGGTTCAAAAAAGAGTAAATTTTAGCCTTTTCAAAAAATATTTATTTTTGGAATATAAAAATTCCACCATATCTTATCTTTTCTATTTCCATTAGGCCAGATTTTATATGGCTCGAATTTTTAAAAGATTGAATTTTCCATAAATTGCTTCAATGTTGTTAATTTAGTTGGAAGTGGTTCGGCAGGGGCTGTTGTTGCAAATCGACTGTCGAAATTTCACAATGTACTCCTTCTGGAAGCAGGAGGAAGTCCTCATTGGTTTCATCGGATCCCTACCCTCACGTATGCAATTCATGGATTGTCAGCAACTGATTGGAAATGGACCACAGTTCCACAGAAGCAAGCTTGTTTTGGGCTTAACAATAATGTGAGAACGTTTGTATTTTTGTGTATAGTTCAAATTCAAGTTATGTGTAGTTTCAGATATAAAAATTTAAGTGAAGGGTCTGTTTTTCTGAAATCATCCAGGTAATGGCGCAAGCAAAAATCACGCTTCATAAAAAAAAAATCCCATTAACTACGATTTTCGAGAAAATTTTTGACTATATTAAAAAACTTTTTTGAATACATTGATTTACCGAAAATTCCAATTGAAAGTGCAGAGTTTTCCAAATTCGAACCGACGTCCGTCGGTGGTATGGATGGAGGTGGGATGTGAAACACACATGTTTAATTCACTCACAAGCCCGATCATAAACCTATTTCCACAACATTAGGGGTTTTGCACAAATCTTTTAAAAATAACCTTATATCAATTATTCAGCATACAAACACATTTGATTCCAGAAAATTACCAAAATTAATCACGGATTAATTTGGCCCCGTATTTTATTTTTTCGAAAATCTCAAATAAAGTTGCATAAATAGACACTCACATACACAATACTTAAAAACACATACACGGTTCCAGGAAAATACCAAAATTAGTCGCGGATTAATTTCACCCTAGGTAAATAATTTTTTCAAAAATCTCAAATAAAACTTCATACATATTCACATTTCACTTACACAATGTTTAAACACATGTTTGGTCCCAGAAAAATACCAAATTTAGTCGCGGATTGATTTGGCACCGGTAATTATTTTTTTCGAAAATCTCAAATAAAATTCCATAAATATACATGTCACTTACACAATGTTTAAACACATAATGTTTCAAGAAAATACCATATTTAATCGCGGATTGATTTGGCCCCGGTGATTGTTTTTTAAAACTTCAAATATCTTTTAAAACTAAACTAATATCAATTGCTCATTGATAAATTACAAATGTGATTCCAGGTGTTCAGTACGCGTTGCAACAAAACAATACCTAGTGAAATTTATTTATTCTTTTCTAAATATTATTGATGCAACTCATAAGCTCCCATTTTTTTTGAATTAAATCAGTGTTCAATTAGAATTCAAGGAGGAAGGTCGCTGGCATTTTCGCTCTCTTAATTTCTAATTACATTCATTACAAATTTAATTGTAATTATTTTTATTAACAGTTTTAATTGTTTTTTAAGTTGTTATCACTTTAGTGCACCTATTGACTGGATAACACTTGAATCAATTCCTGTTAACTGTTGTTCCTATTGTTCCTGTTCTTAACCTGTTCCTGCTTCTGACTTGTTTCTATCATCACTACTAAGCACTGTTCCTGTTTCTAACCTGTTACTGACCTGTTCCTATCATCACTATTAAGCACTGTTACTGATCTAACCTGTTCCTGACCTGTTCCTATCATCACTATTAAGCACTGTTCCTGATCTGTTCCTGTTCCTGACCTGTTCCTATCATCACTATTAAGAACTGTTCCTGAATGAATCTACCTCAAACCTTATTGTGTTCCTGTGTATAAATAACATCCCTATACAAGTCACTTTGTGTTCACTTTGGATACGAGCAAAGCACCATGACAATACCAATTTTGGTCGCGGGATAAATTGGCCCCTGTAATATTTTTTTCAATAATCACAAATAAATTATCAAGAGAGTCTCAAATCTCATACTCAGTGTCCAAATACATATTCGGTTCCAGGAAAATACCGAATTTAGTCGAGAATTAATTTTACTCCAGCAAAATTTCTTTAAAAAATTTTGTGCAATGTTTTATTGCCAAACTTATTTAGTATATGCTCATATACAACACAATGCAATAATCTATTTTCTTTCCAGAAAGAATATGGATTTGTGATATGTGATAAACGAATGGGATAAATTAGACTTTGACTTTGCTCAAAGCTGGGCATTCTGTTTTCAACCTAATCTTATAACTAATTGAATCTAATCTTACAACTAGTAAAAATGGTTTCATTTTTCCAAAAAATTCTCTTTATTCCAAGGTCTGAAATTATTTCTGTTTCCTATGACTCACAGTTGAAATTATAATTTAGATGGAGGGTGTTATGCGAAATGACACTGTAGATCGAATGAATTAGACATACAGTGGTTTTAGTTTCATGTCATCTCCGAGGAAGCCAAAAAATTGGTTAACAATATAGTGTTTCACATCAAAAAATCAAGACTCTATGATCATTACATTTGAAGTTTTGATTTTTCAAAATTGAAATTGTTTAATATTCTTTTGAAACGCCTATTTTTTAGAAAATCTTTTCAAACGAATTTACCAAAAGTTTAATTTTCAAAAAATTATAATCTTCTGATACAATAATGGTACAGACTTGATTTATTGACATGAAACACTACTTTCAAATAATATTTTTGAAACCGTTAATTATTGCAACTTTCACCGTGGGTAATGTTTCTCGAAAACATTCTTCAATTCTAAAAACTCAAAAAATGTTTTCTAATTTTGTTTTCTTATTTATTTTTTAATTTTAAAAACCTACTCAACTGATTTTATTTAATTTGAACATGTCGTGCGTTAGTTATTAACAAAATTATATTGACTGTTAATTAGGTAGAAAACGAAAATGATCATTTTTCCATTATTCTTTTCAAGACCTGGAATAAAGTGAAGTTAGGAAATTATGGTGGGTTCTCGTAAGGTTTATATTTTTCAAATAAAAAATAATAAAATTTTTATGAAAATCTCATAAATTGCTTTAGAACACGGATATCCCCTCACATTTACCTTTTTTCCCCTACAAGTCATTTAATTCCTTATGGGCGCGTCCGATAGCTAGATGGATCGTGATCTGGGTAAGAATTTACTATCGTGGACCAGAAGGGATTTTGACCCCCCTCATCCCAAAAATCCCCCTACCCCCCTGATCACAAAAATATATTTTTTTCGAAGCGGACATCAAAAATAAAATTTAGAAAATTTTTTTTCAAAATTTCAAAAAAAAATTTCTTTTCACCAAAATTCATTAAAATAATATATTCACTAAATTTGAGTATTTGTTAGGTTGTTAGGTTAGGTTGTTAGGTTGTTAGCTCAATTGTTATCAAACATGTTAGCTAGTTAGCTCAAAAATGTTAGATAGTTGACAATACATACTTATCCACAGATAGGATTTGTAAAACATAATAACTTATTGTTTCAAATAATCAATTTGCTTGTGACGACATGGGGAAATACTTGCTCGTCAACACCCTTAAAGCTTACCAAATTAACATTAATTTTTTCTGTAAAAAATCTCTAATCATAATCATACTCTTGTGAGGTAGTTTGTTGAAGAAGATTAATTTCTCTTTGTATGAATAATGTGTATAATTATGAATGCTTTTCATAGGTATCTGCTTGGCCTCAGGGGAAAGTACTTGGCGGTACAAGTAATATCAATGCATTAATTGCCATCCGTGGTAGTGTGCAGGGATTTGATAAAATTGCCAATATCACTGGAGATCCTGCTTGGAAATTAAAAAATATGCTACGGATTTATAAAGAAATGGAAGACTATCATGGATACTTTGACAAAAATGGTTGGTTTCAGAAAATTCTTTTGTACTATATAAATAATAGTAAAAATTCAAACTAAACACTGTAGATGGGTCACATGGGAATGGAGGAGAAGTATCAATTGAGAAATCACATCTTCAAATTGTGACACAGCGATTTCTAGCGGCGGGGAAGGAACTAAATTTCAAAATCCGTGATCCATGTGCTTACGGACCTTTAACAGATGGTGAATACTANGGGTAATAAATAAACTCATCTCACGCATGGATGTCGCATGGCCAGTTAATTAAACGTGGAAATTTTCATGAAAAGTATCTCAATTCAAAAATTAATAAAATAAACTTTCTTCGTGTAACCAAGGAAGAAACAAATGTTTCTGAAACAGGAAAGAAAAACTTTTAACCTACAAAGTTTCCTTCACAGTATACTTTCTTTCCCTGTGTATAACGGGCATAATGCAGCCAAGGTTTCTAGGAGGAAAGATCTCTAATAGAGCAGGCCTTACTCCATTTTTAAATAAANGAAATGTTTCTGAAACAGGAAAGAAAAACTTTTAACCTACAAAGTTTCCTTCACAGTATATTTTCTTTCCCTGTGTATAACGGGCATAATGCAGCCAAGGTTTCTAGGAGGAAAGATCTCTAATAGAGCAGGCCTTACTCCATTTTTAAATAAAAATTTAAATTTCTGAGCCAGATAATGGGTGTCATCCGGCTCTCCGTTTGCCTAATTATTATTGCAAATAATTATGAAAAATTGAAATAGAGCGAAAACACCTTAGGGATTTTATAGCAAATTTCAAGGTTGCCGAAGAAAGAGGACTTTTCTCCTAGCAACCTTCGCAAGCATGATAAAGTTGATAATTTTTTTTAACTAATTTTTGAAAACGAGTTGTTTACACTTTGCCTAGCTTCCTATTTTTCGAAATTTTAAAATTTTTTAAATCAACCAGAGTATGGTCTAACCTGTTGAAAGTTTTCTCTCCTAGATACCAACCTTGGGGTGGCAACTATACTTACTAAAGTGAATGTTCATACATTTTAGGTATTACTGGATGAGAAAAATCGAGCTTACGGTGTTGAGTATGTCCAACGGGGAAAAACGAAAAGGGCAATTGCTGAGAAAGAAGTGATTTTAAGTGCCTCATCTATTAAATCAGCACAGATCATAATGCTCTCAGGAATTGGGCCTAAGGAACATTTGGAAGAACTGGGGGTATGTGTTCAAAGATTACTTAATTATGGATTAGATTATTTAAATTGCAGTACACCATAAAATCTATTTATAAGTGATAAATTATAATCCTCCATGTCGAAATCGTTTATTAATTCTTATTGAAAAACTAGCCGGCAAAATTGATTATTTGGTATCATCTTACAATGTGTCCCAAGGTCAGAGAAAACTTTTCCTCCCAATTTCTCCAAAAGTGGTAAAGTTTTTGTATGCTTCTCCCATTCATTCCACTCACTCAAATGTCGAAAATGGTGTATAGTTACTATATAGGGACTCGGCTATAGGGACACTAATGTATAGATACCCTGTATAATCTTTCCACTCAAGGTAAGCCATCTCAGTTATGCCCGATATACACGGGGAAAGAAAATTTACTGTGAAGGAAACTTTGCAGGTTAAAAGTTTTTCTTTCGTGTTTCGGAAACATTTCTTTCTTCCTTGGTTACACGAAGAAAGTTTATTTTATTAATTTTTAAATCGAAATATTTTTCATGAAAATTCCCGCATTCAGATTCCCATGTGACATCCACGCGGAAGTTGAATTTATTTATTTTTCTCCCCACATGTTTTCAACTAGCCCCAACTTCCAAACAAATCCATTTGCACGAATTTAAAACCAGATATTTCTCAAAAACTTTCCTCAAATTAGAACTCGGTCCTATTTGAGGAAAGGGAGAAAAAATTTGCTGGAAAGAGTTTTTAAGAAAAGGTTCTAATGTGGATACATGGTAAAATTCTACTTTTCACGAAACTTTCCATCTTTGTAGAAAGTTTCTTTCCCCGTGTATATCGGTCATTAGAGTGTCTTCAATTACAAAAAATTCTTATACAAAATTCACTATGTTAAACTGCTACCCTACACCCAAACCCATTAACCTCTTTAGGGTTTTTTTCCTAGCAACCTTGGGACTAACCTTATCAAAGACGTTTTTTGTAAATTACTCATAGCAACCTTGGGTTTGACTGTAATCATGTAACCAGTTATTTGATTACATTTTCACTGTAATCACACTCTGGGTCATATCATGTTCTTATAGTTCTATATATGCTGCAAATGCTTATTTTGTCATCGTGTTGACAGGATGAGTATTTGTTTTGTAGTCTCTATTTAGGCACAAAACAGGAAGCAAAATATATAAAACCTGTGAGTACGGTGCAAATCAAGGAATACGATGCCGCAAAAAATTGGAGGCGTGCGTTCTTATCATTGTTTAAGGAACTGCCTGGACAGTACGGAGCAATCTGTAGTCTCTTCCGTACAACATCTTACACTCTTAACAGTATATCATTTGTTTTAGATTCCAGTAAAAGTTGACTTGCCAGTAGGAAAGAATTTACAAGATAAATATGGGGCATTAGTTGGACCATTTATTGCTGATTCTGGAACTTCCTTCTTGTTGGAACGAGATGTGAATTTAAGAACCTTAGTAGAATGGCAACTTTATGGAACTGGTCCAATTCAGAGTTCAAGGGTTGAGGCGTCCAATACTTTCAGCAGTTCTTACGCCAAGAGAGGCGGCTACACAGATTTCCAAGACATTCACACTTACTTCTTGGCATGGTCGGTAGACTCACGGTTTAAAGAAACCATGTCTCTAGCATTCAATTTGAATGAAAATGTACTCCAAAATTATATTGGAAAAGCTAAAGGATTTGATTCATTTTTCCAATTGGTAACTATCAACTATCCATTTGGAAGTGGAGAGATGCGATTGAAAGACAGAAATCCTTTCAGCCAACCCCTACTCGATCCAAAATACTTGCAACACCCAAGGGATGTAGAAGTACTCGTAGAAGGTATTAAATTTTCAGCTAATCTCTTTCGGTAAGATTAAATTATATGATCCTATACTACTATACCAATATATAATATGACAAAGTTCATATGTTGTATGTAAGTATAACATCCAACTGCTGTACAACATGATTTCGTTATGCAACAAGACAAGTTACCTACCACTGATATAACTGCTATAAAACCTAATGTGTGAACTGTTTTACAATCTGCCAAACAGCTTCCTTCAGTTCACTGTCTTCACTTTGGACTATAAATTGCAAGCAGTGATGTAATAGTGACGCAGGTGACGTGAAAGTGACGAGAAGGTGAAACTTTAAACGCGGCATTAGCCGAGGCGTAAAAAAATTCATGGGGGTAAACTTCTGTGGAGATAAAAACAACTAAAAGTATATTCTTGTCTCGTTCTGTGACCCATTTTACTGTTTGAAAAAATATTCGATACGGAATTTCTAGGACTGCAAAAACACACTCGTGTTAACGGAGGGTTCGGCTTAGCTGTGCAATTTATACACAAATTTCCTTTTTCTGGGCACTGTTGGACGTTTGAGGCGCTCCGCACTTTGAGGTGTGTGAAGTGTGGCGCAACTTTGCACTCTTACCCGCAATTGTGTATATGTGGGCGAGTTGCGACTCCGAATTTTGCAATTAAATGCTAGTATGGGTGTTATGCGAATGGGTTCAGGCGTGATGCGAGTGTGATGCTGCTTTTCTGAACTAGGTGCGAGTGCGAAATGTCAAATTCTCAAAATTTGAAATCGTTCTTTAACCGATCTGGTAAACTATTTGAATAATTACAACCAAGGTTGCTTGATAACGAAGCCTGCGTCTGTTGATAACATTAACAGACCTCAAAAAATTTACAGAAATGAACTATTTTGTCTATTGTTTACGAATCAATAAACTGTACCCCTAAGAAGCAGGTTGATGCGTGATTTCCAAGGACGACCAAATGCATAACTTGAATAAAATTGCATAATTGTAATTAACCCTGGTCGTCTATTTCATATTTCTAGTGTCACTGGATCAAGAAAAATGATGACGATTTATACCAACTTGTCCCGCATAAAGCGCACAAATTGCATAATTTCAAACTAGCGCATAAGTTTGCATAATATTAAATAATTTTGCATAATATTGCATAATTTTACACAATATTGCATAATTTTAGCGAGAAATTTGGAATTTTGCTGTTGTTAACCAAATGATGCCCAACTATTTAATGAATACAGCGTAATAACGCATCAATCCTCGGCACCATATCTTAGCAGTACCAATGTAAAGATCTTAAATTTTAGTCTCGGTGGTAAACTGGAGAGAAAAGTTATTCCAGGTAAAAGGCGGCTAAATGTGTTTAAAAGTTAAGAGGTTCAAACTTAGAAATTGCAGTTTTATGGTTATTGTGACTGTATTACAACATTGGGATCATCATGTTGTAAGAGGTAATTTTCAACAACTAATTTGAAAGTTAGACAATATTAAAAAAGGTTGGTGGAATGGAGCAACGCTGAATGCTCTAGCCAAATTGTTTTTTTTTTTGAAAATGTTTCGCTTCGTTAAATCTATATTTGAAAGGTACGACTTTGTTACTCGCAAAGGTTGTAGAGGTTTTCAACTTTTAGGTTGTCGAGTTGCGATAGCGTGAAAACAGCGAATAACTGACATCCAACGACCTTTAGAACTAGTTTGTGAGTCGGATTTCAGCGCATAAAATCGTATAAACTGAAATATTTAGCGCATAATTTGGCGTGAAAAATCTCATAATTTGGTTGTCCTTGGTGATTTCAAATGTTAATTTCACAGTTCCTAGAGGATGAAGCACTTTATTGGCTGCCAGCAGTAGTCAGTTGTAATTTTTAAATTTGTTTACGAAATATGAATTTACCTAATAAATAATAGAAAAATCTTGCTTATAAAAATCATAATCTTTGTGCGTTAAAATGCGAGTACATTAATTTTGATCTATTTATTTGTAGCTTGCTTTTTTTTGACGTAAACGAATGGAAAATAAATAAATCTTCACATCGAATGTTTTTGGTTACGTAAATTTCTACTTGCTAGTACTACCGTTGGCTGATTTTGCAACTGTTTTTTGTAGAAGGCGATAATTTATGAGTAACAAAAGTTTCTTATTCTTAACTGGTTTGGAATGCTAATTAAATGAATTTAATATCAAGGAATTATAATAAAAGCTAATTAACCTAGTACTAACTATTTGTTTGTTTTTGAATTTATCTAGCAATCAAGTTTTCAGTAAATTTAGTCGAGAATACAACGAGTTTTAGAGAAATAAATGCGAAGCTTATACCAGACTATCTACCTGGATGTGAGGCTCATATTTATAGAAGCGATTCATATTGGGAGTGTTTAGCAAGGCACTTGACACTTACCGCCTACAAATATTGTGGCACTGCACCTATTGGTAAAGATAGATCTGATCCACGAGCAGTTGTTGACTCGAAATTTAGGTGAGAATTGTAATAAACTTTTATCAATTGAAATAATGTTTTATACGAAATGTTGAATTTTCCAGAGTGTTTGGGACTAAGGGATTACGGATAATAGATGCATCAGTTCTAGAAACAACGCTTACACCTGGATATCACGTCACAATGGAGGCTATAGCTGAGCTTGCGTCAACTTTTATACTCAACCAATGGAAAATTTAGTTACATTAGATATACAAACCTACCAGGCTCGAATTGATTAACAAATAGACCGTTTCAACGGCATAATCATAGAGAGAAACTGATATACATGTGTTGGTTTATCCGTGTATGTAGTTGAGGTGGTGCTTTCAACAATCATAACTAAGCTAGCTCCAATCAAAACAGAACATATGATAAAATAATATTTTAATTTTCTTTTAATTTATTCATGTACCACGTGAAACTCAGGATATAAGAAACACATTATCAAATGTATAATTCAAAAGTAAAATAAGCAAAGAAAATAAATTAGTAAAGTAATTCAAAAGTTCGCCTAAAGTAAAGCTAAGTTGACAGATCTATGTATCTAGCATGAAATCTGTGCATCTTTATTAGCATGAAGTTTTCCACAATGATTCAAATATAATTTCAAAGCTTGAATTTAGAAATATTTTAAAAGATATAATACAACTGCATTTTATATACACAATATATTTCCTCAACTCCTGCTAATCAACTTATTCAATTCAAGTGGAATAATTTCCTAATGCATTTACTTCAAAATAATTTCTATGAGCCGGAGAGAACAGAAAACCTCTCATTTGCCGAACTGTGGTCATTGGGACAACAAATTGTGTCGTCCTATCCCCGAATGGCCTCGACTTTACTAAAGAGGAGTCAGGCCCATATTACGAACTCTGAGTTGAAAGCTTGGCTAAAGCCAGTCTTGCCAAAACCTCGCTCAAGTCGCCGCCAAAACACCTAATTATGAACCGAGACTAAAGCCGGGCTTTATAAAGCCCGGCTGTATTATCTATTGTTGCTGTATTATTGCTGTATTTGTATTATCTATTAAAGTACGACTGTCTATTAAGTCGTACTGTGTTGCCGGTTCTTTCAGCCAATCAAAAGGCACTTTCTAATTCAAACACATTTTGCTCCCAAATACAAATTGAATTTAAATCCAAATCCGTTATTGTAATTAAAGTCTAATTTTTAGCCAGAGTAAAAATACAATTATTTTAATGGCTGAAGCCAAGTCTCGAGCTTATTTTGACAATTATGAGAAGAACCTTCTCCTGGAAATTGTTAAAAAGTACCGTTTTATACTAGAATGTAAGGAAACCGACGGCAAATCAATTTATAAAAAAAATAAATGGTGGGATCAGGTAGAAAGTGAGTTCAACTCTGACCCAAACACCAAAAGTAAAAACTCAGCTCGGCTAAAGAAAAAATAGAAGAACATGAAGTCTTCAAGTTTCAAAAAGGTAATAACATCTTCCCACCTATAAATCACATTAGTTAATCCTCAACATTTTTTAATTGTTAATTAGTTAGCGGAAAAGCGTAGAGCAAGAAAAAACTGGAGGTGGAGAAGAGGAATCTGTTGCTCATGAAAGATCATCCGTAGTTTGCTAAATTATACCAAATCATGTCCAATCTCTCGGCAACAAGTACGACGACGATGCTGAGTACTTAAGCAAAGAGTCACGAAAAGTTGACAGTGACGACGACCAAGACATTATAGGTAAGTTATAAAATTCCAGCAACTAATAAACGATTCAAAGGCATAAAAATTATATTAGTTTAATATTAGGGATCGAAGGTAGTGCAAACTACGATAAAACTTCGGACGTGTATCGGGAGACGAAATTAGTACAAAAACTCCTACTTTATCACGTAATCCTTTTTTCAGTTAAGGTGAATTGTGCTGATTACTTACAAATCTTAATTTTGGTTTAATAGAGCATGTAATCACAGCGGCTTTTGAGCCGTGTAAAGAAAACGGAGGTCAATCAAGTTCAAATTTTGACATCAAAAAGCGTAAGTATGTTCAGACGAAAATGAGTTGTAATTTAACTAAACATTTACTAATTACAAAAGGTCAACGAGATGACCCGATTCAAAAGCGAAAGTCAGTCCAAGGTTCAATTCTAGATTTTGCAAAGGCAGAACACAGTGCTAAAATGGATGTTTTGAGTATGAAACTCGCAAGTGAAAAGAAGCGCATGCAAATGGAAAAAATTGAGCATCAGCTCAAGTGTGAGCTACTCCGGACTCAAATTGCTGCTGCCCAAGTTTATCCAGTACTTGTTCCCACTGAAACAGACTGAGCAAGCCACAAAACAATTAAATAACAATATAATTAACAATATAATAACAATTATAATAATTAACACATAATTAACTTTTTACTGATGAGTAAAATAATTTTGTATGGTAGCTTTACGAAAAGCAGGACCAGATGCAGTAGGTAAATTCTTATGATATTCACCATCATTATGATTGTACTCTTCACTGTCTGAATCAGGATCTGGTTAGTTGTTTCTTTTTGCTATTTTATGAATGACAAAGCATGCTGTAGTGATGGCTAGAGTGGTAGAGAGTTTAGTGTGTAGTTCTGAACCCAAACAATGGAACCGCCGCTTCAATGTTCCAAATGACCTTTCAATTGAATTTCTAGCTTTTATTTAAGCTTGATTGTAACTATAAAATATTCAAAAGTTAATTTTTTGATTTCATATTGCTTTAATTTATTTCTAACCCTTTCTCAGCATCTGTAGTCGGGTTTAGTAGCGGAGTAAGTAAATACCGTTTACAAGCGTACCCAGAGTCTCCAACTAAAATTTCAGGTGCTTCATTCGAAATTAGATTAGCTTTTAACAGCCTGTTTTCGAAAATTCGACTGTCATGAGTACTTCCAGGCCATCGTGAAACAAAGTTCAAAATTTTTTCTTCATGATCACACACGGCTTGGGCGTTTATAGTGAAAATGACCCTTTTCTATTTCGAAAAAGTTCAGAGTTTGGGCCACCCTGTGACTTTATATGAATGTGGGTACAGTCAATGGCCCCAACAATTCCTTAAAATTTATAAATTGCTTGTATCATTTATTATATGCAATCATAATTCTAGTTCTTATTTAAAATTAAGTACCTGGTAACTTGCTCCAATTGTAAAAGCCCTGGTGTACCGTATGCGCTTCTTTCAACGTGGGGTATCTTATATACTCAGGTTTCAATAAAGCGATGGCGTGAAATTTTTTATTATCTTGCTTACACTTGATTGACATGTTATGAAGGTCTCCATAAGCTAATTGAAATGACCCAGACCCCTAAAATTGTAACCCTACCAATAGTTGAACTATTGGTTAGATTTTGGTTGATTTGTTAGTGACACGTACAATTCATTTCTCAATTAGTGTCAACATTTTTTAGTAGTCTCTTGAGAACCTGAACCGCCTTTCTATCTCCTGGTCAGCCAATTCCTCCAGAATGTTGGGTTTTATTTTGATTAAGTAAGGTGCTTTTTGAACTGTGTTTACTAGTTCTATAGTATTTTCGGTATCACTATAATTATCCCAATCTTCCATTTTAAATTAACTAAAGGCAAGGTTAAAACACTTCAGGTGGTGGCTCAATTAGCCGACCAGAAAGCCTTCCCAAAAGCAAAGCCAGGCTTGGCTTCAAGTCAGTCTCAATACCGTCCCAATAGGCCAGTCTTAATTTTAAATGAAAGTCCAATTTCGTAATATGAAAATTATTTAAAGCCCGACTGTAGTCAGTCTTAAGCCTAAAGTCAGTGTTCGTAATATGGGCCTCAGATTTTTAGTCAGTACCTTTCTGTTAAATTTTTTACACAGTAAACAAAGGACCACATTTTGGTAATAATCCAACCCCGCTACTAAACTGAGTAATATAATGTCAAATATTCAAAATAAAGTAAGCTGCCGTTTGGTAATCCAACAATGTAGAGGAGCTGTTTTGAAATCAGATACAAGAACAAATCATGCTGCTCAAATAGAGAAGGGAATGGTTGTTTATGTTTGTTTCTACAAAAACGCAACAGAGAAGACAATAGATGAAATCGGTAAGTAGCACAAATGAACACTTCGAGGTATGAAGAACATCCGAACCCGTACACGGGTGCCAACACAAAGTCATGGTCATATCCGCGAACTCAATGTTGCGAATTCAGTTCAGTTCAGTTCGATTTTTTCCAGATCAGGTTAACTTTTTGGGCTGAACTAAACTGGACTAGAAGTTTAATATGAAACGGTATTGAACTGAACTGGACACGAAACGGTTTGAAATTAATAAATGCTGAATTGAACTGTAGAAATCAACTTTAGGGAAATAATGAATTTTGGAGGGATTTTATGTAGTATTATCGAACTGAACTAAACATGAAATTTTTTTCAGGAACTGGAAACCGTGTACCGTAACTAATCCTTTCAGTCAGTCGCAACAACAGTATTGAGAATTTAGTTCAGTTGAGTGTTTTGGGCTGAATTGAATTGAACCGGAAGCGTCTTCAAGATTGAAAAGGAACTAAATTGAAACTGAAAACAAATTTAAGAAAAAATACTGAACTGGCGAAATGTTTTTTATTGTACAATTTCCGAACTGTGCTGAAACCTGTTTTTAGGAAGTAGAATTAAAACGAAGCTGCAATCTAGACTTCCAATGCCCAAAACAGTGTTGGAGATTCAAATTAGTCCCCCTTGACCTTTATTGACTGAACCGAACGGGAAAATAGTTTTAATTTTAAATACAAAACTGAACTGAACTGAAAAAATAAATAATATCTATGTACTACAGTGCGTTCGAATAAGATGGCATAATTTTTGCGAAATGATTTTGCTGAAAATCAATAATTTATTGCATGTGAGACAATTTCACACATTTAGTATTGCTCGTCTTATTCACAATTAACTCGGTTAATTACAAAATTTAGGTCAAAAATTGTCGCACGAGTTTAATTAGGGAGATTTAAAAAAATTCTACAGCTGTATTTTTCGCCTTCTTATAAGAACACACTGTAATGCAGTTACTGAGCTGAACAATAAGCTCATTTTCATGAACTAAAGAAAGCAAGATTGGTAACTACGATTACAGTTCCCACTGCGCACCCTCGTAACAAACCTATACAACTCTCCGTGCATACCCATCCGTTCATATTCGGCTATTCATGTACGGTGAATCCAATATGCAATGAGGGATTGGACTAAGACAGCGGGTGCCAATGCTCTCGGTGTTAATTTTAAAAACGTGAGACACTCTTTGGTTAAATCCAACCAATATTTTTGTTTGATACCGCTTAAAGAGTAAAAAAAAATGTAACAGCATTAATTGGTGCATTTAGTCGTTATGAAAAAATATTTTACAAAAGCACTGGGATTTTGATTACTTATTAAATTTTCATTTAATTCAAATAATTATTCCAGAATTTCTCTGGCAAACTAAAGAAGAAATCTGACGATAAAATTTATATTAATTTTTTTCCTAATTAAAATAAAATTTGCATCACTTATTGCCTTTCTCAGAGTATTATATTCATTATATTTAAAACGACGCATATATTTCAGTAAAAGATTTCAATGAAAGTGAATTTTGATTAGTAGAAATAGCAAGATGGTAGCAAATACTAAGGATTGGAACAGTAATATGCTGCTACTATATGGGTTTTCACGGTAATAGTGGACAACCCATTATTGGAGGGAAGTAAGGCGGGAGTAAAAAAAATCAAAAAGCGTTAACTACTTCTACCCTCATCGGTAACTGTAGTGAATATATAACCAAAGCAATGATTGGAGCAAATCTTCGAATTTAGATGCGTAAAAAACTTTTTATATATTTACTACAGAACCGGCATCCGTTGTATTGTACCTGTTTATACAGTGAGTTATTTATACAGTGAAGTGTAATAAATAAAGGCAATGATTTTGCTTTCACTTGAGTTTTGGGATGAAAAGTTCACATGGAATATAGAGTTCTGCGCCGGATTTAAACATACTAAAAACCTGCAACTCAAAAAAAAATTCTGTTTCGACATTGTCAATAATTCAAATTTTGACACACCCAGTATTTAAAGGGTATGTGTGGAGTACGAAAACATAATTTAAAAAATTCCAGAATGGTGGGGGGCAGGGGGGCAAGGATCTAAAGTTGGAAAAATAGGTTTTAAAAACCCTCGTCAACTTTTTCATTTATTGACAGATTTTGATGAAATTTTGTATGAGCATATCTAGTCATATTTTATTTTTTCAAAATTTGAATTTTTTGAACTTTTATTAAATTTTGAAAGAGGATTTTTCAAAAACAAAGATTTTGATCGTGTTGGGTATTGTTAGACTCCTGCTACTCTTTGTAGCATCACTGAACGCATCAAATCAAGCTTAGAGTAAAAATAAAAATATAAAGTTTTCATTTTATTTTTTCAAAAAAAAATAATTTTTTATGTTTTTTCATCACGTTAGGCTGAGATTCTTCGCATTACTAGGCGCATTTGCTTTGTGATGGTCTAGTTGAGCCAAAAATATTAGTTCGGATTGTAATGCGAACAATCTCAGACTAACATAATGATGAAGCATAAAAAAAATTCACATTTTTAGTTTAGCTCTAAAAATGGTTTGATGCGTTCAGTGCTGCTCCCAAGAGTAGTAGGAGTCTAACAATACCCAACACGATCAAAATCTTTCGTTTTTTTTTTCTTGAAAAATGCTCACATTCAAAATTTAAGAAAAATTTTAAAAATAGAAATTTTATAAAAACTAAAAACCTTGGAATCAGTTTTAACAAATCAAATATAAATTTTTGGCTCAATTGGACCATTACAGAGCAAATGGCGCCTAGTAATGCGAAGAATCTCAGGCTAACGTGATGATAAAGCATAAATTTTTTTTTTTTTTTTTTGAAAAAAAAGAAATCGTATTTTTATTTTTGCTCTAAACTGGATTTGATGCGTTTAGTGATGCTACGAAGAGTAGCATGAGTCAAACAATACCCAACAATATCAAAATCTTTGTTTTTGAAAAATCCTCTTTTTCAAAATTTAAATCTTGAAAAACTAAAAAATATGGCACCTGGGGAATGCGATTGGATATCCTCATACAAAATTTCATCGAAATCTGTCAATAAATGAAAAAGTTGACGAGGGTTTTTGAAACCCATTTTTCCAACTTTAGATCCTTGCCCCCCTGTCCCCCATCATGCTGGAATTTTTAAAATTATGTTTTCGTACTCCACACATGCCCTTTAAATACTGGAGGGTGTCAAAATTTGAAGNACAATATCAAAATCTTTGTTTTTGAAAAATCCTCTTTTTCAAAATTTAAATCTTGAAAAACTAAAAAATATGGCGCCTGGGGAATGCGATTGGATTACCTCATACAAAATTTCATCGAAATCTGTCAATAAATGAAAAAGTTGACGAGGGTTTTTGAAACCCATTTTTCCAACTTTAGATCCTTGCCCCCCTGTCCCCCATCATTCTGGAATTTTTAAAATTATGTTTTCGTACTCCACACATGCCCTTTAAATACTGGAGGGTGTCAAAATTTGAAGTCCAGAACATGTCGAACAGATTTTTTTTCATTCGCAGGATTTAGCGATAACTGCACATTAGGGTTGAATTACTTGTCTATTAATGAACGTTAGGTAGAGAGGCCGCGCATACTTTGGAGGAATATGAACTACCTCCACAAACCGACAGGTGACGCATCATGGCAAGACGTCCTTCTTGCCATTATTTATTATACTTCGCTGTATAGCACAATTTACTTTCTCCATTCAAACTTCAAAAAATGCCAACGAGGCTGAGAAGTTTAGAAGTATGCGTCGGCGGACACTAGAAACTCAAATTTAAATATACACACTTATCCTTTACTTAGCAAATTCAAATTATGTTTTTTGTTTTTTGAAAATTATTTATTTGAAATAACTTGTAATATTTATTTCTAATTCTTACTTGACTCTGTCCTCCAATTTTTTTTTCTTTTAACTTATTATGAGAAAACCAGTAACCGTTAGATTTGTTAGCCGCGCAAATTTTGTAAGAAAATTTTAGTTCTGAAGTAATGTACATGATGGCAGCACCACCAACCCACGCTATGTCACTCTTATGCCCTAGCAACCAGACTTACTTAAATAACACTCTGTACCTGTTTATACAGAGGGTTATTTATATAGCACAATTTACTTTCTCCATTCAAACTTCAAAAAATGCCAACGAGGCTGAGAAGTTTAGAAGTATGCGCCGGCGGTTAGTAGAATCTCAAATTTAATTATTCACACTTAACCTTTACTTAGCAAATTCAAAATATAACGTTGTTTTGTTTTTTAAAATTATTTATTTGGAATAACTTGTAATATTTATTTCTAATTCTTACTTGATTCTGTCCTCCAATTTTTTTTCTTTAACTTATTATGAGAAAACCAGGAACCGTTAGATTTGTTAGCTGCGCAAATTCTGTGCAAAAATTTTTGTTCTGAAGTAATGTACATGATGGCAGCACCACCAACCCACGCTATGTCACTCTTATGCCCTAGCAACCAGACTTACTTAAATAACACTCTGTACCTGTTTATACAGAGGGTTATTTATATAGCACAATTTACTTTCTCCATTCAAACTTCAAAAAATGCCAACGAGGCTGAGAAGTTTAGAAGTATGCGCCGGCGGTTAGTAGAATCTCAAATTTAATTATTCACACTTAACCTTTACTTAGCAAATTCAAAATATAACGTTGTTTTGTTTTTTAAAATTATTTATTTGGAATAACTTGTAATATTTATTTCTAATTCTTACTTGATTCTGTCCTCCAATTTTTTTTCTTTAACTTATTATGAGAAAACCAGGAACCGTTAGATTTGTTAGCTGCGCAAATTCTGTGCAAAAATTTTTGTTCTGAAGTAATGTACATGATGGCAGGACCACCAACCCACGCTATGTCACTCTTATGCCCTAGCAACCAGACTTACTTAAATAACACTCTGTATATAATTTGTAATTATTAGTAGGAAGAAAAGTGCCTATATTCTTTTAGTCGTATATTATACGACGGAAGTGCATTGATCTAAAATTTCGTGGCGGGCGCACATGCGGCTCTCGGCCATTTGGTTCGAGAATATGTTATTTTTGTTTCCAGTGCTCCTAGAGAAANTGCGGGCGCACATGCGGCTCTCGGCCATTTGGTTCGAGAATATGTTATTTTTGTTTCCAGTGCTCCTAGAGAAACTAAACTCACAATTTGTATTTCGTTTTTTCGATACTAGTGACGACAGTGCTAAATGTTAAATTGGTTGAAGAAGACGGAGTAGAGGTAGAGGATCCGCCGATTCGGAAGAAAATTATAGACGGNCTAAATGTTAAATTGGTTGAAGAAGACGGAGTAGAGGTAGAGGATCCGCCGATTCGGAAGAAAATTATAGACGGAGTAGAGGTAGAGGATCCGCCGATTCGGAAGAAAATTATAGACGGGATATTGAAGTATGACATTTTACNAGACGGAGTAGAGGTAGAGGATCCGCCGATTCGGAAGAAAATTATAGACGGGATATTGAAGTATGACATTTTACTAGTTCCACAAGCAACACTCGGCGGAAAGTTAAAAGGCAACTCAATCCAATACCACAGTAATATTGACAAGGCAAAAGGTTTACAACTTTTTGCTGCTCTTGCTGCAGCGCTTGCAGAAAAGTANTACCACAGTAATATTGACAAGGCAAAAGGTTTACAACTTTTTGCTGCTCTTGCTGCAGCGCTTGCAGAAAAGTATAATGCCCATCAGGTCGACAAACTCTGTAACAATATGGGAGGAATTGTAACTGCTGGTGAGTATGGAAGTCGTCAAATTCTGTCAATTGACACGAACGGACCATTCACACACGTATTTGATTTATAAATTAAGCAGTTGGCTAAATAGATGCATATTATCTGCATTCATTTATCATTTATTAAAATATTCTTGCTTGTAAACAAAGTTTTTTCTTTACTATTTATATACTTCATTATTCTTTTTTTCTCGCTGTTTTCCAGCTTGCTATTAAACAATATACTCTATTCAATGGTTGTCACGGATGTGAGCGTTGTACTCAAAAACGTTATTGGTTATGTCGTGTCGTTTTTACCATAGATAATTTAGTCTCCAGAACCGATGAGCATTTGACTCCATCCTTGATCCGAGGCATCACATTTCGAGATCACCACTTCAGCCTTTGCATATTGGATTAGTATACCAGATAATATGCACTTATTATTCCTAGGGGTAATGAAAAATTTTTTGAAATTTTGGACCAAAGGAGATTTTTGGACCAAGGGACCTTTCAAAATTAGTTCTAAACAAATTCGGTTAATGTTTAAGTTTATGCCAAAGGAGTTTTACCGAAAACCTAAATCCCTTCAGGATCTGGATCACTTTAAAGCTACTGCGTTCCGAACAAATTTATTATACACAAGCATCGTGGCATTTAGAAGAATTTTAGAGAATCATCAGTATCAACACTTCATGCTATTGCAGTATGCGTGTTAGATTCTTTTGAGCAGCGCTGTGGATCTCAAATGGAACGGTTTTGCCGGCTAGCTTATTTATCCAATCAATGCACTACTGTTGAGAGAATAATCAGTGATAAATTATATAACTCATTTTTAATTAGGTAAAGGAAGAACGTTTTGAAGCTGAATGATGGTATCGTGAATTCTGTGTTCCGAATGAATCTACTTATACTCTTTCCGCAACAACAAAAAAATTTTAATTGAAGTGATAAATTAGAGCATTCATAATTTTTGTATAAATTGTTATAATATTTAACTGAAATTGATTATTTTTAGGCAAATTATTTAAAAAATAGTATCAAATATGCTTTGACTGAACTCATGGTAACAATTCCCGTCTCATCGATATCGAAAAATTCCTACCGGCCTGGCTTTTTAAAAATGACAATTTTTTGGTGAGGTGAGAGAAGCATGGGGAAAAGACAGCAGAGTAGAACAGCTGTTGAAGAGACAAAAAATTTTTATCATTTTTAAAAAGTCAGGATTAGAAAATTTGTTAGTAAGGAATGCATATGACTATTCAACGTTTTTTAGGTTGTTATCGTAATGGCCAAAGCCAAAAAAACAAAAATGTGTACTTATAACAGCTGACCTATGCAGTTTACTAAGCGTAAAAATGAATATATTAAATTTTTGTTCTTTCGCTTTGGTCACATCGGTAGGTCTCACTTCTAAATAGGCAAATTTTACCATTGCTGGAATTTGAAGGACGAAATACAACTTCACCCAAACGCACCATTGCGCTTAGGGAATATGAAGGAAATGACGTTTCAAAGCGTAATATTATGTGCCTGGATACCTATTTGTGTTTTTATTTTCATTTCTGAATCATTAATTCTCAAACAAATTAATTAAGTGGTGTGCACCGTCATGTGTGGTACAATAAGCCAGCTAAATTTTTATAAGCAGTATTGAGTGTTAGAAGGAAATCAACCAAAATAACGGTGTCAAATGTAACAATTCGTACTGCAAGCTGTATTCCAATGAAATCTGGTAACAAGTTCAAATTGAAAAAATACCTTACATGATTGAAAATTTCCGGGTGATTTGATTTATGTCGTAGAAATCCAAGGATGAAGAAATAGGCACAAAACTGAAGCTGTCTATTTCGCTGATAATTGAAGCATGACCCGATCACATTGTATTTTAGGTTTCGATCAATCTAGAATGAGATTCTGTGAATCCAAAGTGATATCAAAATGAAAATATTTTCTCAATAACGCAAAGTTTTTTTTACGGAATCAGAATGACTGACGTGGTCTACTGATATTTATAATTTCATTGATTTGGAAGTGAGTACATTGATGTCAAATCATGTACGTTTTTTGGATATACGTTCCCCAGAAGGATTTTATGAGTTTCATAATGGGCTTAGCCATTGGAAACTGGCAATTATTGTTACAAATTATATGCATGGATCAAGAAATAACGATATCTAATGCTATAGCTTGTTAGCATAATGCAACATCGATAGCTGGAGACTTTAATGAGCAGATCATGGTTCATTGCAACTAAATACATGAATCGTGGACCTTGGGTTGACCGATGACTCAAATTTGTCGGGAAATTGTTGTTTGAATTTACGTGTTATAAAACAAACTTTGTTCATGTGTTCCAATAGAGTTTGGAATTATCATAGTTTNTGTTGTTTGAATTTACGTGTTATAAAACAAACTTTGTTCATGTGTTCCAATAGAGTTTGGAATTATCATAGTTTGTATTTCAAAAGTACCAAGACGTAGTTGCAGCTGTGAACATGGTGGTTTCTTAAATCAATCTCCGTCAAGACTTACCAAGATATGCATCTAGTTATTCAGAAAATTTACNTGTTGTTTGAATTTACGTGTTATAAAACAAACTTTGTTCATGTGTTCCAATAGAGTTTGGAATTATCATAGTTTTTATTTCAAAAGTACCAAGACGTAGTTGCAGCTGTAAACATGGTGGTTTCTTAAATCAATCTCCGTCAAGACTTACCAAGATATGCATCTAGTTATTCAGAAAATTTACCGGTTCCCATTAGATAGATTTAAAGCATCCCATTAATGAATATTTTCTCATTACAATACCTTAGGAAACCTGCAATAGAAAAGACGTTTCGAATGTTTACATCTTTATAAATGCGACTCTAAGCTGGCGAACATTGCCTGCATGTAACCTTCGACAGTAAGGTTCTTTCGACCGTAAAGATAAGATGGCGTCCACAATATCTCCTTATTGAAAATTATTATCCATTTGCTTAATATTTCGCCAACCATAAAGTAAGTATAATATTGAGAAGATGATTTACTATATTTTTTCATGAAAAGTAGCCAACTCTGTCTATTGCATTTTGTTAGTGTCACTCTCGGCGACTGGGCAGCTGCAATAGGGAAGTTGCCCTTAGAGCCGTATTAACTTGCCACAATAGTGGTGTAATTCAGGAGCTAGTTGAAGCGAATTTGACCATTGGGACTTGAGTTCCATCTATCCTTAGCCACAGCTGCCCAACCTAGCATATGGGGAATTTCATAACCTAGGTTTTGCGTCTGCGCAACTAATTATTTATTGGAAAAACATACCCTATTAGTCGGCTTGTCACGTGTAAGATTTGAAAAACTTAAGTTGATGAGAACATGACCAAAATGGACATTATCTGTAAGTAGTTGCCCCATGCACCATGGGGTAGAGGATTTTGGAAAAAATGACATAACTCTGCGAAAAAATTTTTTTCGACAATTTTTTTGTTCAAATAGTTGAACTCCAGAGCCAAAAAAACGAGGTACGGTTTATGCATACCATGCTTAGTCAATGTGGTTTATGGAGAGAACTATGAGATCGGAGCATTATCAATTCATAAATGAGCAACCCGTTGAGATAACATGACAATCTTAACTTAAATACCATCTCCGTGAAACCTATTTTCCAGACGTGTAATGAATAGTGGTATTCGGCACAAGTCCACTAGCCGAATATTCGGCAAATATTCGGCGGAATAATATCGTGTGGGGTATCCATCGAACACTTTTTTCATGACGAGCTCAATTAACCACTTAATCTGAATTAATATCTCCTTATTAAAGTTTCAGTTGAGACATTATATTTTACAAGAATTTTAATTACAGACAAGTGAAACTCGATACAAGAATAGAGCCATGGATCGGTTCGTCTCTCGGATCGGTCGGACAAAATTCCTATGTCTCGGATCTTGGATCGGTATCGAATTTTTTTTAAATTTTTAGCTCGGATTGTGGATCGGTATCGAGTAATTTTTTGTCTATTGGCTCGAGTCGCTCATCGGGATCAAAAGGCTTTTTTATAGCTGGCTCGGGTCGCGGACCGGTATTGAGTGATTTTCTGCCTGCTGGCTCGGATCGTGGATCGGTATCGAAAATTTTTTTACTCTTCGCTCGGATTGTGGAAGGGTATCGATTTGTCTTGGCTCGGATTGTGGATCTGGATGAAAATTTTTTCTTAGAGTCATCTGTGACAGGTTTGTTTATGAAACTCGACCCAATAATCAATCCGCGGATTGGATCGGATCGATATCAATAAAAATTTTGATGTATAGTATCACAGATCGGTATCGAAATTTTTTTTATTACGTGGCTCGGCTCGTAGATCGGTTTCTACAACTATTTTCCCTGCTAGCTGGATCGTGGATCGGTATCGAAATTTTTTCCAAGTTTTATCTGTGATTACAGATAGACAAAAATAACCTAAAATAAATTCAATAGGTATAGTTCATACTGCTAAGATTATGGTGAATAATAGCCAAATTAGGGTAAACAAATTGGTATAGCTTCCACCATGCCAATGGGCTCCAATACCATGCCAATGGCAATCTTCCGACATTTTTGAAATGGTTGTAATCCAGTGAAATTGTAAATGTACATCTATAGACTAATCCAACTAAAATTAATCAACCTAGCATCAGCATCAGTCTACATGCATGTAATTTTGCTTGGGGATGCGTGGGAATAGNAAATGGTTGTAATCCAGTGGAATTGTAAATGTACATCTATAGACTAATCCAACTAAAATTAATCAACCTAGCATCAGCATCAGTCTACATGCATGTAATTTTGCTTGGGGATGCGTGGGAATAGTACCTAAGGAACTGCCTTGCCGTTAAAAAAAAAATTTTTTTTNAAAAAACGAGGTACGGTTTATGCATACCATGCTTAGTCAATGTGGTTTATGGAGAGAACTATGAGATCGGAGCATTATCAATTCATAAATGAGCAACCCGTTGAGATAACATGACAATCTTAACTTAAATACTATCTCCGTGAAACCTATTTTCTAGACGTGTAATGAATAGTGGTATTCGGCACAAGTCCACTAGCCGAATATTCGGTAAATATTCGGCGGAATAATATTNATAGTGGTATTCGGCACAAGTCCACTAGCCGAATATTCGGTAAATATTCGGCGGAATAATATTGTGTGGGGTATCCATCGAACACTTTTTTCATGACGAGCTCAATTAACCACTTAATCTGAATTAATATCTCCTTATTAAAGTTTCAGTTGAGACATTTTATTTTACAAGAATTTTAATTACAGACAAGTGAAACTCGATACAAGAATAGAGCCACGGATCGGTTCGTGTCTCGGATCGGTATCGGACAAAATTCCTATGTATCGGATCTCGGATCGGTATCGAATTTTTTTTAAATTTTTAGCTCGGATTGTGGATCGGTATCGAGTAATTTTTTGTCTATTGGCTCGAGTCGCTCATCGGGATCAAAAGGCTTTTTTATAGCTGGCTCGGGTCGCGGACCGGTATTGAGTGATTTTCTGCCTGCTGGCTCGGATCGTGGATCGGTATCGAAAATTTTTTTACTCTTCGCTCGGATTGTGGAAGGGTATCGATTTGTCTTGGCTCGGATTGTGGATCTGGATGAAAATTTTTTCTTAGAGTCATCTGTGACAGGTTTGTTTATGAAACTCGACCCAATAATCAATCCGCGGATTGGATCGGATCGATATCAATAAAAATTTTGATGTATAGTATCACAGATCGGTATCGAAATTTTTTTTATTACTTGGCTCGGCTCGTAGATCGGTTTCTACAACTATTTTCCCTGCTAGCTCGGATCGTGGATCGGTATTGAAATTTTTTCCAAGTTTTATCTGTGATTACAGATAGACAAAAATAACCTAAAATAAATTCAATAGGTATAGTTCATACTGCTAAGATTATGGTGAATAATAGCCAAATTAGGGTAAACTAATTGGTATAGCTTCCACCATGCTAATGGGCTCCAATACCATGCCAATGCCAATCTTCCGACATTTTTAAAATGGTTGTAATCCAGTGGAATTGTAAATGTACATCTATAGACTAATCCAACTAAAATTAATCAACCTAGCATCAGCATCAGTCTACATGCATGTAATTTTGCTTGGGGATGCGTGGGAATAGTACCTAAGGAACTGCCTTGCCGTTAAAAAAAAAATTTTTTTTAATGTCAAACATACGATGTATATAATCTGACACACACCTAGTCACCTCAAGGTGAAATTATTTCCGAATGTTGAGAAATTTTGAAATTCAGTCTGATCAATTATCTAGACGAATATTCGGCAACTATTCTGCCGAATAGTCAAGTCACAAGCCGAATACCGAATATTCGGATTCGGTTCAACTTTGGCCGAATTATTCGGCATGCCGAATATTCGTTNGTCACAAGCCGAATACCGAATATTCGGATTCGGTTCAACTTTGGCCGAATTATTCGGCATGCCGAATATTCGTTGTACCTCTACTATTTTCATTTGTATTTTTTTCTTTTTTCATGAAAGTTCTTACAGATAGTTATCGCTTTAACGGGTGCAGCGGAAAAAAAGGGACTGATGTAAATTTCATATTTTGATCAAGTTCCTGCAAATATAAAANGTCACAAGCCGAATACCGAATATTCGGATTCGGTTCAACTTTGGCCGAATTATTCGGCATGCCGAATATTCGTTTCACCTCTACTATTTTCATTTGTATTTTTTTCTTTTTTCATGAAAGTTCTTACAGATAGTTATCGCTTTATTATGGAGATGTGACGGATAAATATTCACAAAAACAAAATGCCGGATATACTATCCGGCATTTTTGCCGGATATACTATTCGGTATTTTTTTCGGAATTTTTGCCGGATATACTATCCTGCATTTTTGCCGGATATACTATCCGGCATATTTTCCGGATATACTTTCTGGAATTTTTGCCGGATATCCTATCCGGCATATTTGTCGGATATGCTATTCACAATATTTTCATACCGCCGCCCTGGATACTAGTGTTGCCCCGATGCAGGCAAAAACTCGCATCGGCCGATGCGCCGATTCAGTGTCATTTCGAATCGGCGATGCAGATGCATCCGCCGATGCAGTCGATTCTGACTCATGCGTTGTCACCAAAATGTCTTGTCACAACAAGCAATGTTTTGTCGACTAAATAACGTCCTGCTCACAAAACATCGTGAATTTCGGTTTCATTTGTAATCTAGGTTAATCTTAAAGAATTTTGTAAAAATGAGCCAATCGGGTGACGAAATTGTAGTGATCCCAAATACAGACGAAACCCAGCCAGAGCCAGGTCCAAGCAGTAAGTGTATATAAATTAAATTTTCTTATAAATAATATTCTAATTGTGTTTGTTTCCACGTTGTACTTGCTCAATTATTTATATTATTTCGTACCACATATTCCAAAAAGATAGAGTCCGATTTCGGGTTATTCCACTCAAGTATACAATTGAGAATGAATCGGCCGACGCATCGGCCGATGCAAGGCCGATTCGCGGCAACACTACTGGATACACCGCATCTCCACCACAGCCTTAACTCTTGTACTTTGTCAACTGGAACTATGTCGCAACTGACTCTCCAAGAAAAGAATCCGCAACTTGCGGGTGCAAAAGTGCCAACCCAATTAGCCAGATAAAACTCAATGCCCACCCACACCAATCATACCGTGAGTACAGTATAGCGCAAAAATGACTCCTGGAAAATAGATAAAATGACCATTCTCCTCTCGCCTCCTTAGCCTATCTCTCTTCCCTAATGATTTCATGAACTGACAAAGATTAAATGAAACTAAGTGTTTAATTTAGGGATGCCGCGAATATTCGACTATTCGAATACTTCGAGCGAAATTAGCTTACAGTCAAAGCCTCGATATTCGAGTTTTGGGGCGAAAGATTCGTCGAATCTTTGTCTAACAGTAAAATGTTTTTTCTTAACTGATTATCCGCGAGTGTGAGAAAATAAAGTATCAAAGAATAACCTTATTCATCACAAACTGTAACCGACTAAAAACATCTAATGAATACACTAAAATACAGTAAGAATAAAAATCACAAATTTATACTTCAATGTTGACTTTGGTTTAATTATTTTAAGCGGCAACTTGATTTAATATTAACCCTTATTTAAAATGTCTGAAAGTGAAAGTCACGAGGTTGTAGTAATGGACACAGGCCATTACAGGCAAAAACAGTTTTCAAGCGAAAATTCCACTTCAGGTAAAACGTGGAATCGATATACTTTAAATTCACAATTCTTTTTCTAAGTATTCGCTATTCGAAGGCATCGTGAAGTCAAATCGATATCCGCCTTTGCTTGAATTTTGGTTATTTGTTTAGTTTAATTGTAAACCATCTCTGTTATATTTTGAGGTTTACTATCTTATAACCTCTGTTGACTTAATCACTTCAAGAAGGAAAGATAAAATTAAAAGTAGACTGCAAAGATTACAAGTACAAATTGATCACTACATTTCCATAAATGTTATACTTAATTATTCACTGTACTAGATGTTCATTAGCCCACAGTATAGTAATTCTAGTATAATGGATATGATAGAAATAGCAATACATATAAGTAAAACAAGAAAAGTTATACTAATCCTTGTACTAAAATCCAAAGGTTTCGGTATGAGCAGCGGGTCCTGAAATGTACCTAGAATACCTCTAACCTTTTCCACCCTCTTAAGCAAGATGCTAAATTTGTAATATCTTACCACTCTATCATTAAAACCTGACTCCACAAACGTTCTACCACATCTTCGGACCAAATCATTTTGAAATTGTATATTCACAAGGTTTACTCCTACCAAAATTATAGGAATATCCTGCATAGGGTCAGGAATAATATAGATGTGTTTATTGATAGTGTTATATTTTGCTTCAAAAACCATTGTGTCAATTTCCTCTTCAAATGCAATGTACATCGTGGCATTGCATTTGAATAATTGGTCAGTATCAGTATTGTTGCATGGAATGGGGTTAGCTAAATTTGTTAGTTGTCCTAGCATCTTGAATCGCCTTCGTTTAACTACTTGTGATATCATTTTGCGATTATTACTGTTATTACTTGTTCTGATATCGAATACATTCTGTGCTCCGCCCCAATTTCCCCACAGAAATTCGTGTAACCGGTAGTGTCCAAGTATTGGAAATCGACAATCTATAAACTTGTGTGATAATGTCTTACAGCAGTTCTCTCGAACTTCTGCAGCCTTCCCAGAAGGTTTATAGTACAATGTGTAGTTCTTATCTACAGCTGCTTGTAGAGATTCTAGCCCAACTTGTGGTAATGGTTTGACCAGTTCAGTTATTACAACTGATTTATACCCCGCGGATAGCACAATACCCATCAGAAGAAAATTAGCAAAGAACGTATTAAAACTTGTGAAATTTTGTAACTTAGTTGATATAGTTACAGGAACTTCAATAAGAAAGGAATAAAGCAGAAGTGGTGGTGAATCAAGAATCTTCTTGTAACGGAAAATAAGGGATAGAAATAGTACAGAACAAGTCAATAAACTCATCAGAATTATCCAGACCACTGGTTGAAAAGGTTGCAAATAATCATGAAAAACGAAATATTTTTTTAAACCATCACAGGTGACGATAGTGTCACTATGATACTTTACAGGCAAAAAGAGTATATGAGTAGATGCTGACTTTCTATCGAGAATAATGCGAGCATCTAAAAATATTACATGAATGCCGTTCTCGAATGGGTTGGAGCTTCGATAAGTCAAATTGGTTGCATTAAAGGTATCAGCTAGAAATTTTTTTAAAGCAAGTTGAATTGAAGTTGTCCCAATAAATTCCTCCCCAAAAACAAGTCTCAGACGGATTGTTTTTTGTACAAATATTAACTGATGGTTTAGTAGAAATTCTCGGTTAAGGTCGAATTGTGCTCTCAATGTTAGTCTGAGTACTTCCGAAATTAATAAGTGGTCAGGATGGAGGAAGTAGATGCTTACATTAAAATTGGATTTCAATGTTGTCTCGTAATTTTTAACATAAATTATAGTGAATGGAATTGACAAAACCATTGCAAAGCGCTCTTGGTATACTTGTCTTGAAAAGTTGTCCGGAGATATTGTTTTTTTACCATAAGTAAATATTATGAGTAATTGAGTACTTGAAGGCATCCCAAGTATATTTTGCTTTCTTAAGTCAGATTTATAAGTTAGTGGTTTAATACTCCAGTATTTGGTTACGTACAAATAAGCCGCTTGTATAACTTCACGTTTCGGCTTACTTCCGATTACGATGACGTCCACACACTGAATTCGTGCTACGCTATAATACAACTTAACTATTTCGTATTTACACTGTGATTTGTCAGGATTTTTGTTGGAACAAAAGAAGTTTTCAAAGTAAGTATTATTTGGAGTGGATACGACAATTGGAACCACCGAGGAAATGAAATTAAGTGTTGGCGAAAATGATATTAAATTTGTCCAACAATTATTTGTGTGTGCCAAAAACGGTATCAGATTTATGACGTCTGTGCCATCGCAAAGTTTCGCCAAAGAGGTTAACACAAATGGAAAAACAAAATAATTTGTGAATATAACAAACATGTTCACTTAAGAGGATGATTTTTAACGAAACAAAATACGGCTGTTTGTTTCCCAGTTATTTGAGTAAACTCACCAAAGAAAATTAATTATTTCTAGTTGGACACGATATAATTAATTATTAATACTTTTCTTGGAAAGCTATCACCTCACCAGATGCAATATAATGTAAATCTTAATACAGATGTTAGAACAATTACACTTTGTTAGAAGATTATGTTTTATATTAAATTTTCTCTCTCATTTATCACTTATTGTATCTAAAAATATTTTATATATTATATATTATATCTTTATGTATATTTTTATTGTATAGCTTTGCTTATTGAAACAATAGGGTTAATGAATCTACGTAGATTTTACCTTAGTAATTAGAAATATCTAATTACACTTTGGTAAAAAATTTCACTCTACGCCACCTTTGTCCTGTCTACTTGTCCGTATTCTACCAGCGTTTCCTTAGGCAAATATCTTTGTCCAATTGATAAATGTCAAACCAGAATCCAATGAACTTAAACCGTAGTTATATGAATCAGTTTTGAGTTTATTCAAAGTGAACCCAGAATCTCCAAATTCGACTTTTCTCATCAAGCATCAAATTGCAACTTCCATTTTAAAAGCCAACAACTAGTTGCAATGCCTTATATTCAACCGCATCTACTCTCAGTGAACCANTGCAACTTCCATTTTAAAAGCCAACAACTAGTTGCAATGCCTTATATTCAACCGCATCTACTCTCAGTGAACCATGTACTGAAACGTCAGATTTCCCTTGGCATCAGTTGTGAGGGGAAATGGCTTCAGCTAAATAACCAGATGGAATTTGCTACTGTCAGGACACAACAGTTATAAATAAAACATTGCGACGAAAGATTTGCTTAAATACGAACGCCATTGTTGCCATAGTAAGCTAAGGAAGAAGTTAGGGTAGTTAGCAAATTACAGAAAAGTCTAGCAGGGAGAAAATCTTACAGCTACCTACTAAAGGATAGCAGTTTTCCACATTAGTTAAATATTAAAGTCATAATAGTAAATTCAATTGGAAACGAAGTGTGCTGAAATACGGATGGGCGGAGATACAATAATTATATAAACACTTGGGCTCCACTGTTCGTCCCTGTTAAATCGATTATACCTACAAAGTATTCTGACAAATCGATTATTAAATTACCCTACCAAAATAACCCCGTCGACGATAATCTAGAAGTACACGCAACTCGCGATGATACTAGGCGAATATTTAATGAGATAGTCGGGTATGTGGACTCCAATGAATTAAATAAAGGCAGAATCAAGTGGATCGATAATGTAGTGATAAATAATGCATATATTTGGTATTCAGGGATGTGTTCATGACAAAAGAAAACTTTAAAACATCCGCTAGATGATAAATTCATCTATCACAATAACGGTATAAAATAAATTATAAGGCTACACTCAATATGTGCATAAGAATTTTTGCCTGAATAAATTTAAAATTGTAGAAAAAGATCGCTCAAGTTATATGCAAACTGTTGAGTTGCTAATTGGATTAAAATCGAATCACATCTTTCTGAATCGAACCCACCATTGTAGCTCGTACCCATCCTTGCATTTAAATGGAAAAATAATCACAATTACACAACAAGATTCAATTAACATAAAGTTTGATTGCAGCTTGCCTCAATAGAAGATATCGGAGTTGCAATATCGGAGCATAGCTCCCACATATTAATGACAACACTAAGAAAACATTTAATTAAGTGTATATCAGCAAATCCAAAAATGTTATCAATGATTTTCATTTTGATACCTTACGGACACTTACATCTATAGGAACTATTTACGGTTTAAAACGCATGGAAAACAATATCCTGTTAGGATATATTGAAAAACTTGGATATTTTCTAATGTTTCTTACCTGAACTCAAATATCCAACTACGTATATAAGTCTGAAATCACAAAATTAGAAATTTTAGGGACAAAAATGAATACTTTATAGACATTTCATATTCTCCGCTTGTTGAACTTGAAAAATTTAAGTTACTAAGTACGTCCACATATAGCGATAGGTTCCATGTGTCTACATACCAACCTCATTCATTCTAATTTAACCTGCCGTCTGATCTGACCCAACCCAATATGATAAAAACTTATCCTCTTATACTTGCTGGAAATGCTTATAATCATGGTAATAGTTACCAGAATCCTAGTTTTCCTAGTACAGAGATTCAAAATCCAAACTGATTTAGCCAACTACCTTTTCAGAACAGTTCTTATCAACAAGAACCACCCAACACGGGCAACTCTAGTTGGGAATTTGACCAGAAGAATATGAGAAATCATCAAAGTTTCTCAAATTCCGGTTCAAATAAAATTTGGAGGAGCTAGTGACGGGAATTGGTGAGGCAGAGGGTTTGGTAGAAATAAGGGTAGATTTTCACCAAACAGGTCGCAATATCGACCACCTCAAGCCTTGAGTTCTGAATACAGACAGTCTCAGTGTATGAAATGTAGAGGGCATGGACATTCAGCTAACCGTTGTAATACACAATCAGGTTTAGCAATGCCTACCTTTAGTGGATTGAACAAGTTCAATGACTCTAAAGTATATAATCAAACACATGCGAGAGAGTCAAAGTTAGACACATAACCCCCAAATTTAAACGAACAAGGGACAATTCGGCAATATCCCCACCCAATTGCTCCCAACTATTAAAAATTAAAAACTTCGGGGTTCCAACCATTTCAACAAAAGTTCAAAATTGTAAGTCTATGTCATTATTAGACTCCGGATGTACTTACTCTCTTGTGGAACTTGCATTAGTTAAAAAACTAAATAATAAATCAAATCGTTCTTTCTGCCATAGACAATATTAAGACAAGAACTATTGGTAAAGTTAAGTTAACCATAGAAATGGGAAACAGATTATTCGAACACGAGTTCCTTATAGTTGACCAGTTACCGTTTCCGTGCATCATTGGGTCGGATATTATTTGTAATCAAGAGATAGTAGCGGATCAAAGAGGTTGTCGTTATTGGTTTAGAAATGAACCTAAAGTTAAGTTCAATGTGCCGAATTCGACCATACAATCCAATTATGTTATCCACAACCATCCGAACGGGCAATGCTAGTTGGCTTTCAGAGTCCCGCAGTGAACCAAGTAGGACAATGTGTTACAAGGTCCAAACAAAAAATAAACAAATTTTGGACCCAGTTCAAGTAATTGTACAAAAAATTTTGGACAAATTTCCTTCAGTTTCTCGTAGTGATTGTTCATACGGGAGATGCATTACTATGCATGAAATTGAAGCGGAAGGGAAACCACCTTGTGTAAAACCATATCGTTGTTCCCCAATAATAAATACGGAAATAAACTGTCAAGTTCAATAATTAGTAAAAAACGGTATGTNGCCATATCGTTGTTCCCCAATAATAAATACGGAAATAAACTGTCAAGTTCAATAATTAGTAAAAAACGGTATGTGTAGTCAATCTAGATCTCCATACGCAGCTCCAGTCGTAATAGATGAAAAGAAAACGGTTAAATGGAGAATGTGTTTCAACTACATCAAGTTAAACGAGCAGACAAAATCCAATTCGGTTCCTATGGGAAGCACTCATAATATGCTCCGTCATATTTCATCAGGATATTGGTACTCAGTGATTGACTTACAGTCATGGTTTTGGCAGATTCTATTACACCCTGATAGTATTGAAAAATCTGCGTTTATTACTCAAGACGCACATTATGAAATACTTGTTATGCCCTTTGGACTGAAAAATGCTCCTTAGACATTTCAATATTTAATGAATACANTGCCCTTTGGACTGAAAAATGCTCCTTAGACATTTCAATATTTAATGAATACAGTTCTCCAGGGTTTAGATTCTTTTACCTGAGTGTACATAGACGATACTATCATTTTTCTCGAAGTTTGGAGGAACACTTCCAACAAATAGAGATTGTTCTCGATCGCCTTAGAACGGCGAATTTAACAATAAAAGCTAACATTTGCAAAAACGGAAGTTAAATTTCTTGGTCATATTGCCTCAAGAGAAGGACTACAAAAAGATCCTGATAAGATCAAAGCAATTCAAGAATTCCCTAGACCAACCGATAAGAAAGGAATCATGAGATTCAACAGTATGCGTCAGTGGTACGCAAGTTTTATCCGTCATTACGCAAGTAAGATGAAGCCACCTTTCCGTTTACTCCGAAAAGAGAATAAGTTTAATTGGACTGAAGTGTAGGAAAATGCCTTCAATCAGTTAAAACAAGATATTTGTGACAGTAGTTTTACAAAATATCGACTATTCTCAACCTTTACTTATGAAATGTGATGCTAGTGAGTATGGATTAGCTGCGGTTCTTTGTCAAACCATTAACGGAGTAGAATGCTCAATTATGTTCGCTAGCAAAACTCTTAAACAATAGGAGAGATACGCTCATATTTATGAGAAAGAGATTTATGCTATAATTTTCGGATATACAAAGTTCGCTGAGTTTATTAGACATCATGAATTTACAATTCAAACTGATAACCGAGCAGTGAGTTACTTAAAAAAGATGAAGGGTATGAAAGAAAAGTTGAACATCTGGGCTCAACAGATAGACTCTTGGAACACTCATATTGTTTTCCGTCCAAGAACAGAGAACGTGGTAGCGGACGCGCTATCGCGAGCTGCAATTCCTATCCAACCGAACGATATCAATATCGAAGACGATTATGATATCCAATACGTCTCAGTTGCAGCCTTAACGTTTACAACCCCATCTCTTAGAGATATAGCCCTTGCTCAAACTCAGGATAACAAAATTGTTCACATTATAAACTCCCTGCAAAATAGTCCGGTGGAGTCGCGACCTGAGGACTATAAATTGCAAGATGGAGTATTAATAAAATGTATCAAACCATTCGATACGAAACGTGATAAACCAGGTACCTCAAATTACAGTGTTGTTTGTTTGAATGGAAATCTGTCAAACGTGTTTAGAATCAGGTGTAGTTGACACACCCTCTGATACATCACCCAATAGTGAGTGCGTACGCATAAAAGAAAGAATGATTTCGGTAATAGTCATTCCCCAATCTATGAAGAGTGAAATACTGAAATTATTCCATGATTCTTCCATGAAGCAGGCCATCAAGGCATACGTAAGACTTCGGAGAAAATTAAAGTGAGATGTTTTTGGGNCGTAAGACTTCGGAGAAAATTAAAGTGAGATGTTTTTGGGTAAACATGAATAAAGATATTAAAGAATATGTTCACAGTTTCGTTACTTGTCAGAAAGTTAACCCAACCAATCAATTACCGTATGTATTGTTACAAAGTGTATCTCCACCCTCAAATGTGTTTGAAACCTTACACATAGACCTAATGGGTCATTTTCCTGCCAGTTCTGGTGGAAGACTTAATAGGCACTTGCTAGTTGTAATAGACGAACTATCCAAATGGGTAAAATTATTTCCTATTAGAACTGCAACTGCCAAGAAGATTCAGGAAACCAACCCCCGGCCTCACATGGTGAACGGGACTAGACTTCCGTTCACCACTAACAACAACAACACAGCTGCTGCTTCTCCTTTCTTTCATTCTCATTACCCTTCCTAGATATAGTTATTTATTACTATTATTATTATTACTACTATACTTATTCTTATACATATATACAACTTACCTATTGATGAGTCTATCCCTGTGGATAGACTTAGACGCTATCTAGACCTGGAAAAAAACGGTCAATTTTCTCTCTCCACATATTTTGGTATTTTTTATTTATTTATTAATTATAATTACTCGTTTTTCTTGTTGAGCAAATATATTTTTTGTTCCAGTACCAATGATTCTCAGAAGTTTTTCCAAATTATACATAAACACACCACTCTAACAACCTGCAGCTCTAGCACAAATAGATCATTGCACTCAAGTTGCCGTTACAAATTGACTGTGGGATGGAAACTTTAAATTTCTATCGCATGCAGTCTACCCTTACTTTTTGTGTAAAAGTATTGAAGTGGTTTTAACTTAATGTCATCTCCGAGTGAGCCAAAAAAATCAATTGACCATTAGGCGGAGTTGACATTATCCGATGTCAACTGACTGATAATTCAAAGATTAGGTGACATAAACCGAAGTTCCTGGTTTTAGAGACGCAATTTTACAATACGATATCTTTTTCGATTTATTTTACAGCTTTTGAAGTTATTACCTGAATTTGGAATAGTCTAAAAGCAAATTGCTTCTTAAAGTAATCAGCAAGCTTTTTTGCAATATGCCAGAGAAATGGCTTTAAGATATTGTTTTGTTAGAAACTTCCAAACTATCGTTACTTGTTTGCAAAGTTTTTCACTTCCAATGTTGCTTATCATTAAAACATTAAGTTTCTCAATCTTAACCATGTACCCATCTTAAGGTTGGCATACTCGCGGTAGAAATAAGCCTGCGACTGCAGATGAATCTTTAAAAAAAATAAACTTACACGATCGAGGATCGCATAGTAAAATACAACAAATAAGTTAATGAAACAGTTCCCCCAAGTGTCTCTGATTGCCCACACCATTTAAACAAACGTGAGTATATTCTGGTCTTGAGAACCGAAAGTTGTCATTAAAATGCGGTTATGTGTCATGCATGCTCTTCAAATGTGATGACCATAGGCGGAGATTGACAATAAGCAGAGTATTTAGTACATGAGAGCATGGAGTTTAGCCGGGGGAAAGCCAACAGGTTGACAATAAGCGAAGTGTGACATTAAGGGGTAGTGACATTAAAGTAAAACAACTGTATATATAAATGTCACATTTGACAGTTATTACTCGTAGACTACATTAGTAGTAAAGGGGTATTATGATTGTAGTGTCTGTTTGTCTGTCCCCAATATCTATAACTTGCACCATCGTTGTTAGTTTTACAACCAATTAAAATGGTTTTCAACTTAGTCAATTGCTACAGCAGAAGAACGTATGATTGTCTCCCAAATCTATCATGATGTCGAATAATTCACATGATACGATTGTCAATTGTTCTGCGACAACCTTTAGATTAAAAACGAAGTTAATGATTAACGAGTTTGTGTTAATGATCTCTGGGAATTCCGTCCAACTAATTTTGAGTAAGTTGGTCGATTTAGACTAGCATCATAACAATGTTATTTTTAAGTCTAGCTATCAGATACCAATATAATTAAAAATAAAGTTAAAAAAATTGCATCGGGATACCGAAAATTGGAGAGTTTCGGTTGTTTTCTGTAGATTGCACATTTCCCGATATTTTTTTTAAGCAGAACGTCCGAATTCCATAATTTTGTCCAATTTGCTGAACCTGATCTTGAAGTGTTGTAAGCATTCTCAATTTCTTATTAACTTTCATCGAATTCGTTGAATTTAAATTAGTTTCCTGCCACAGCATCCACAAAACTCAAATCAGATACTTAGAAACCGAACCTCTAAGCCCAACAGCCATAGTAATCACCATCATATCCCGTTGGAATTGGAATTAATTTTTCCTCATTGCGGAGACAATTTCCGTTTCCGATGTTTTAAATTATTAAACACAAATTTAATAAATAGTCATACAAAATTTATTAACACTAATTAGGATATTTAATTACAAGGAGCAGGTTGTTCGTTTTTGCAGGACACTACCTAACAGTAGTGCTTGTTGTTTACCTTGCTTGCTGTTGTTTTGGTCTGTCTTAATTGTTTCAAAACAATTTATAAATATGTATACCAAAATCCCAAGTAAATTATAGTAAAATTCATTATATTCTTTTACCATATAGATGATGTTAATAATCTATTAATAATTCTAGCAGTCCGTTTCATCTTTGGAGCAACCCTACTTATGATTGCAGTCAAATTCAGCACAGGCGCAAATGAAAAACATCTCAACCATTATACAACGGTGGAAGGTGCGAGGGCTATACATGCATCACAGCAAATCCGTGGTTCCACTCCAAATGTTAAAAACACGAATACACGTCATGGGACTGGAGTTTATACCACGGCAATAAGACCAAAGGCGGGAATAAAGAAAATTTTAACAAATAACTATCAAACAAACCCAAAAGCTCAAGTGAGCGACAAGTATGTGGATAGGAATGCGCATAGAAATGCATTGGCTGTTAAAATTCCAAAGCAACAAATGGGTGGGGCAAATAAAGTAGATTCCAAAGGTCGTAACATTTACCTAGATCCATCAAGGAATTTCAATTTACAAAACGTCGACTACAAAATAAAACCAACAAAGGGTGTACCGTTAAACCAGAATCCAAATTCTCCTCCAAGTTTTCGTCGTGGAGGTATAGATTATGGTCAACCTGGTTCACAAAGTCAAAGGAATTTTCAGAAGAACCGACAACGTTACAAACCGTATTAACTGAAAAATCTGAAGAAATAGTACAAAGGGAAAATTTTTCTGAAGACAAAAATATAGCAAATTAGACTGTTCTTGAGTTTTTTCGTTGTCAATAATACTGAATGACTATAAAATTAGGAATATGTAATTAAATGTTGAAAAATTTTTAACAAAAAGTGTAATGAATAAAATACCTTTTAGCAGATTGAGGTATTATTTAATTAGATTCACTAATCTTGTTTTTAACTTCAAATAACTTGAGAAGTGTGAAGAATTTCCAAGGTATGATGTAGTTTGATGTTGAAATAATCACCTCTTTGATTTACCATATTCGCATGACAATACCGAGCATTCATGTAAACTGTGCAGAATTCACAGCGCAGTCGGATTGTACCATGCACACATCCTTTTTCCGACTTTCGCCTCGGAAATTCATCCTGCTCATTGCCAATGAAAATCAATTATTATTTTAATTAGGTACCTTGAATTGAGATTCCACAAACACATCTTGTAAAGTAAAGCATACTAGAAAACCATATCCAGCTAAACTAAACATAAAGGTGACAAAAAGTATTTAAATGTCAAAAAACCGATGGCCGAAACTAAAGAATTGCTTTTGTTATTATAAAATTAGGTTTGTGAAAGAGCTTTCGCCAAGGGCAAATGCAAGGGTATGTGCGCTCAGTGGAAGGTTTATACGAGACTGGGAAAGCGAACTTCCTCTGTTATTTGTGCTTAAAATATGACGAAATTAACTTTGGGTCAACTACAAACTGATCTGTGAGAGGCAATTGCAACAATAAGTGAATGATTGAAGGTCAAGAAAAAGAAGAGTATTTACATCTGAGATCCTGGTTAATGATACCGCAAGTTGCCACAAAGGAAATCCTTAATTCCCAAAGGAAGCGATAGATGGATGAGAAACTTTTGAATTGATCCATACTTTTCCTACCAATCCCTTCAAATTGGTTGAAAAGTCAAAATTTTCAGATTTTACATTTCGGAAAAGAAAAGCAATGGAAATCTAAAGTGTTGCAAATTCATCAATACGAATGAATTACTGTATACTTTAAACATGCCTTGTTCCAGGGCTCTCATCACAAAAAAGAATGTAATGATTGCTGCAACTGGGTTTGAAAAAAAAGGTTTGCCACGGTACACGCCGCAGCAACACTTAGGCACAATTTACTCCGCTGGTAATTTTACAAATAATATCTATCCCAATGGAGAGATTTTCACCATAATATACTTGTTAGAGCCAGTTCGAATAGATTTAGCATCATAAGTCGAAGACTTAACCGAGAACGGAACAATTATAAATACTTTTAATTAATCATTACAACTACACATTACCTAATGATAATGGTAAATAAATTACATTTCAAGCGATATAATTGCAATCGTATACTGTAAACTTGGAATTTTAGGAAATTCAATTAGCTGGAGCCATTTATTTTAGCATTGCAATTACACATTACAAAATTTCCATTTGTTTTGCTATAATTATAAAGTTATCCTCCAACCTTTTACATTTCTTTTTGATGGTAAGAAATGAGTAATCGTAAAGATAATGAACAATGTTATTTACGATTCCAAAACTACGTTTCTACCCTTTGAGACAAGCAACTAAAATTATCATTTCTGACCTCTAAGGCCAGTCGAAGCCGGGTTCGGATTTTGTTTTAACCGGTAACTCCGTTTTTGGGTGGGATATTAATAAAGTCACTTCGCGAAAGTATTTACTTATTCAATTATTATATGAAAATGCATATACTGCTCTACGGTACTGTTTGTCTCAAACAGTTTACTTCAAAATCTTATGTAATACTAATAAGCAAGAATATCAAAACAAAATTAAATTACGTAACTACCAATAATAAGGAGGTCAGTGGAATTAACAGTGGAATGGTTGGAATTAACAAATTTTTCGAAAAATCTATCACTCATTCAGCTAAAGTAAACCATTCTTCAAATTACATTTTTCATTTATCAAATTTATGAGTATCACCCATCGCCCATACAAAGTATTTTTTAAATTAACAGACTTTTGACCCTAATGAAGTATAGGTTTGCTATAGCATTCACTTATTCCATTAGTCTTTGATAATACAGTGAAGTCCGGTTATAGTGAATCCGTAGGCAAGATCGTTCAGCATAACCGGAGTACATTATATCCGTATAATGAACGGACTCTATAATTCAATAGTTGTTCATTATATTCAAATATTTTATTATAAATTGCGAGAGGTGGACTCATGGAACCTCAAGGAAGTCCAGTCTCAAGATAATCTCCTGTCAGTATCTTATCCACTGACTGACCTTGGTACACAGTAAGTTCCCCTAAGGAACTTACCTGTGAAAAATTAATACTTGTTAGATTAGTTCCTCATGGGAGGAAATATATTTTTCAGAAAGATACAAATGACCATCCGGCCATTTGTATCAGACAGTCATTTTCCAGTTACAGATCAATAAAGATCTGTAAAAAGAAGTTTTGCTTGGCTGCTTTTCTTCATTTAGTTTTTATTATTATTGTGCTGGAATCCAGCAAGTAAATTCAATTAATTTATTGTTAGAGTCTGAAGTCTCTCTGGAACTTCATCCTTCTCTCCAAGGCTATCTTCTCCCTTTATTTCATCAAAGGCCTTCCTATCCCGATTCGGGACGGAAGGATAAGGTAATTGATAATACCCATGCCGCACCACCGACTCGAATCCTGCTTCCCCCTTAGCCTTAGAGGACCCTTAAGGGTCATAGGCTGATTCCCTTTACCCCTCCCCCCACAAAATTCAGCAACGTCGATGCAGTGGGTGATGAAAATTTGCTTAAGACTTTGAATACGGTCATGTTCTCATCATGAATTTCCATTTTAAGTACAATCGGCGCTTCCACCATTTTCTCCAAAACACACGCAAGACTAATTTGGGTAAAATTTTGACAAATTTTGGTAAAGTTTTTTGGTCTTTCCAATTGAACAAGCTCTTTGTTGGCTTTGAAGCTTGTTTTCCTGGGTACATAGGCTAGTTGTGTTGGCAGGTACCGACCGTCTTTTATTTTGTAGACGAGCTCTTCTGCGCAACTGTGAAAATTGTAGCAAAACTGCGAATCTGACGTTTAAAGTGTTGTAAAGCCGGAGGAACATGACGAGTACTTGTAATGTTTAGAACCGAATGTCGGCAAAAAGCGGAACTCCACTGGCTTGGCCTCAGCTCAGGTGACTCAATCAATTTATCCCAAAAATGTGCAAAATGTAACAATAACTAAAAAAAAATTGAAATATTCGGTATAAATACCGTAGACAAACTTTAAATGCAATGAAAAAATTTCTTCACAGATTCTTTTTAAATTNAATTTCTTCACAGATTCTTTTCAAATTTTAGACAACAAAATTCGTACGACCAAACATTTTGAAGAAATTTAATACAACAAAGCCTACTTTGTAGAATTAATACACTACAGTATCGAGTTTCAAGCTTACACAAAAAATATTAAATACATCCACGCTAAAAGAAAACTTTTCCAATGTTCCGAACTACAATTTAGGATGAATGCTAAAAATTTTAATATGGCAAAAATATATATTAAATTAATTATTGTATATTTATAAACACTAGATTTAAAAATGTACCTTACTCCAAATTGTTCATTGCTGGTAGTTTCTCAACCGTTAGAGTTATTCAAACATTGTGCAAAAACGGTGATTATATTTTGCACAGTGTTGATCCTGATTATAGATATTTGTGTCTAACTTTTATTTACTTACGTGAAATTAATTCATTAAATTTTATTTGGCTCATGGGCCTTCAAAGAATTTCAATTTTATTTTTTATGCAGTCATTACTTTTTGTTTAGGTTGGATCTAAAAATTCGATAATATAGTTTGTTAATTCTGCGAAACTAATTTTTTAATACTAAATTTTATTAAAACGTATGCTCATACCAATTTTTTTTGTTCAAAATTTCAAAATAATTTTTTCCCAAATTGGTTTTTCATTCAATTTCAATTTCATTCCTAGAAGCTATACCAAATATAACAATTTTTGTTACTTATTGTATATTGCACATATATAAAATAAATTGGACGAGCTGAACGAAATCCGGGGGAGATCCGCGCTTTGCCGACTCTGCACGTTTTCATTCCTTATAGTCTGGCTCAGTCGAGAAAAGTCCCGGCTGAACTCCTGCAAAATCCCGACCGTGGGCTGGGTAAAATGCTAGTAAACATAAAGTTCAAAAATGAGTTGAACCGGGAATTTTTTTGGCCCAATATGGTTTTTCCCAGAGATGATTACATATCAATACAAAAACACCAATTCTTTATACTTATNGCGCTTTGCCGACTCTGCACGTTTTCATTCCTTATAGTCTGGCTCAGTCGAGAAAAGTCCCGGCTGAACTCCTGAAAAATCCCGACCGTGGGCTGGGTAAAATGCTAGTAAACATAAAGTTCAAAAATGAGTTGAACCGGGAATTTTTTGGCCCAATATGGTTTTTCCCAGAGATGATTACATATCAATACAAAAACACCAATTCTTTATACTTATNATTTTTTGGCCCAATATGGTTTTTCCCAGAGATGATTACATATCAATACAAAAACACCAATTCTTTATACTTATTTTTATTTTTTATTTCAAACATCCTTCCTTTAATGTTAACTTGCATGGAAAAAGATACGGATATAAAGCTGGGATTGAGTCGGAAATTTCAATTGCAAATCTCAATGCTGGTTAGAACATTGGTAAGATAGAATTAGTGAAAACTTCCGGATTATAGATATTCAAAATATTTCCAAGATTTGACTGGACAAATTGAATTAATTGACAACGTTGTTGACTACTTCTCGAACGTTAGGCAAAAGCGCATCGATATTTAATAATTAATTTCTAATTAATTCCCTCGAATTATAGATAGCTTATGTGGAACTTTCAACCATTCCGGGCAACAATGGGTGAAATAAAAATTCTGCTGATAAATACTAACATCCACTGCGTGCTACTTGCCAATAACATTCAAAATCTTTATATGGGAAGCATTTGAGATGTTAAAATNACTAACATCCACTGCGTGCTACTTGCCAATAACATTCAAAATCTTTATATGGGAAGCATTTGAGATGTTAAAATAATAAAGTAATATTAAAAATGCCGGATAGCTATAAAAATTATGGAATTGATTAATGTGTCAAATATTCCATANATAATAAAGTAATATTAAAAATGCCGGATAGCTATAAAAATTATGGAATTGATTAATGTGTCAAATATTCCATATCTGTTATACATTATTTTATATTATTTATATTTAAATTACCTTATTCTTCCATTTTTTTATCCGACAACATATCTAACCTCTTTTGTTTTGTCTTTTTCTGCTTATGATTTCTTCACCTAAATTATTCCAGTCTCCACACCTATTATCAAAATTTTTGAGTCTTATGAACTTATCATTCAACATACTCATTTCTTTGCGTCATAGTCTTTAGTAATTAATTAAATTTTTTAGGCATATTATTTTGCATCAGTTGACTTCTAAATAAGGTTGATTGAGAAGGTGACAAAACCAACCGTATCTAACCATTTCTAATATTTTGCAGACTAAGAGCATGAGTAGTACTCTCAAAAAGTTCATGTAATTAAGGATTTTTTTCCCCAAGTATTCAGATGCTTTTTTTAAATAGACATATGGCACCTACAGCTACGACGTCAGTTCATTAATATAAGCATTGAGATTGTCTAGAGAATGTTTCATTTCACAGTTGAATTCCACCAACCTCAGGACCATTCCTCTCCTACCTCAAATTGGCCATCATTTTTTCTCTCACAAGTTTCAAAATGAGTTNACCAACCTCAGGACCATTCCTCTCCTACCTCAAATTGGCCATCATTTTTTCTCTCACAAGTTTCAAAATGAGTTTTCTTCATAATATTATTTACTCAAATTGCAAGCCATATTTCATTTATAACCCCAAATTCTATAAACTTGTATGATTTTTCCAACTTTCTCTTACCGTTCGCAGGTCAAAAGTTAAAATAGTTCTACNCAAATTCTATAAACTTGTATGATTTTTCCAACTTTCTCTTACCGTTCGCAGGTCAAAAGTTAAAATAGTTCTACTTTTGGAAGCGAACGCTTGGAGAATAATAAAAGAAAGGAATAATAATGTTTATATGTTTTCTCTAGAGAAAAAACTTTTCTCCGGTGCTTGTAAAGCGAACGCCTAGGTGACGTTAGTGGAAAGTTTAAATCACAAAATTTCGTTGGCATAAATATTATTATGAGAATTCTCCTGAGAAAGAAGGGAAAAGAGAAAGTTTGCATCGGGCGTAAGACTGAAATTGGACGCAGGGATTCTGTCAAATATCCTATCTAGTTAAAACCCAACAGGCTTTTCCTAGTAATTCCATCACTGAGTATTTATGTATTTTTTCGGCTTCAATTTTTGACTCTAGTCTAAACATGTTTTTCAATGGTCCCAACCAAAGTATTAATATAAGCTGAAATCTTCGTTTTGTTTCTTTTTGAACTTACTGTAATGCTGTAAGAAAATTTTCTTGTAGTTTCATCCCAAGTCTGGGTCAAGAAATATCGAGCAATGTCAAGGAATACTTCTAATGTCACCAGCGTCTAACATTGTCAAGCTATGTCTACAAATGTCAAATGATGTCCCAAAAGTCGACATCCAGTAATTTACTGGTGTTCGCGAATTCGAACGGTTGATTCCCATTTAAAAAATTAATTATTGCATGGAATAAAATTAGTTTTCTGCAATAGACTTGTCTGCTGTATAAAGTTCTTTTGTAACGCCGATTTCAAGGTTCATATTCACCTCGCGTCCTCTAGTGTAAATGCAGAGTAGCTAACTAAATTTTCATTTCATGTTTTAGTTCTTATACCGTGCTTTTCAGAAACATGTACCATATGGAGAAAGTTTGCATTGTGAAGAGCATATAAAAAAAAGAGGTGTTTCACATCCATCACTCAATCTCAATCCCAAAATACCCTCCAGACATTTGCGCGCCAACTCACCAAACGGTTGTTATTTTACAGATAAACAGCTTCTTAGAATCAATCAGGATTGATAAATAAACTTTAAGCTTTTTAAATAAGTTGACAAAATTTAGTAAAGCAATAACACTACAATTTTAACCTGAGTCACGGACAGGTTGGATTGAACCAAAGGGGGCTCAAACAAAAAACTTAGAAAAATTTCACAACCATGTTATGTGTCCCTCTTGAGCGATGAAATGACCTCTACAAATGTTGCTTAGAATAGTTCAGTGACCAACTTTTTCTAATAAAAATTTTTTCTGTGACCACTTGTTCCAAGTTTTTGAAAAATTTGAAAATTTTGAAAATGGTCACAGAGAAAAATTTTATTAGGAAAAGTAGGTCACTGAACTACTTTAAGCAACATTTTTAGAATTCATTTCATCGCTGAAAAAGGATACATAAGATGGTTGTGAAATTTTTCCGTTTTTTTAAATTTTAAAAATTTTAAAAAACGAACAAGTGGTCACAGAGAAAAAATTTATTAGAAAAAGATGGTGATTGAACTATTCTAAGCAACATTTGTAGAGGTCATTTTATCGCTCAAGAGGGACACATAACATGGTTGTGAAATTTTTTTTTGAGCCCCCTTTGGTTCAATCCAACCCACGGACATCTGGAACTGGGATAAAGTGAACAAGATTTCAACAATAAAATACTCCACCTGACTTCACACCAGGGTTGGCACAAAAAAACACTTGTTTAAAACAACACTGTTTTTTTTAAACTTTGTTTTAATCAAAAGCAGTCNATCCAACCCACGGACATCTGGAACTGGGATAAAGTGAACAAGATTTCAACAATAAAATACTCCACCTGACTTCACCCCAGGGTTGGCACAAAAAAACACACTTGTTTAAAACAACACTGTTTTTTTTAAACTTTGTTTTAATCAAAAGCAGTCACGGAATGCGCACGATGACTCATTGAAACTCTTATCGTCTGTTTCTTAAAACTCGTTCGAAACGGTATGGTTCGTCTTGACTTAAATTCAATTTCAATCTTGCGGAACGAATCATACTTTTCCATTTGTTTACATTCAACTCCTGTAAATTCAATACTTGAGTAGTGAACTAACAAAATTAGTTATGTCAGGGGTACCAACTGGGACTATTTCACTGTGAGTTCATTTTATTAAACAAACCGATGTATCCAATTCAAAAAAGTTATATTCGGTGCACGAGTCTGAAATGATCATAGCAGTTTTGGTGTAGTTACAATTATGGTGCAGAAACACACACTCCATATGGTACATGTTTCTGAAAAGCGCGGTATGTAAAAAAGTTAAACTGTTGACTTTTGTTTATTGTTGAAGAATAAATCCAGTATATGAAAACTAATGCATGAGTTGACATGGGTTTAATAAAGATATATGCTTTGGACAGGTTTAGAATGCATAATACCATATTATTTATTGACACTAATTCTCAACGGTAATTGTTAGAGCTATTAACTACAATGCCATTTAGTGCCTAAACCATACGTAGAGAATTGTATCAAATTTAGATAATATTATGCAGATAGTTGACCATGTTTGTTGTTGCTCTTAATATTGTCTAATTAAATTAACATTGGTGCATTAAAGTAAAAACAATGTTTAGGACAAACTCCATGAATACAGTGGAATCAAACTGTTCAGTTGTACAAAATTAGAAATACATAATTGTACAAAAATATAAAAAGTTAAGTAAGTTGATGAAACTTTTTTATATCAGAAGTTAAACGATAGTATTCTTGAGACTAACTTTTATCTTGAATTATTAAAATTGAAGTTGTAGCAGAAAGGGTAGTAGTAGAACAGACAGTCATCGTCGTAAAAGCCTGAGGTGGGAGAATTAGTTCCCGGGTTGAGGAATGTGTTGCAGAATGGATACTGAAAAAAAAAAAAAAAAAAAAAATTTTTACAAGCTATTAATACATTCTTAAAAAATCGGTTGTATGCGTTAATGCTTGATGGTTATAGTTAACTTTCTTATTGTAATTATTCGTAATGTATATTTTTGAACAAAAAGCATGATCGTATTCTGATGAAATTGACGTTCAGAAATTTTATTTTTTCAAAATGTAAATAAAAATGTTTATATTGAAATTATAGGCGAGAAATATGTAAAAATGACAAGCAGAAATGTGACAGGGTATGTATTTAGTTGGATTGGATACTGGAAAACCCACCTGTGTACATAAACCGGTACTTGAAAAAAATTGCACTTGACTCACACAATGGATGATGAGTAGAAGGAACATCTACAAAATCAATAAAGATATTAATGGTAGTTTCATTTAACAAAAATTAAAAAATCTATTAGTTATACAAAAAAATTTTTTTTCATTTTCTAATAACTAGTTTGAAACCATGAGAGTTTTCCTTATAAATGTAAAAACTGGATGTAAATGTAAATACTTACAAATAAGATACACAAGGAATACTTCTCCATTTTCAAATAATATGTTGTTTTGTAAAAAAAATTAAGATAAAGGAATATGAAACTGAAGTTTGTCAGTAACAAGTAAGTCAGTTTGTTAGGAAAGTGCTGACAGTGTCAATGTCATTTGCTATCTGACTCAAAATCAACTACCTTTAACAAATAATCATCAAAAATTTTGTAACAAAAAAAAAATTATGGGATTTTCTCACTAAAAACAGAAAAAGGTTTAATAAATTTTTACATTTCTTTTATTTATTTTAAACCCTTTGTTGTTGTCAGTAAAAACCGCACTTCTTTCCAGAGAAAGAGGTTATTAGTATCCTTTTAAAAAACGTAAACCAACTGGTTAACTACTTGTAAAAGTTTTAAGCTTTAGAACTTAAAAAACGTAACAAAATCAATCAAAAGTTAACAATGTGCCTAAAAATAAATTCTTTTATAAATAATTATATAACAAAATATAAAAATTTATATAAAAAAAGTCTCTTATAAAAATATTCTCTTTTAATGTGGAATTTTGCAAAAATGAATAAACGACTTGCCTCTGAGAATTATTGGAAAATTAACATTACCTTGACTTAAAATACCGCTTTGTATTAAGGACAAAAAATTAATTTTTTCCCTCAATAGTTTATTTCGAACCCATTAAAAAGTGGATAACAAATTGAAAAATTCAAAGTTCGATGAATTTGTCGACAGTATTGAATCTGAAGCATATAAAACAGAAAAAGCACAGGTTTCACTTCTAAATTTGATCTCATACGAAAAAATTTTTTGTGATGTAGAAACACCCGTGTACGAATTGAATTTTTTTTCGTTGACAAACTGAAATTGTACAAAAATGAGTGATATTGATTTTCGTCCTTATTTCTTATAGTTTCAGATACTTTTATAGAATGCATGTAATTAGTTTTTAATTTAATTTCATGATTCTCAAACTTGTCAAGATTATTTATTTAGTATATTTAAAATTAGAGTAGTGATAAATTAATGGTTTATTAGAAAATTAAAATGTTAGATTAAAAATTAAATCATTGGAATCCAAAATATTGAGGTAATTCGAATTGAAGCTGGTTGTCATGGCAACTAATTGATGTGCTAATAGTGACAATATGGATAATTTGGACACGCCGCTGGGTTGATTCCAGCTGGATATTTTGCTCCACCATTGTTGAATGTGCTACAAAATGGATACTGAAAAAAAAATATAAATTCATCAAAACTTTCTATAGTGTATAATTATAACTCGCTGCAACAATACGACAATATAACGCGAAAATAGCAACAATGTTCTTGTAATCATCAAATAATGAGATTGTCGATATAAAACTTACATAAGGGCACAATGCAGGGTTGACGCCATATGGGTATCTCGCTTGGCTCCAGCATGTGACAGCTAACACCAAAACAATCTAAAGCAAAAAGAAATTACAAAACGCTTATAATGTAAATTTTATTGTTCAAAATATTTTCAAATTTGAAAATCTATTGTTGTAAACTTACAATGATGATACAAGCGTATTTTCCCATTGTTGTGATTAATTTGTTGAATCAACGCACTATTGTTGCGAGACTAGTAAGTTAATGAATTAAATTATTTTTCAGTGTGATGAGAAAAATTAGGTAAAGTTTGATTCAAAAGGAAGAACGTTTTGAAATTGAATGATGATGTCGTGAATTCTGTTTTCTGAATGAATCTAGTTATACTGTTTCTATCAACAATGAAACTTTGTTAAAAATTTTAATAAAGTAGAGTTATTTATAATTTTCATATAAATAGTTATAATATTCAACTGAAGTTAAGTATTTTGAGCTAGATTATTTAAGAAAGGTAACAAATATGCATTTACTGAAGTGACTCATCAATACTAGGAATTACTAGAAAACATGTTAGTAATTAAAGAATAACAAATTTATTCTACGTTTGGTTTTTAGGTTTCATTTTCAAAAAGACCAATTTGGTTTTCTAACATTGTTAGGATTTTGAAAGTTAGATAAAAATTAACCCCAGACGCTCCATTGCATTTTAGCAAAATGGGTATAATTGATGAAATTGGGAGAACGAAATATATGTGTACCTAGATGTCTGTTTTGTGTTTTCATTTTTATTTTCGAAATTACTAATTCAAAATCAATTAATAAACAGATGATATAATCATCATGCGTGGTGAAATAAACCAACTTTAAACAGAATTGACTTTTGAAGGAAAACCAGTCAAAATAATTAAATGAAATTTCAAAAAACAGTAAACAATATAGTTTATGGAGACAACTATGAGACCAAAACATTAACAATTCAAAAATTAGATAACACAAAAAAATGCTAACTCAAACACCTTAACTCGTATCTTTCCTCGTAAAATCTATTTTTATCGGTGTTTTTTCTCTTTTCATGACAGTTATTATAGATATCCATCGCTGTAATAGGGGCATGTAGCGGTTAAATACTTAAAAAAAGAAGAATTTTACTTAATTAAATACATACCAAAAATCGATTAAATACTGAATAAGTATAAAATAATTACCAATACGTTAATTTTATCAATGGTAGTCTGAGACTTAGAAAATTCTTTTAATTCTAATAATTTAAACAAATCTTGCGCTGAGAGTTTAATTGTAGAAACACAATTACTTTATATTACTTATTATTGACTTTAATTTAGGAGGATTTGTCAGGCAGATGTGACAAAGTTACCATATATGAATCATTCATAATCAGAGGGCGAATACTTACATATCTGCTTTATTTTAGCTGTGGTACTTTTACACCTGCTACTTCGTTTCTTTACGATTTATACTATTTGACGAAGAATAAAATGACCTTCTAAAGAAGTAGTTTAGTCATTTATAGCTTCTAATGATTAGAAAGTACTGTCCACTCTTTTTTTTCCAATTTTTTTTTATATTTCAAAAATACTTTACCATTTTGATATAGTAATATATTTGACATACAAATTGCATTTTTATTTCATATAATTTACACAGTATATTCGCTCTAAATTTACTTGGTTTGTAAAAATGGTCTTCTGTGTTGCTTAAGATTTCATAAATGTGTGAATTGATGGATTCTACTTAGTTTAATCTTAAAACGATGACTTATAACATTTGTATATTCAAGCTATCCTAATTTTTATCATTTTTAACTTTTAATGCCCCGAAATCTTGAAATCTGAAGCGTGTCAGTTGATCTCTTTACGGATTCGAAATACACTCATTTTGTTTTTAAAAAAAAATCGTATCCTATGGCTTTCTACCAGGTTGTTGCCTTTTGAAATACCTGCTTTATACTGTTGATTGTTAAAACCAGTTTCAGTTGTTGCAGATTTTTAACAATACATCATTTTTCATATTTATTCAGAAGAAAATACCATATTAGATATATGAAAATGGAATAAAAGATAGTGGTAGTGATTTCCCATGAATTAAGAACCTTGAACTTAACTCGCATAACTAGTTTCAAATTGACAAACAATCAACTTTTCAGAACAAAATGAACTTGACCAGGAGTGATTCCATGTCATTTATAATTCTGGATTCTGGATAACTCATTCCAATACAAAATCTTAAAATGTTGCAAATATTTTTGGTTTTGTTGGTAGCTGGATTCAAAATTTCAAATGGGTTGCCAGCAGATACCGTGTCGGAAGGTGGTTGCATTGTCCCCAAAAATCTCGTGCCTGTACCACCGCAGGTAATTGTAAAATTTGTTATAAATTTAAGCTCTTCCTTGCCATATAAAATCTTTAGTATCAAGAATAATTGCGTATACAATGAAAGTACTATTTCCTTAATTTGTTGCATGCTTTAGTGAGTCTGTGAGTCATAGATGGGCACGGGATGGGCCCTCCAGTCAGCAAAGATCCCTCACCCTTCCAAGCAAAATTCACCCCTCCGCCCTCCATTCAGCAAAGACCACTTCAAGGTAAGTTGACCCCTCCACCTTCCAATCCACTCATCAAAGACCTATCCGTGTCCGCCTACAACAGCTCATACTGGATTCCATCCATTTCGTAAAAATTTTTGGTTAATTTCTAATCGATTCCATTTCCTTTCTAGTAGTATTCTGTTTTTGTGATTAAATAATTTTACTTTATTAGATATTGAATACACCAGAACACAATCAAAACAAAATAAATGGATTGTACAAGGATTACGGGTTCAAAATGTTTCTACTGCTCTATAAAAACACTCCAGCCTTCCGCCCTCCTTTGAACATAAGAGCCCTCCACGAATAATAATACCCCCCTCCCCTCACCTCTCCAGATCAACTTCAGTCCTCCACCCCTTTAAGAAAGTTTAAGCATTTTCGTAAAAACCATCCAAAAGTAGTGACAAAGTAAAAAAAAATTAAGGTTCTATGGTTACTAGACACATTGATGATTTTTTGAAAATTCAAATTTTTGGATGTTTTTTTGAAACGCCCATCTCTTATTACATAGGTTCTAAACAACATCCTCAATTTTCAAAAAACCATAACTTTTTTCTACTGATCGTTGAGCCTTATTTCTTTTTACTTTGTTACACTGCATTTGAATGGACTTTTCTTCAAAACTTTTCAAACTTCAAATTCAAAAATTTTACCTAAGATATAATTTGGACATTCTGCTTTCTACAACATGGAGCCAAAAGTCCCTTCATTATGCCTTTAAATTACTTAGACACACTGTAAAACAATGTTATTACATCTTTAAAAAAATCTTTGTTTTCTACGTCTTCACTAGAATTTATTCATTTTATAATTGCAGTTTTACCATTGTAAATATAAGTACAGCATGAAGGGTAATTGTTGAAATGAATCACGCCGTGCGTCTTTAGTCTCATAAAAAGGCCTAGGATTCATAGCTTAAAATTGAAGAAATACAGTAAAGTTCAGCTATAGTGACTCCGGCTATAATAGAACTCCGGCTATAGCAAACCACACTGTCCGGTCCCTGCCAAGCAAATGGGAGATTATGTGTTAAGTAGTCAGGCTATAATGAAATCGGCTAAACTGAACTTCCGGCCTTAGTGAACCAAACCTACCGGTCCCGAGAGTCATTTTGTCCGGTTATAGTGAAATATGTCTGAATTCCTTAATGATACCATTTGCTACTACTGTTCCTTATACTTTTATGCCTGCCCATCTATGCACCGTACTTGCATGTTGACCTATGAGTGAGTTTTAGTTTATTAAGTAAATTACTAATTCACAATGTCAAAATTAGGTCAAAAGCGCACTGCGTTGTCCTTACACGATAAATTCGATATCATTGCTGCCTGCTGCACTGTCTTCCAGCACACCTCACCAAACGTTATGTGAGAAATATAAGATTGGAAACTCTACAATTTCTCTTATTTTGAAATCAAAATCTAAAATTGAAGAAGACTTCCAAAGATTTTGTGGTGTAAGTTAATAATAAAAGTGTTGAAATATAATTACATTTAAGCAATTAGCTAAAATTCAAATATCAAATTCTTAGAATATAAAACGCCAACGCCGATGTAATTATCCAAAGTTGGATTCTGCGCTCATCAAATGGTCTCAACCAAATCCCCATTACCCAGTGCTTATCTAAATCGGGTTAGCTGAATTTGTAGTGGAATATTTGGATATAATGAACAATTATTAAATTGAAGTGTCCGTTCACTATACGGATATAATGAACTCCGGCCTTACTGAAGCAGTTTTGCCGGTCCGTACAGATTCACTATAATCGAACTTTACTGTATATAACTAAAATTTACATGAAAGTAAAAATTAATATCCAAGTTTTCATGGTCTTCAAAATTATTACAATTCTCACAGTTAAAATAAGAAACGAGTAAAAGTGTCATATGCTTGACTATAGTTAGAAGTCGGTTAAAAATGCTGCAAATGTTATTTAAAAAATTTATGTGTTCATGAGATATGAGAATATAAAAAACCTGCAAGTACAATAATGTAACATTATTTCGTGACAATTATTTTCGCGAAAATGAGGATTCGAAAATATGACGTAAAGATTATATGCGACCTATATAGGCTTCTGAAATACAGCTCAACAAAACTTGGCTTAAACTTTTGTGGTCTTTTCTGGTTGCTGGAGAGTATCTAGGTTCAAAATTAGTAAAAATTGATGTCGTTACAATGATAATGTAGAGTCACAAAACTTCAATATTACACAAAATTCCCTCCATTTTTTTGGTTAATTACTTTTCTTCGTGGTCAATGGTAGTTCTCACTAATAGAAATTCAGCTACGATAGGATGTGACAAATCTCATTTTGCACCTTGGTGAGTTGTATTTTATATATGTCGTATATTCGGTAGCAGTATTTCATTAGAATCGTAAGTGAGTGTTATTAAGCGAAGTTACGGTTAAAATTTAATGTTTATGTTAACGTTAAATTGTTTTGAGTAATTTCCAGACGTCACCCTCCGGACCGAATTCTTTTAAGACGTATTTCTATAAACTGACATTTTATATTGTTCAGCTTGTAGAAAAGAATAAGTCGGAGCAATACATCGTGTTGGGTAGCAAATTCTTTTTCCACACTATTGGTGAAATTTTTCTAAGAAGAGCCGTTTCCAGAAGTGAAGTCGACAAAACATGTTTCCGCATCACCATGTACACACACACAAAGGACTTAAGTTACTTCGAAGCTAAATTTCATGCCTTTGGAAATTCATTCAACGACAGTTGTAAGGCAAAGCAAGGAGTGGTGGATTGCACTATAACATATGTCAATAGAGGAGTAGACACATCACTTTACAGTAATTTGAAACTAGTTGTGTTCCGACTTTACAATTCAAACAAATCGAGTTTTGACTGAATGAGACAAGTTATTTTCGTTATAATTTGGGATATGTCTAAACTATTTTTATAAAACTGAATTTTCAAAATTTGGACAATATATTTGTCAATAACAAATCCTTTCAAATAGTAGACAGGACTGACGACGTACGAGCATTGATGCTGTAATAATTTAGACGAGAAAATAACGTCAAAATTATTTCAAACCAATATACTTTGATCTTGTGTCAATTTTGCACCTCACATTGTAAAGTACGCTGGAAGCTACCTTTGTAGCTTCTTTGCTGGGGAAAGCCATGATCTTAAAAATATGAGCCGTTCAGCTTGGGCAAAAAATTTTTTCAGGGAAAAGTCTTTACGGTTTCAGAAACACCATTAGAAAATAGTGTTTCACTTCAGAAAATTCAAGTTTCTATGGTCAATAGATCAGGAGTTTGAAAATTAAAACTTTATATTCTTTGGAAACAATATTCATATTAGTCGAAGGTTCCACGTACATGTATAAATGACAGAATATCGCCCAAACTTTTTTATTACTACGTGGTTAACCCGGAATGTACCAGTCGGCAACGGACTTTCGCTGACCGGAAGTGTAACTTTTGAAATAATGCAATGATATTGATAGGTCTCCCTGTGGGTGACCTTTTGAAATTGCATTGTTGCAATATCAACCCACACCATCTAAACGTATCTAATGCCCCCACCTTTGCTTGAAAAATAATTTGGCAACATTGTATTTCACTTTTGAAACCACAGGTATAGGATGTTGCCATCTTTCCCTATTTTTCCCCATTTCATTTTTTACACCACTGGTCATTGTTGGAATAAGTTGCCATTTTTTTCCATTTTCGGACACGTTATCCTTAATAACTCAAGAACTATTAAACCAATTACCATAAAATCTTTTCCAATACATTCCTGATTACTTAATTTAAGAAGATTCGGAGCCCCAGATCAATCGGTCCATAGATTTTTTTTTAATTCACGTTTAATGCCGAAAATTTAACTTTTGAAACCGACTGGTACATTCCGGGTTTTAAAATATAAATGCTCAAATTAGGTATATTTAATATTAAATCCCAGCAAATATACAGTACGGAAAATATTTTACTCAAGCGAGAAGTTACTTTTGGCCCTTGCTCTTTGCTGGAGAAAGTCTTCAAATAATAATTTTCACAGTGTTAATAAAATTTTGATAAAAAAGATTATATTTATTATGAAATGACAATGGAAAGTAGATAGACGTCCCATACTTTACTTAGTGTCTCAGAGTTACAGAAACATGAAATTAGATAAATCATATTTTTGACCCTATGATTTTAGTGACCTGATTTTTAATAACATGCCCCACTATTTTTCAATATTCTTTCAAATTAAAATATCAACTGCATCGAGAAAACTTTATCAACCCTCTAAACCCGGGAGAAATTTTTACTCGAAGACTATCTTCCACAAAAAGCATAGACCAAACGTAACTTCTCGCTCGAGTAAAATATTTTCCGGCACTGTACCTACTTTTATTAGATTCTAGTTTCATAGACTACCAGGTTTTTGTTGTACTTATTTTGTTAACAAATTTTCACTTTATATACTGTAAATGTATCTAACTCGACAACAAGGCGAAAATTCACATCACGTGATGATTTTTACAATTTGGTGTGAAAAATTTCGGGTCTCAGACGGGCATTTTGTTTTTAGTGTGCAAATTTTCCGACCCAACCGCAGTTTCGTCACGCATCAATTTTCAAAAATTAACCGGTAGCTAAAAGGTTATAAACCAACGATGCCGAATTTTACATTTATCAGCCGCTTCATGTAGACAAACATAAGCCTGGACTGACAAACATGGACGGTTGGACACATTTTCCGACGAATATGGGCTATTAGCCATTTGCTACGACCCCTAATAAAGTTTTGTATCATAATTTGAAAATTGACACAACACTATCAAGATTTTATTTCGTTTTCTTGCAGAAACCGGGAAACACTACATTTTAGCCTCAGATAACAAAACTTATACTTTAATCTACAACTGCATTTTGGATGAATTTGGGAGAGGATTCGGTAACTACAAAGTTCTTGCGACTAAACCGATACCTCTACCACCCAAACTCAAAAACGAATATGTTAACATCATAAAGTCTCTTGGATTTAAGGAAAAGCACATAATGGTTCCTTCTTTGGAAAGCTGCGTTGAAGAATTTGAAGTCGATCATCCGAAAATAAATGAAGCAAGACGTTTGACGCATTCTCCGCATCAGCACCCAACATATCATCAACCACATGGTTATTTAATTCGACCACCCTTTATTCAACTTGTTGCTTACCCCATAGTCTCTGATTGATGAGGGATTTGTTTCATGAAAATAAGAATAAACTTTCTTAGAAACCATACCTGAATCAAGTTGCTTATTTAGCAGTTTAAAGTAAACTAACAATCCTATCCCAAATTCTCAATATGTCCAACAGTTGGTGAATTTTCACTTTGCGACATTAGGTAAAAGTACTCAAAATAATTAAAAGTGGTTGCAATTTTTGTTATTATTTTACCAGCCAGCGAGAAGACGTCAGCACTGATATTCAGGTTGTCAAGGAATGACGTGCCATGGGAAATCACTTGTGGCTCCCGACTAATACGAACTATGCTCCGCTACTTCTTACATGACACATAAGTTTATCAAAAACTCCTTCGGAAGAATGGTCTAATTCAGGTTCTATAATTTAGAAATTGAACCTCAATCTGTGACAATTCATAATTTGAAATTATCGAATTACTCGAAAAACTAATGATCGACACGCAAACACATATTAAGAACAAATATTGTGTCGATTGATTTTTTTTAGAATAATTTTTATTGAAGCAAAACAAACAGAACAGATTTGACAACTTTTGAGTCCTCCAAGCCGTGACCTTGGGTTCAATCACTTACTGTCATGAATATAGGTCTGCAATCATAAAAAGTCTGAAGAGAACTTATCTTTTCAAATGACAGAATATATAATTAGATTTAGTTTAGCTTAGACCTTAGGAGTTACGAAACAATCCTCCATAGCAGTGTCTTTCAAGATTGATTTATTTGCAATTAACTCTTTGGATTGGCTGTTGGATTCTGGGGAGATTATGCGATAAATTTCATCAGAAATTAATTAAATTGTCGCTAAATGTTTCAATGAAAAACTCATTTCCTTCCAGAGATGTGCTAAAAATTTTAATTAATTAAAATTACAGGTAAACGTCAAATTGAAACTTATCTGATCCTCAAACGTCTTTTGGATGTGTGGTGGTGATAACCTTAATTGTTGTTGAGTCGATAACTAACTTTTGTTTGAAGTATCAAAAAAAAAAGTTTTTTTAGACCCTCGTTTTCTGATTTATTGATATATACTAGAAATGCCTCGAGTAGCAATACTCGGCCAATTGCCGAGTACGAGTACTCGGTGTATTAGAGATGGCTGTAGTGAGTACTCGGCTTCCTGAGCATATGGGTTGTCATTCGATGCGGCTCAACACGTAAAGTAAATCTGTGGCGTTTAAGCGTTATTTTCTTATCTCAAATTTGATGCCGCTGCACAGCTGCTGAATTTAAATTTTGAATTTAACGAACACTACTGATTGTGTTGGGAATTCATTTCAGTTCAGTGCTTTCTAGTTTTGGACTGATCTGAACTGAACTGGAAAGGATTTCAATAATAGGTAAAACTGAACTGAAATGAAAAATATTGAACTAAACTGGAAGTGATTAGACAATAGTGAAATACTGGGCTGAACTGTACGGGGAATATTTTGAAAGTAATGAAGTACTGAATTTAACTGAAAAACTTAAATCACTAAACTGAAATGGAAATTTTTTTGCAAGTAATAGTACTGAACTGAATTGGACTGAATTTTCTCAGTAAATTACAAAATTGACTTCAAAAAAGTATAAAACATATTCTTACCATTTATTCTAATTAAAAAATGCTGTAAAATTTTCATGTGAGTTTAGTTCTTACTTTCAAGAAGTTTCAGAAATACTCGGTGCAGTTGGCCGAGTAGTGGCCGAGTACAATTTTCGAATATTGCCGAGTACGAGTACTCGGCAACGACGCCGAGTATTGCCGACTACTCGGGGCATCTCTAATATATACCATTGTTGAAGTCGGAATTAAATCAAGATTTAAATCGGATTTGTCCAAGAATAAAAATCAACCATTTTTTAGATTTTACACATTGACAAAGTTGAAGCTAATTTTCAGGATTTCTCTCAATCGAAATATGAAAATCAAAAAAATCAAATCAAATTTTGTTTTGTCCTAATCAAATCAACATACAGTCAATCCAGAGTTTTTTTCATTGCGACATACTTTTGCCCCGTGCTTTTTGCTAGAGAATGTGACAACTAAGGAATCAGAGTAAATAACCTGACGAAACGTAACGAAACGATAAGTAATCATTTAGTTTCGTTACCAGTCTAAACACGACATCACGAGAATCCAAATCATAAAAACAGCTCCAACTTTTTAATTTAAAAAATTTGGTAGCCATGTTTTGAAGATGAATTATCCATTTTCGATTGGTTCACGCTTTCTCCAGCAAAAAACACTGGCCAAAAACAGTTTCCTTTTCAATCACACCTAAGATGGTTTGGCTATACTTGAAACTTTTCAATCTTTCGTTACCTATCACTCTGTCTTTCTGTGGTAAAAGTGAAATTTTTTTTTAATATTTTTTCACACTATATTGCGTATTGCTTCATTTTGATTCTTTTCTTCGTAATAACTTTAAACGGAGCTGGACGAGATAAAAATGAAATATTGGGTATGAGTGATACTGGTTCTTGTGAAGGATCTAATGCAACCTTCATTTTCTGATAAATTGAAGTTAGAAATAAAAAATAAACATTTTTTGCCAAACTTTCTCCTAAACATGCTCGTTTTCCTACAGAGAAAGGCATAAGATTTGAATTTCTCTTAATTTTTAAATTCCCATTGCCGTCTTTTAGTAAGAAACGATCAGGATTAAATTTCTCTGGTTCTACCCAATACTTTGGATTATTATGACAATGGGGAAAATTTGATATAAGAAAAGATTTTTTTGGTATATGGTATCCAGCAAGATTCACATCTTCTGTAGCACGGTGGAAGATTCCGATATTCCCAATTGTACACTTTCGAAATATTTCTAACATCAATGCTTCTGAAAATGGCATAATAGAAATATCAAAAAAAAATTTCTTTTACACATTTGTTAAAAGTTAGATCACATCTTAGAAATTTAATTAACTTACTGAATCCGATCAGAAAGTAAAGGTAAACGCTCATGTCCAATGACCCTATCAATTTCTTCTTGGAGTCTTTCCTGTAAATCTGGATATGTAGCTAAGTACAATACAGTCCAACTAAAGTCTATTTCAAAACAAAAGACAGTTTGTTTATCCCATTTCAAGAGCCGTTACTATGAGAATATCCACAACTTAGCGAAAACCGCGGAATAATTATTTAAATAAATTCACAATGAATTAACTCCAACTCACATACGTGTTTGCAACAACTGGGCCACTATATTAAATACAGTGGTCTGAGTTTAATGTCAAATTCTAGGGACATGCACAACGGTTGACATATTGCGAAGTTGGCATTGGAAGTTAGAGTCAAATCAAACTGATAATTAAATGTTGCTAAAATTCAACGGTATGAATAGTAGACTTTAAAGACAATTCAGTTCTTTTCTGCATTTTGGTTACCAATTTAGTTCGTTGTTTATTCATTGAATTCAAAGTAAAATGGCAAAATGAAGAAGTAATCGTGAACTAAGATAACGTGTCTCTCTCTGTCTACTTTTCAATTTTTCAACTTCAAGATTTACGCAAAATTTTACTTCATTGTCTCTTCCACCTGTTTGAGTTAAAACATTCTGTTGACATAATTTAAAGTTTGACATTAAGGAAAATGACATAAGCAAAGTTTTTAACATGTTTCACCATGGAGATTGTCAGAGAAAAGTAAACCGATTGACTGTGCCAAAAGTGGCAGTAACGGGTGTTGACATAAAACTCAGACAACTGTACTTACTTTGTAGCCAAGACGTCGGAATTTCTCGAAAGGAACGCTTCCTTTTCTTTCTTAGACTTAGATTTCATGATTATTACTATTAATAATTAATAATAATTATAATTATTCAAAAAATATATTGTGGCATGGCGGAAAATCCGGTAGCTATTCAGGCATCCGGGCATTCTGATTCTCAGAATTTTAACATGTTGAACGGATGAGGTTTCCATGAGCCAATTCCTTTGTCTTAAGAACTGGGGAGTTGACTCATACAAATTCTCAGAAGAAGGGAAGTGAACACTCCTTGTGGCAGGGTTTCCGAGAGCATAAATAGAGGCTAAACGCTCGCCTAAGGGAGAGAGGTGGCCATTACGTTTTTGTCTCTCGTGCGAGAAGGAAGGGAAGAAGGAAGTTCATTCCATTTTTGTTTCTTTATTGTTCTTGTCTTGAGTAAAATAATAAATCTCTTAAGTGATTCTGTATTGAAGTTGTGTGAGAAAAATTGGTAGTTATTTCAGTGTTTAATTGTTGGGTTGATTGGTGTTGATTCGATCCATTGGGAGAGGAAAGAAAGAGAGAGAAAAAGGTTTTTTCCGTCGGAACAGTAAGTGTATGTGTAGTGTCGAAGGTTCCCCCATCCCTTCGAAGACCGTGGACTCGGCAGGGCTCCATCCCTGCTCAGGGTCAGAAGTCCCGCGTGGCAAAACTACATCTCAATGAGCAGCACTAGTTCTTCGAGTTCCCCTTGACATCACACATTATCTTCAGTCATCTCGGTCTCCGATACCTCCAGTGTGGCTGGGCTGGACGAGGCACCTGGAGATAGGAAACAGAGGCCCGGACGCTCCGGTCACACTTGGGACATCGGGGCCCAATACTGCATTGATCCCCCACGGAATCCCCCAGAACGGGAGAGTCCGACCCGACCTCAAGGTATCGGGAAGATGTGGATTTCGGTCCACCGGTAAGTTCCTTAGACGTGGATTAGTTGAACAGGAGATTCTAGAGAGTCCGGGGAGAACCTGGTTCACCCGCGAATCAAGTGATCCGAAGATCCCAGAGTAGTCCGGGGAGAACCCAGTTCACCCGCGTATCGAGAAGTCCCGGGGATCTCAGAGAGAGTGGACTCCGGATCCCCCGTAGATCAGGACAATAAGAGTTCCAAGATTAAAGCTATTGTTCAACTTCCCCAGAGACAGGAAAAAGAGTTCTCACAGTCTGGAGAACCGATTTCGATATTCCCTTCAGGATTATCGCATCCACCACCGGAGAGTTCGGACTACAGTACCAGACTTCGGAGTAGAGTAGTTACTGTCCCAAAGTTTGGGACGAGTCCGACAAATAGATCCAGACTCTGAACGGGTCCGGTACCCATAGTCCCTATTGTAATAGATCTGTGTGATCCGCAGAGCGCCTAAGATCTGTGTGATCTGCAGATCATCCTAGATCTGTGTGATCCGCAGATCGTCCCGGATCATCGTGATCCGCAGATCGTTGTGATCCGCGGATCATTGTGATCCGCAGATCATCCCGGATCTGTGTGATCCGCAGATCATCTCAGATCTGTGAGATCCGCAGATCATCCCAGATCTGTACTACCCGCAGATCATCCCGGATCATCGTGAGCCGCAGATCATTGTAATCCGCGGATCATTGTGATCCGCAGATCATCCCGGATCTGTGTGATCCGCAGATCATCTCAAATCTGTGAGATCCGCAGATCATCCCAGATCTGTGCTACCCGCAGAACACCCCGGATCTGGACGACCCGCAGATCATTCCTATTCTATGTGATCCGCAGATCATCTCAGGTCTGTGAGATCCGTAGATCACTCAGGATCTATATCACCCGCGGATCATCTGAGATCCGCGGAACATCCAAAGATCCAGAACTCGTAAACATCTGGCCACCAGACATACATCTGGGAAAGTTGGATTTATCTCGGAAGATGAGATAAATGAGGTAATCCGAGCCCAGTCCCAACATTGTTAATCTTTCCCACACGGAATAAACCCGAAAGGGTATCATAATAACTAATTAAGAAAAAGACCCCATCGGAATGACAATCTAGAGTAATAATTAAAGAAGGGGGAAATGGAAACCGTGCCACAATATGTTTTATAATTTCATTAACTTTTGATTTTAATATTGTTTGCGCATGTGCTAACGGATGTTTTATTTTGAGCGGGTATGGTTGTTTCGGTTGCGATGGCAGAAATTCATAAACAAACTGTCTTGCGTTTTGAAATAGACAATAAGACACATCTGTGGTAAATATAGAGACAAAATATTTAGAGGATTTTAATGGCACTTTTAGTGCTGCATAGGTGGATGGATCTTAAGGTAACCATCGTTTATCTATGCAATTTATTAAGCAAAGAAAAGTAGCGTATAAACTTGTGAATGAAGTTTGAAAGAAACAGAAAAATATACTAAAGAGTAGTATCAAAAAATTAAGAAGAAACCTTTAGTTGTAGCATCAAGACGACATCGAGTTGTGATGAAGTATAAATATGTAGAGACACGGAAAATTACAGATTAATGCTCCATTACACTAGGCAACTTTCTGCGAAAGTTTTAATGAAATTTTGAAATTTTTGGTGTAATCGCACATGAAATCTTACAACTTGCACAACGTCATCATACGAAAGAAAAATTTCAAGAACCGAAATTGCAATCGAATGCAATTTCGATCATAAAACTTTACAACTTTTGAATATTTTGGTTCACATAGCCCCATCTCGTAAAAAACAAGTTAATGCGGGACAAGTTTTGTTTTGGAAAAACATCAAATTGAGAAAAATCCGAGGTGGGTTTTCAAATATAAATCATTTGAGGCAAGTTGAGCGGAGGTGATAATAGGTGAATTTCATAGGTTTGGTTGCTAGTGTAATCAATAATAAAACAAAAGTTTCATACAACTTCTTGCACAAGAAATTGCATAAAACTTTTGAACAAAAGTTGCGCAACTTTTGCTTTCGAAAATTTGACGGACATAGCTTATTAGAAAAAATTTAATTGGGATTATTGGGGTATTCAACGTTTGCTTTTACTTTAGATTAATATGTAATTAATTATTTACCGGTGCTGAGATCTGGCTGAATCCTTTTCAAAAGAAAATCACACAAGTTAAATCACATAATTATACTAATTGAAACCATGAAAGAAGATATAAGTTACAATTACAAGGGATACAGTGAGAATAACATAGTAAAAATCATAAACTATTGATGGAAGTGATTTTTCAACTGGAAGGCTAAAACTCAGACTTCCAAATTCCACTTTCTCCAAACAAACAAGTCAACAAACTGTTTGGCTCCTCTATCTTAATAGCCGTAACTAAAGTGTTCAATACTCTTAGCTAGTCATTAAAAATCATTTGTGTATGCTCTCTAAGCAACGATTGGGAAGAATTTTAAACAGTCTGCATATATGGTTCTCGAAATGAGACATGCGTAACAAACGAACATCTAGCGCATGAACTCCTCTCATTTATGCTATCACGTGAGTTACAGAAATAGTCAGTAAGCATAAGATGGCACAAAATTTAATATGGTAAAGGTTATGAAGTATTACTTGAAAAATGTTTCAAGGATTTGTTGAGCTTTATCATCATTTTGCTTAAATCTTTCTCCGGTAACAATTAACCAGAGAGAATTAAGTACAGCTAGTGAAAATCGTTTAGTTGGATTAAACGATGTTTCATTTTCATTAATCAAATTTTCAATCAATTCCTTTGCTTCGTCAACTACTAGCGATTCCATTTGATTTTTACCAAACCCAAAATTACGTAAATGGTGAAGACAAAATCTCCTTTGCTCAGACCATACGTCCCCTTGTGTAGCTAAGATACCTAGACAAGAGAAAATGAAGACACAAATGAATTTAAGTTTTTTCATCTTGGTTTTTTGTAAGTTTCCTTGACAACAGAGACAGTGGTTCTTAATAAGGTTATGTCATTACCTTCAGGGTGATTTTAGGTTGTTTGTTGTCGCTTCGCTGTATAGGGTGGAGACATTCCCATCTCTATAACTAAGGTTGCTATGAGGAATAATCCAAAAGTCCTCTAAGAGGTTAGCCCTAACTATTACTTTTAGGAAAATTATCAATTCTAAAAAAATAACAAACCTTCGCTTTTGTAAACAAATTTTTTTTCTTTACTTTCGAATTTTAAATTATTAACAGTTTCAAAAATATAATTAATTGAAAAATGTCGACCTGCATTATTGAATCTTGTCGAAATAATTATTATTGTTAATAAAAATACACTAATAAGAATTTAATCAGTAAAATTAATATGACACTTAAAAATTATGTCATAGTAAGATAGTTTGAAATTATACTGGCTGACGAAGCGTCAGCCAGGAAAAAAAATATTAAAATTAAAAAAAAATAATAGTTATGGGCTAACCTCTTAGAGGACTTTTGGATTTTATTCCTCATAGCAACCTTGTCTATAACATTAAGCGAAAAGTTCAAAGATACGGGGCCTTTTCTGTACCTGAAGTTTGTTGACAAACAAATGCCAAACAACGGTGGGAGGTAATAACCATCAATTTACTTATTATAGAACAAAAGTTTTAAGATAAATCTACATCTCAAAATTTGTCTTGGAAACCTGTGAATCAGAGGTTTGAGAGTTTTTGCAGAAAAGGTCACGTATCTTTGAACTTTTCGCGTAATGTTATAGAGATGGGAATGTCTCCACTAGAGATGCCCCGAGTACTCGGTGAACCGAGTACTCGGCAATACTCGGCCTCGTTGTCGAGTACTCGTACTCGGCAATATTCGAAAATGGTACTCGGCCACTATTCGGCCAACTGCACCTAGTATTTCTAAAACTTCTTAAAAGTAAAAACTAAACTCACTTGGAAATTTTACAGCATTTTCTAATCTTCTATTATAATTCAGTGAGTTTGTTCGCGTCTGACGCACAAATTCTCTTAAACTAAGCAATTTAGATATAGGGTAACCTATTACAATTATCATTGATATGTATTTGTGATGTCACTCATGCTATTTTTATTAAGGTCAGAGGTCAAATGTTCGAGTTTTTGATTTTATAATGAAAAATGCGAAAAAGAGATAGGGAGAATACAGCAAAAAAATTGTCATATAGTTTCTACATGGCTTTTTTTTGGTTTGAGAGATGGAATGTGAAAGGCATGTTCACTCTACTTATAAGATTTTTTTTTATATTTTTAAAACAATACAGACTGCCATGGTTTAGTGGTTATGGCATGGGATTTGGTGGGTTTGGTCGGAGGTTCGATTCTTGGTGGGGTGTTGTTAATTTTTTTTTTCCAAAAAATATAAACAACATTGTCCTGATGCAAATATAAGGCTGCTTGATTAATTGTTTCCCCCCAAAATGCTAAAAAAACACGATTTATTTAAACGCCACAGATTTACTGTACATGTTGAGCCGCATTGAACGACACCCCATATGTTTAGAAAGCCAAGTACTCGGCCGAGTACTCACTACCACCATCTCCAATACACCGAGTACTCGTACTCGGCAATTGGCCGAGTATTGCTACTCGGGGCATCTCTAGTCTCCACCCTACACAGCGAAGCGACAACAAACAACCTAAAATCACCCTGATTACCTTAAAATCATAAAAAATATTTTCTACTCAAGTTTTTTTTTTGAATCCGAAAACAAATTGGTAAATTATAGGTTTGATACTTTAACTTCACAGTTGCTAGACAACTGAATCCTACACCGGTTGCTTCAAACTCTCAGTTGAACTTTATAAATATTTCAATTTGTTTAGGAGGTATTACATAACCTTATCAAAATCAGCTTGTTTAGTAATTTCAAAAAACTTTAGTTTGATGCTAATAATTTCTCAAGAGTAGTTTACAAAATTTATTTTTTTGTTTTTGTAAAAAAATATTACAGACATCAAGGTTCTTTGACAACAAAAAACTAAAAAAAAATACTTTCATCGGCTTACACCATAACTCGTAACTTTTTAAAAGTTCATGTAAATTTTGTTTACACCTCCATTGCCATGCCTGGTGTCTGAATGTTAACCGACAATCATGAATAAAAATTTTAGTTTAAAAAAAGTTCGAGTTACGATAATGCAACCTGATGAAAGTGATTAATTTTCTGTTTCTTATTGTCAAAGAATCTTGATAATTACCAAGTTTTCCACCAGAAGTGGCTTCGAAAACTTCATCATCTGGTCTCCCATTGAGTGATGGATGTGAAAAGGCTTCGCGAATTATTGACGTATCATTCAAAACAATTGTACTATTGAGAAAGAAAATAATATGACCATGTGGCAAAAAAAAATCTTATATCGTCTTACGTGTGTGAACCCAGTTTAATTTTAAATATCGGGCCATATATGTTCGCCCAATTCGACAGTGTCTTGTGAAAGGGAAGTGAAGGTGAAAATTGGAGAAAGTTTCCAATAATTGGTAAACTCCATGGTCCTTCATAAAAAATAAAAGTGAAGAAAGACTGATTAAAATTCAATCAATTTTTTATAGGTTTTGTAGAATTGTCGTCATTTCATGTACATTGTCCAAAAATTTTCTACATTTACCTGGTGGCAACCTGTTCCTTTTTCTACCGAAGAACATGTAAACAATGAAGGTAGCAATGAGCCCAAATAGAGTTACAGTTGAATCTTGCATTTTACAACTTAAACAAACCATTGTACCTAGACTCAAACTTTTACAATTTCTAATTCTTCGTGTCTATGTGACAAATTACACTTATATTTGGTAATTTAGTAATTTAATGTTTTTTTTTGTCGTTTAATTGTAAAAGAAAGTTTTTTGATTTTTTAAGTTCAATGCCCTAATCTGAAGTAAATGAAATCAGTAAAAAAAACACCGTAGATTCTTTAATTAAGTCAACAATTCCACAATATGGTCAACTAGATTTACAATCAAACTTCTCAACTTCTTCAAACAATTCACGATTCGTTTCGAGTATAAAATGCTTGGCGAAACTATTTTGCAAAAAAAAATACTTTTTGGATCTGCAGACTGCAGATCGACTTCTACTTTTTATAATTATAGTCTGGCAAAACTGTATCAATTTAGTTAAAAACAATGGTTAAATGCAGTTATTGAAATGGGCACAACTAAGTTGCTGACACAATATGTTTAAGTTCAATTACCGTAGACTTGTTGCGTTTTGGTTCTGTTCTTATTTGATTTGCTTACAACGTTGTAAGTTTAATGTATTAATAGTAATTAGCACTTATTTGAAAATCTTTATGGTGAGGAATTATTAGGATCCAAGGGTTTTTAGACAACTGCTTTGATTTACTTTGCAATTATATCCTTTATTGGAATCGGTACAATTTTCCACCTGCTGTTCACGTGGCGGTGATTCATCTATAATATTAATATTGCTTTTCTCTGTTTGTTCCAGTGTTCGGAAATATCATTATAAAAAAATTTTGCGGCAAAATTGTCAAAATTGGCAATGGCAAAATAAAGTTGCAACTTTATTTGCCATGACCTATTTTGATAATTTTTTAAAAGACTAAATTTCTTAGCAATTTCAAAAGTTTTGTCTCAAAATTGCTTTGCAATGGTCATACTACAACACTACAAGGTTTTTCTCATTTCCCAATATTTTAATTGTGTTTCTATTTATTATAGTGACAAGGACAGTTTAACAAGGATAGATTGCAATTGCAACTATCCGTGCCCAAGCTCCTATTTATTTTGCCATGCCCACTTCATTGCCAATATTGCCAATATTGCCATATTCATTTCATTACCAATTTTGCCATACTCACAGCATTGTCAATTTTGCCATGTTTACTTCATTGCCAATTTGCCATGTTTACTTCATTGTCAATTTGCCATACTCACTTCATTGTCAATTTCGCCATGTTCACTACATTGCCAATTTTCCCAATTCGCCCTCCGAACATTGATTTTCTAACTCTGTTTACAAGGTTTTAAAAACTACTTGTTCAAATTATTTTCTTGTTCGGGTTCTACGTTTGTGAGGTGTGACCTTCAACTGGGAGGGCGGATGTTTTCTTCCATGTTATTCAATTACAGTAGCGGGTTCGATTCCTAATTTTCTTTTGTATTTTTCTATTTGTTGGTCTTTTATGAACATTACTTTTTGTTTCTATTGCATAAAAAAACCATAAGGATTATGTATTCTGCTGGAACAAAGAGCGGCGGTTTGGTCTGCCGTTTCTGGATTTTTCAAGAATATATCTGAACATAATGGGCATAAGCAAAAAGCGATATTGGGATGAATCTTAAGTCAGATTGAAGAGATGATTTTTGAAAAGAAGCCGGAGTAAAACTGGTTAAAAATTATAAAGAGCCAAATGAAACATTTTGAAAAGACCCAGAGCAACGCCCAATTACTATTCTCAAAAGAGCACGAGCAGAGCCAAATGGCGTATTTTCAAAAGAATGCTACTAGAGACCAAATATTTTTCTTAAAATTCAACGTGCAGGTTATACAGGGAGGGGCAAAAGTCTCTACACATGAAGGAAATGAGTTCGCTGTTAGTTGTAACGGAATAAGATGTATGAACTGTAATTCTTTTCCTCTCAAACAAAGTTTCTCTCTTAAATACAGTGAAACTCGGCTAAAGAATGTTTAAATTGTAATTAATCTTGAAATATATGTAGGTATAAATAAACACTTCTAAATTTTAATTCAAGTTATGAATATAGTGAAAGATGGCTATTAAAGCAAGCAAAGTCGGCTATATTTTTGCTGACTTTGACATAGAATTTCTTATTTACTCCGGTATTCTAATAAGATCCCTACTAAACGATAACAGGTCGTAGAATTATTAGTCCTTTTAAAATTTCCTACTTTTAGTCCTCAAACTTTAATTAGTTTATTATTCATTTAAGTATTATAGTATTTTTATTACATTTTACAAAAAATTTGCGGTTTCCGCTTTCCTGTTTTATTCGGATTCCCACACCTGACTCAGGCGATAAGGGTATAACTTAGTATTTTACTGATTTCAAGAAATACATTCCTTGCGCTACTTCTCCATCATGCAAATGATTTATAGTAGATGGGCATTCAAGTAAATGTAGAAACATCTGAGTATTCTAGTTTTTAGGGTTCCGAATGACTCCCACTTTCTTCAGAGTCAGAGTCAGTGACTCAGAGTCATGACTCACTGACTCCCATTTTTACACTGAGTCAGAGTCATGAATTTTAATGACTCAGTGAACCTGACTCAGTAACTCTTATAGAATCACTCCTGAAGCTTGAGTCAGAGTCAGGTGACTCAGAGTCATGACTCTGTGACTCTGAGTCATGACTCAGTGACTCAGATTCACAGAAATTTTATATTTTTCTTTTTGCAGTAAAATGAGCATAATGCGTATTCAAAGCTCAAAATGAGTGATAGAAAGACGCTAAGTTACCTGCTCTTTTCCATTAAAGACTCTTAAATAAATTTTTGAAATTTTTCTTTATTTTTGATCCGATTTAAAATTAAATTACCTTAAGTGAAATATTTATACTTATCCTTTGTGTCAACTCTATCAAAATAATTGATGGTTGAACACATCGGAATGTTTTTGAGCTTTTGTTATTTTATTGACTTTGTTCAATAAACTCATTTTTTTACTGCCTAATTATCAAACAATGCACTTCTAAATTAGCTTGAAGTCTAAATTAAAAATTTCGAATGACTGAATAGTTTTGGGTTTCGATTTCGAATGATTAACGTTGAATTTCGATTTAGCTTACAGTTTGTACAGTCACTTAAACTTCGATTCCAATTTCGACTGAAAAGTTGAATTAAATTTGGATTTGGATCGAATATCGGATTTCAAATTCGAGCACATTAAAATTATGAATTTTAATTTTTTTAAATATAAAACTTTGTCTATCTTAAGAAAACTTCGTTTTATTATAATGCTTGAAACTTATTTCCATATCTTTTAGTATATTTCAATTTCGATGGCCTGAAATGTTATGGATTTTGATTTTGAGAAATTTAAAATCATAGATTTAGATCTAAACTATTTAAAATTATGAATTATGCTTTAGATTTTATGGTTCTTTAAAATCATCTATTTCGACTTACATTTCTATTTCAAATGGCTATTGTCTACTTCGATTCCGATTGTGCGTTGGAATTTTTAGAAGCGTTGAGTTTAGATTTTTATTAAAATCTGAGTCGGATTTCGATGTGTAATGGTGTAAGTTACAAGTGTGCTTCAAACTAAACACTAGCCGCGCGGCAGCAAACTCCCACTCTCAGATTTGTTGAGGTGCGGGAGTTGAAAAGAATTTTTTAGTACAAAAAAGGCAAGATGTAAGCAGTAACGCTTTGTTGCTTGGGAGTCATGACTCTTCCTAGTGAGTCACGACTCAGAGTCACTTTGGAAAAGCACAGAGTCACGAGTCAGGTGACTAAGAGTCACGACTCAGTGACTCACATTTCTTTATTGAGTCAGAGTCACCCAAAACCAGTGACTCCGAGAAATCGATGAGTCAGAGTCAGAGTCACGTGACTCAGAGTCACTGAGTCAGAGTCATTCGGTACACTAGGCAGGAGTAAAAAAAATCAAAAAGCGTTAACTACATCTACCCTCATCGGTAACTGTAGTGAATATATAACCAAAGCAATGATTGGAGCAAATCTTCGAATTTAGATGCGTAAAAAACTTTTTATATATTTACTACACAACCGGCATCCGTTGTGTTGTACCCATTTATACCTATTTATATCTAATTTGTAATTATTAGTAGGAAGAAAAGTATATTCTTTTAGTCGTATATTATAACGCTCGGGACGGAAGTGCATTGATCTAAAATTTCATGCGGGCGCACATGCGGCTCTCGGCCATTTGGTTCGAGAATATGTTATTTTTGTTTCCAGTGCTCCTAGAGAAACTAAACTCACAATTTGTATTTCGTTTTTTCGATACTAGTGACGACAGTGCTAAATGTTAAATTGGTTGAAGAAGACGGAGTAGAGGTAGAGGATCCGCCGATTCGGAAGAAAATTATAGACGGGATATTGAAGTATGACATTTTACTAGTTCCACAAGCAACACTCGGCGGAAAGTTAAAAGGCAACTCAATCCAATACCACAGTAATATTGACAAGGCAAAAGGTTTACAACTTTTTGCTGCTCTTGCTGCAGCGCTTGCAGAAAAGTAAAATGCCCATCAGGTCGACAAACTCTGTAACAATATGGGAGGAATTGTAACTGCTGGTGAGTATAGAAGTCGTCAAATTCTGTCAATTGACACGAACGGACCATTCACACACGTATTTGATTTATAAATTAAGCAGTTGGCTAAATAGATGCAGATTATCTGCATTCATTTATCATTTGTTAAAATATTCTTGCTTGTAAACAAAGTTTTTTACTTTACTATTTATATACTTCATTATTCTTTTTTTCTCGCTGTTTTCCAGTTTGCTATTAAACAATATGATGTATTCAATGGTTGTCACGGATGTGAGCGTTGTACTCAAAAACGTTATTGGTTATGTCGTGTCGTTTTTACCATAGATAATTTAGTCTCCCGAACCGATGAGCATTTGACTCCATCCTTGATCCAAGGCATCACATTTCGAGATCACCACTTCAGCCTTTGCATATTGGATTAGTATACCAGATAATATGCACTTATTATTCCTAGAGGTAATAAAAAATTTTTAGAAATTTTGGACCAAAGGAGATTTTTGGACCAAGGGACCAATTTTGGACCTTTCAAAATTAGTTCTAAACAAATTCGGTTAATGTTTAAGTTTATGCCAATGGAGTTTTACCGAAAACCTAGATCCCTTCAGGATCTGGATTACTTTAAAGCTACTGAGTTCCGAACAAATTGATTATACACAAGCATCGTGGCATTTAGAAGAATTTTAGAGAATCATCAGTATCAACACTTCATGCTATTGCAGTATGCGTGTTAGATTCTTTTGAGCAGCGCTGTGGATCTCAAATGGAACGGTTTTGCCGGCTAGCTTATTTATCCAATCAATGCACTACTGATGAGAGAATAATCAGTGATAAATTATATAACTCATTTTTAATTAGGTAAAGGAAGAACGTTTTGAAGTTGAATGATGGTATCGTGAATTCTGTGTTCCGAATGAATCTACTTATACTCTTTCCGCAACAACAAAAAAATTTTAATTGAAGTGATAAATTAGAGCATTCATAATTTTTGTATAAATTGTTATAATATTTAACTGAAATTGATTATTTTTAGGCAAATTATTTAAAAAATAGTATCAAATATACTTTTACTGAACTCATGGTAACAATTCCCGTCTCATCGATACTGAAAAATTCCTAGAAAATGTTTTAGTAAGGAATGCATATGACTATTCAACGTTTTTTAGGTTGTTAGGTCTCATTTCTAAATAGGCAAATTTTTACGATTGCTGGAATTTGAAGGACGAAATACAACTTCACCCAAACGCACCATTGCGCTTAGGGAATGTGAAGGAAATTACGTTTCAAAGCGTAATATGTATGTGCCTGGATACCGATCCATGCAGAAGTAGTTAGTGTTTTTTGAATTTTTTTTCACACTGCCGCCTCATCTGCCTCAAATATTTTTTTTATTGAATAAGGTTTATATTTTTATGGAGTTATTCTCAATTCTCCCTCCCCTGCCTACCCGCTCAATCCACACTAGTGTGCTCCATGACTCCGACTCCGGAGTCGGAGTCGGAGTCGAATCCTTGACTCCGACTCCGGAGTCACCCGTGGTTTGCTATGGAGTCGGAGTCGATGACTCCGGAGCAGGCATACGCAAACAAGGAGTCGGAGTCAATGACTCCGGAGTCGACTCCACACAATTGGAGTGAGCTCCAAAAAAATGTCGTACGCAGAACTCATATAGCATTACATCACAAACAGAATACACGTATGTCAGTAAGGTATGATACACCAAATATTGCAGCTCTGCTGCTTTATATAGGGGCCGCTTTAATTAACAGCTCTGCTGCTTAATATAGTATAGCTGCAATATACAGTTGCTTTGCTCCTACTTTTAGGAGCATTTTAAAATTTAAATATTTTAAATAATGGAGGCATGCCGACAAAGAATCCGACAACTCAAAATTAGAAATTATTTACTAATTTTTAAGGCTAATACGTAAACAAGAGCCGGGCAAATGTCGGCAAGTCTTTCACAAATTAGTTTCACTTGATTGACCTCTCATGATAACATCCTAACTTAGTAAAAAAATTTAGGAGTACGGCTTCTAAATCCAGGATCTAAGCTATTCAAACTAGACACTTCCACTTCCAAATATAGCGTCCCCTATATATCACAGCAGAGCTGCTATATTTAGTGTATCCTCCGTTACTGCATAATATGTTGTCATTTATTGATTTTTGGAATCCCCTGAATTGAAACAAAATCTTTTCGTATCAAAGAAAAAATCAGTTTTAGAATGTTTTTGAACGTAGTTTGAATAATTTTTCACAATGGAAAGTCAGAGTTTTGATGACGAAGTGTCAGTTCTGGAAGTCATTGTATCACAAATGTGCCAAGTTCGTTGAAACATTTTACTCTAACCAAGTATGGTCAATTTTACAAGTGTATTCACTGCTCGTAAGCTTATATATTTCAACGAATCATTATAAGCAAGCCCAGATCAAATAAATAAATAATCAGCTTAACTCCGCACTTGCAGCCAGGAAATTGTGAATATTCATAACAGAGGAACATTCAACCTTTGGCGTCACTTGCGAAGGAAGCACAAGACAATTATTGATGGAATCCAGCAGAAGCCACAGAAAAATCCTTTTAGTCAATATTTTTGCTCAAGGAAAGTAATAACATTTGGAATATATAAGGGTTTGTGAAGTGATAAGACTACATTATCGATCCACTTGATTCTGCAATTATTTAATTCATTGCAGTCCAGATATCCGGCTATCTCATTAAATATTCGCTTAGTATCATCGCAAGTTGCATGTACTTCTAGATTATCGTCGACGGGGTTATTATTGTTGGGTAATTTAATAATCAAATAATTTGTCAGAATACTTTGTTGATATAATCGATTTAACAGGGACGAACAGTGGAGCCCAAGTATTTATATAATTTTTGTATCTCCGCCAATCCGTATTTCAGCACACTTCGTTTCCAATTGAATTTAGTATTATGACTTTAATATTTAACTAATGTGAAAAACTGGTATCCTTTATTCAAATATATTCATATCACCGGAGCTAGTAACGCTAGTAGGTAGCTGTAAGATTTTCTCCCTGCTGGACTTTTCTGCAGTTTACTAACTACCCTAACTTCTTCCTTAGCTTACTATGGCAACAATGGCGTTCATATTTAAGCAAATCTTTCGTCGCGATGTTTTATTTATATCTGTTGTGTCCTGGCAGTAGCAAATTACATCTGGTTATTTAGCTGAGGCCATTTCTGCTCACAGCTGATGTCAAGGAAAATCTGACGTTACAGTACCTGGTTCACTGAGAGTAGATGCGGTTGGATATAAGGCATTGCAACTAGTTGTTGGCTTTTAAAATGGAAGTTGCAATTTAATGCTTGAGAACAGTCGAATTTGGAGATTCAGGGTTCAGTTTGAATAAACTCAAAACTGATTCATATAACTACGGTTTAAGTTCATTGGATTCTGGTTTGACATTTATCAATTGGACAAAGATATTTGCCTAAGGAAACGCTGGTAGAATACGGACAAGTAGACAGGACAAAGGTGGCGTAGAGTGAAATTTTTTACCAAAGTGTAATTAGATATTTCTAATTACTAAGGTAAAATCTACGTAGATTCATTAACCCTATTGTTTCAATAAGCAAAGCTATACAATAAAAATATACATAAAGATATAATATATAATATATAAAATATTTTTAGATACAATAAGTGATAAATGAGAGAGAAAATTTAATATAAAACATAATCTTCTAACAAAGTGTAATTGTTCTAACATCTGTATTAAGATTTACATTATATTGCATCTGGTGAGGTGATAGTTTTCCAAGAAAAGTATTAATAATTAATTATATCGTGTCCAACTAGAAATAATTAATTTGCTTTGGTGAGTTTACTCAAATAACTGGGAAACAAACAGCCGTATTTTGTTTCGTTAAAAATCATCCTCTTAAGNGCTTTGGTGAGTTTACTCAAATAACTGGGAAACAAACAGCCGTATTTTGTTTCGTTAAAAATCATCCTCTTAAGTGAACATGTTTGTTATATTCACAAATTATTTTGTTTTTCCATTTGTGTTAACCTCTTTGGCGAAACTTTGCGNAGTGAACATGTTTGTTATATTCACAAATTATTTTGTTTTTCCATTTGTGTTAACCTCTTTGGCGAAACTTTGCGATGGCACAGACGTGATAAATCTGATACCGTTTTTGGCACACACAAATAATTGTTGGACAAATTTAATATCTTTTTCGCCAACACTTAATTTCATTTCCTCGGTGGTTCCAATTGTCGTATCCACTCCAAATAATACTTACTTTGNTTTTTCGCCAACACTTAATTTCATTTCCTCGGTGGTTCCAATTGTCGTATCCACTCCAAATAATACTTACTTTGAAAACTTCTTTTGTTCCAACAAAAATCCTGACAAATCACAGTGTAAATACGAAATAGTTAAGTTGTATTATAGCGTAGCACGAATTCAGTGTGTGGACGTCATCGTAATCGGAAGTAAGCCGAAACGTGAAGTTATACAAGCGGCTTATTTGTACGTAACCAAATACTGGAGTATTAAACCACTAACTTATAAATCTGACTTAAGAAAGCAAAATATACTTGGGATGCCTTCAAGTACTCAATTACTCATAATATTTACTTATGGTAAAAAAACAATATCTCCGGACAACTTTTCAAGACAAGTATACCAAGAGCGNTTACTCATAATATTTACTTATGGTAAAAAAACAATATCTCCGGACAACTTTTCAAGACAAGTATACCAAGAGCGCTTTGCAATGGTTTTGTCAATTCCATTCACTATAATTTATGTTAAAAATTACGAGACAACATTGAAATCCAATTTTAATGTAAGCATCTACTTCCTCCATCCTGACCACTTATTAATTTCGGAAGTACTCAGANCATTGAAATCCAATTTTAATGTAAGCATCTACTTCCTCCATCCTGACCACTTATTAATTTCGGAAGTACTCAGACTAACATTGAGAGCACAATTCGACCTTAACCGAGAATTTCTACTAAACCATCAGTTAATATTTGTACAAAAAACAATCCGTCTGAGACTTGTTTTTGGGGAGGAATTTATTGGGACAACTTCAATTCAACTTGCTTTAAAAAAATTTCTAGCTGATACCTTTAATGCAACCAATTTGACTTATCGAAGCTCCAACCCATTCGAGAACGGCATTCATGTAATATTTTTAGATGCTCGCATTATTCTCGATAGAAAGTCAGCATCTACTCATATACTCTTTTTGCCTGTAAAGTATCATAGTGACACTATCGTCACCTGTGATGGTTTAAAAAAATATTTCGTTTTTCATGATTATTTGCAACCTTTTCAACCAGTGGTCTGGATAATTCTGATGAGTTTATTGACTTGTTCTGTACTATTTCTATCCCTTATTTTCCGTTACAAGATGATTCTTGATTCACCATCACTTCTGCTTTATTCTTTTCTTATTGAAGTTCCTGTAACTATATCATCTAAGTTACAAAATTTCACAAGTTTTAATATGTTCTTTGCCAATTTTCTTCTGATGGGTATTGTGCTATCCGCCGGGTATAAATCAGTTGTAATAACTGAACTGGTCAAACCATTACCACAAGTTGGGCTAGAATCTCTACAAGCAGCTGTAGATAAGAACTACACATTGTACTATAAACCTTCTGGGAAGGCTGCAGAAGTTCGAGAGAACTGCTGTAAGACATTATCACACAAGTTTATAAATTGTCGATTTCCAATACTTGGACATTACCGGTTACACGAATTTCTGTGGGGAAATTGGGGCGGAGCACAGAATGTATTCGATGTCAGAGTAAGTAATAATCGCAAAATTATATCACAAGTAGTTAAACGAAGGCGATTCAAGATGCTAGGACAACTAACAAATTTAGCTAACCCCATTCCATGCAACAATACTGATACTGACCAATTATTCAAATGCAATGCCACGATGTACATTGCATTTGAAGAGGAAATTGGCACAATGGTTTTTGAAGCAAAATATAACACTATCAATAAACACATCTATATTATTCCTGACCCTATGCAGGATATTCCTATAATTTTGGTAGGAGTAAACCTTGTGAATATACAATTTCAAAATGATTTGGTCCGAAGATGTGGTAGAACATTTGTGGAGTCAGGTTTTAATGATAGAGTGGTAAGATATGACAAATTTAGCATCTTGCTTAAGAGGGTGGAAAAGGTTAGAGGTATCCTCGGTACATTTCAGGATCCGCTGCTCATACCGAAACCTTTGGATTTTAGTACAAGGATTAGTATAACTTTTCTTGTTTTACTTATATGTANCTGCTCATACCGAAACCTTTGGATTTTAGTACAAGGATTAGTATAACTTTTCTTGTTTTACTTATATGTATTGCTATTTCTATCATATCCATTATACTAGAATTACTATACTGTGGGCTAATGAACATCTAGTACAGTGAATAATTAAGTATAACATTTNTATCCATTATACTAGAATTACTATACTGTGGGCTAATGAACATCTAGTACAGTGAATAATTAAGTATAACATTTTTGGAAATGTAGTGATCAATTTGTACTTGTAATCTTTGCAGTCTGCTTTTAATTTTATCTTTCCTTCTTGAAGTGATTAAGTCAACACAAGTTATAAGAGACTAAACCTCAAAATATAACAAAGATGGTTTACAACTAAACTAAACAAATAACCAACATTCAAGCAAAGGCGCATATCGATTTGACTTCACGCTGCATTCGAATAGCGAATACTTAGAAGAAGAATTGTGAATTTAGAGTATATGGATTCCACGTTTTACCTGAAGTGGAATTTTCGCCTAAAAACTGTTTTTGCCTGTAATGGCCTGTGTCCATTACTACAACCTCGAGACTTTCACTTTCATACATTTTAAATAAGGGTTAATATTAAATCAAGTTGCCGCTTAAAATAATTAAACCATAATCAACATTGAAGTATAAATTTGTGATTTTTATTCTTACTGTATTTTACTTTATTCATTAGATGTTTTTAGTCGGTTACAGTTTGTGATGAATAGCCTTATTTTTTGATACTTTAGTTTCTCACACTCGCGGATAATCAGTTAATAAAAAACATTTTACTGTTCGACAAAGATTCGACGAATCTTTCGCCCCAAAACTCGAATATCGAGGCTTCGACTATAAGCTAATTTCGCTCGAAGTATTCGAATAGTCGAATATTCGCGGCATCCCTAAATTAAACACTTAGTTTCATTTAAAGTTTGTCAGTTCATGAAATCATTAGGGAAGAGGGATAGGCTAAGGAGGCGAGAGGAGAATGATCACTTTATCTATTTTCCAGGAGTCATTTTTGCGCTATACTGTACTCACGGTATGATTGGTGTGGGTGGGCATTGAGTTTTATCTGGCTAATTTGGTTGGCACTTTTGCACCCGCAAGTTGCGATTTTTTCTTGGAGAGCCAGTTGCGACATAGTTCTAGTTGAGAGAGTACAAGAGTTAAGGCTGTGGTGGAGATGCGGTGTATCCAGTAGTGATGCCGCGAATCGGCCTTGCGTCGGCCGATTCATTCTGAATTGTATACTTGAGTGGAATGACCCGAAATCGGACTCTTTTTTTTTGGGATATGTGCTACAAAATAATTTAAATAATTGAGCAAGTACAACGTGGAAACAAACGAGATTGTGTAAGGTTCCTCTTTTACGTGAAATTGTGTGTTTGTGTAAAAACCGAGAGAGATTTTACGAAATTGTATCCTCTCTCATTGGTTAGAGTCACTAAGCCCATCGCACTTGAGTGAGATTGTGTAAAAAAGGAACCTTACACAATCTCACGCACATCCACGCACGCTACTGGTAGACACCTTGTATGTTTTTATAGCGCAGGTCAAAATCCAGGAAATGATGATTTTACACAATTATGAGGGGAGAATTGTGATAAAATACAACCCGAAAAATACATAGAATTATAAGATCGCTTGAAACAATAATAATTATTTGTATTTCAGGAAATCATTAGGGAAGCAGATATAATAGCATAATAATAGTTAAAAGTATTGAAAAAAATTTTGACTTTCAAAAAGTTAGGCACTTGTTAGTGTCAACTTTTAATATTGTTTACTTTAAACTTTCTTTGTCCCAGCACATTTCACTCCTATTAACCCCTCACAGAAACCAAACTTGTCGTTCGTCGGCATGACGTAGCATACAGAACTCTGTCGTTTAGCATACACAGGTCTGTATTTACACTTTGGTAAAAAATTTCACTCTACGCCACCTTTGTCCTGTCTACTTGTCCGTATTCTACCAGCGTTACCTTAGGCAAATATCTTTGTCCAATTGATAAATGTCAAACCAGAATCCAATGAACTTAAAACGTAGTCCTATGAATCAGTCTTGAGTTTATTCAAACTGAACCCAGAATCTCCAAATTCGACTTTTCTCAAGCATTAAATTGCAACTTCCATTTTAAAAGCCAACAACTAGTTGCAATGCCTTATATCCAACCGCATCTACTCTCAGTGAACCAGGTACTGAAACGTCAGATTTTCCTTGACATCAGCTGTGAGCAGAAATGGCCTCAGCTAAATAACCAGATGTAATTTGCTACTGCCAGGACACAACAGATATAAATAAAACATCGCGACAAAAGATTTGCTTAAATATGAACGCCATTGTTGCCATAGTAAGCTAAGGAAGAGGTTAGGGTAGTTAGTAAACTGCAGAAAAGTCCAGCAGGGAGAAAATCTTACAGCTACCTACTAGCCTTACTAGCTCTTGTGATATGAATATATTTGGATAAAGGATACCAGTTTTTCACATTAGTTAAATATTAAAGTCATAATACTAAATTCAATTGGAAACGAAGTGTGCTGAAATACGGATTGGCGGAGATACAAAAATTATATAAATACTTGGGCTCCACTGTTCGTCCCTGTTAAATCGATTATATCAACAAAGTATTCTGACAAATTATTTGATTATTAAATTACCCAACAATAATAACCCCGTCGACGATAATCTAGAAGTACATGCAACTTGCGATGATACTAAGCGAATATTTAATGAGATAGCCGGATATCTGGACTGCAATGAATTAAATAATTGCAGAATCAAGTGGATCGATAATGTAGTCTTAAATAATGCATATACAGTAAAGTTCGGTTATAGTGAATGTGTAGGGACCGGCAAAATTCGTTCAGCATAGCCGGAGTTCATTATATCCGTATGGTGAACGGACACTTCAATTTAATAATTGCTCATTATATCCAAATATTTCACTATAAATTCAGCTACAATACATGGTACAAGCGAAGAGGCCGATTTTGAGGGCCCTGACTAACAAGTTGACAAAATGCTGAGCGAGGATACCTGGGTCCTATGCCACAATCACTGACATTTTGACGGTGACATATTGACATATCNGGGTCCTATGCCACAATCACTGACATTTTGACGGTGACATATTGACATATCGACAGTTGACATTGACAGAAATGCTAAAATAACGTGCCACGAAAAAAATGTCATATTCAAGGATTTTTGACACTTGTCAAAATTTTGTGACATTTTGATGTCAAATATAGTAAATATATTCGGTTTATTTTAAATTTTTCCTTGACACCAAAATCAGTGGATGGTATGAAATTTTGTCTTAGTTTGTATTATTTTTTTAGTGGAAGAAGCACTACGTCAATATCCTCACTGTCGCTACTACTAGAGTCGCTGACATTAAACGTAGCCATAAGTCAACAATTTTTATACAAAAGATTTACTTTTCCAAAACGGACAGACGTAAATCCCTCTGTCAAATATTTATGACATTTTTGACAAATATAAGTCAATGTCGTACTGACGAAAAAAAAGTCAATGACATTTACTTGTAAAATGTCAAATTCTCCCTGTCGAATGTCGAAATTCATCTGTCACTGTCATATGTCACTACCACCTTTGTGGCGTGATATTTTGTGTTTTAACAACTGTTTATGGACACATACAGTTATACAGTTATACAGTAATGATTGTGGCATAGGACCCTGGCCGAGTTTTCCGATAACTCGGTGAGATATTCTTGGTCAGCATTTTGTCAACTTTTTAGTCAGGGCCCTCAAAATCGGCCTCTTCGCTTGTACCATGTACTGTAAGCTGATTTAGAGATGCACTGTGAGTAATGGGGATTTACTTGAGACCATTTGATGAGCGCAGAATCCAACTTTGGATAGTTACATCGGCGTTGGCGTTTTATATTCTAAGAATTTGATATTTGAATTTTAGCTAATTGCTTAAATGTAACCTAATTATANATTTGATATTTGAATTTTAGCTAATTGCTTAAATGTAACCTAATTATTAACTAACACTTTTATTATTAACTTACACCAGAAACTCTTTGGAAGTCTTCTTCAATTTTAGATTTTGATTTCAAAATAAGAGAAATTGTAGAGTTTCCAATCTTATATTTCTTACATAACGTTTGGCGAGGTGTGTTGGAAGACAGTGCAGCAACGATATCGAATTTATCGCTTAAGGACAACGCAGTGCACTTTTGGCCTGATTTTGACATTGTGAATTAGTAATTTACTTAATAAACTAAAACTCACACCACAGGTCAACATGCAAGTCCGGTGCATAGATGGGCAGGCATAAAAGTATAAGGAACAATAGTAACAAATGGTCGCATTACGGAATTTAGACATATTTCACTATAACCGGACAAAATGACTCTCGGGACCGGTAGGTTTGGTCCACTAAGGCCGGAAGCTCAGTATAGCCGATTTCATTATAGCCGGACTACTTAACACATTTGCTTGGCAGGGACCGTACAGTGTGGTTTGCTATAGCTGGAGTTCTATTATAGCCGGAGTCACTATAGCCGAACTTACTGTATTTGGTATTCAAAGATGTGTTCATGACAAAGGAAAACTTTAGAACATCCGCTAAATAATTAAACCATCTATCACAATAACGGTATAAAATAAATTATAACGCTGCACTCAATATGTGCATAAGAATTTTTGCCTGAATAAGTTTAAAATTGTAGAGAAAGATCGCCCAAGGTATATGCAAACTGTTGAGTTGCTAATTGGATAAAAATCGAATCACATCTTACTGAATTGAACCCACTATTGTTGCTCTTACCCATCCTTGTATTTAAATGGAAAAATAATCACAATTACACACAAGATTCAATTAACATAAAGTTTGATTGCAGCTTGCCTCAATAGAAGATAGTAGCTGCAATATCGGAGCATAGGTCCCACATATTAATGACAACACTGAGAAAACATTTAATTAAGTGTGTATCAGCAAATCCAAAAATGTTATCAATGATTTTGATAAGGTACCTTACGTATACTTTCATCTATAGGAACAATTTTTGATTTGAAGCGCATGGAAAACCATTCCCTCCTATGATATACAGTGTGAGTTTTTTGGTAGGAAACTCAGATACCTCAATTACATTACCCCCACCCATCCCAAATATGGTCATCACAGTTTTGGTTTGGTGTCGTTAGTAAATGTTAAAATCCAAATGAGAACTTTAAAATTGTTGCTTATCTTGTTGACCTTTTGGAGTATGGAATTATCCTCGAGAATGCCCCAAGCTAGAGTGTGCAAATTGGTAAGGTTCTGTTTTTGTTTTGAAGTTATCGGAAAATTCCAGAAGGGTAAATTTTTATTATTTAACTCAAATTGGTTTTATCGATCGTTTATATTTCGTTTTGAAATGGGTATACAAGCTTACCTTCGGTTCATTGTCATAAAATATCGAAACCGTTTCTCTGACGACAGTTATTAGCAACTTATGGCCCGATACAATGCCCATCCCGCCTCAGCAAACCATCAAATTAGGAGTAAGGCGACGAGCAAAAAAAATTACAGAAAAATTTGAAAACTCGTTCATGTTGCTTGACTCTACACCTAAAAACCACACAAGACAGCTGCAGGAAAAGAAATTGCAGCAGCAGTGCTGCTGCGAAATTGGATATGCATACAACATCCGTTATCTTGCGGTATTTTAAATTAAATATGCCAAACACTTAATTAGGGTTCCAAATGACTCCCACTTTCTTCAGAGTTAGAGTCAGGTGACTCAGAGTTATGACTCACTGGCTCCCATTTTAACACTGAGTCAGAGTCATGAATTTTAATGACTCAGTGAACCTGACTCAGTGACTCTTATAGAATCACTCCTGAAGCTTGAGTCAGTCAGGTGACTCAGAGTCATGACTCTGTGACTCTGAGTCATGACTCAGTGACTCAGATTCACAGAAATTTTATATTTTTCTTTTTACAGTAAAATTAGCATAATGCGTATTCAAAGCTCAAAATGAGTGATAGAAAGACGCTAAGTGACCTGCTCTTTTCGGTTGAAAATTCTTAAATAAATTTTTGAAATTCTTCTTTATTTTTGATCCGATTTAAAATTAAATTATTTTACCTGCAATATTTATACTGATCCTTCGTGTCAACTCTATCAAAATAATCGATGATTGAACACATCGGAATGTTTTGAGCTTTTGTTATTTTATTAACTTTGTTCAATTAATTCTTTTTTTTTACTACCTAATTATCAAACAGTGCACTTCTAAATTAGCTTGCAATCTAAATTAAAAATTTCGAATGACTGAATAATTTTGGGTTTCGATTTCTAATGATTATCGTTGAATTTCGATTTAGCTTACAGTTTGTACCGAGACTTAAACGTCGATTTGAATTTCGACTGAAAAGTTGAATTAAATTTGGATTTGGATCTTCTTCGAATAACGGATTTCGAATCCGAGCACCTTAAAATTATGACTTTTAAGTTTTTTTAAAGTATAAAACTTTGTCTATCTTAAGAAAACATACATGCTTGAAACTTATTTGCAGATCTTTTAGTATATTTCAATTTCGATGGCCTGAAATGTTCTCGATTTCGATTTTGGGAAACTTAAAATGATAGATCTAGATCTAAACAATTTAAAAATATGGATTATGGTTTAGATTTTGTGGCTCTTTAAAATCATAAATTTCGACTTACATTTCTATTTCAAATGGCTATTTTCTACTTCGATTCTGATTGTGAGTTGGAATTTTTAGAAGCGCTGAATTTAGATTTTTATTAAAATCTGGAGTTCGATTTCGATACGTAGTGGTGTAAGTTACAAGTGTGCTTCAAACTAACACGAGCCGCGCGGCAGCAAACTCCCGCTCTCAGATTTGTTGTGTGTTGAAAAAAATTTGGTACAAAAAAAGCAAGATGTAAGCAGTAAAGCTTTGTTGCTTGGGAGTCATGACTCTTCCTAGTGAGTCACGACTCAGAGTCACGTTGGAAAGGTACAGAGTCACGAGTCAGGTTACTCAGAATCACGACTCAGTGACTCCCATTCCTCTATTGAGTCAGAGTCACCCAAACCCAGTGACTCTGAGAAATCGATGAGTCAGAGTCATTCGCAACCCTAGTTTTGACAACAGGAGGAACCTGCCCAGTAGTGAAATACAAGTAATTATTTTATGGAAGATTTTTTTACTATTAATTTATACAATTCTAACCAATAGAGGTGAAAAAAACTTTCCAAAATTCGTACTCCTATATCTCCATTGGTTCAATGTAGCGGACATTTTAAAAAACAAGGTCTGAGTTAGCTATAATAAATTCTCTACAGGGTCTACGTCGGGGAAGCATCTTGTGTCGATAAAGAGGGAGTTCTTTCTGGATTTAGGTCCTTTCCATGCCTTCTGGAATTTTCGTAGAAAAACTTCAGGGTATTTCAGAATGTTCTAAAGATTCAGAGATCTTCTCCTGTTGCCACTGATGTGGTTGTTTGTATATCATTTGGATACAGGGCGGAAATTAGGGATTATACGATGATAAATGACACAGGGAAACACGGAATCGCCATTCCAACCGACTGTTTGATTACGAGACCACCTTGTCTAATGGCAAGTGATGATTGAATCGAGACCTTTCCTAATAGATTGGAATTAATTATGTTTTCAAGAATTGCCTTCAGCATCTCGTCATATAAATTCAGACTGAACTCTTTTGCGAGCCAGAGAGGTATGGAGAAAAAAGATAAAACGCGGAATGGCAAAAGACTTTTGAAAGAAAAAATTGAACTGTTTTGAGTTAATTTTTTTTTTTTTTTTTTGAAGAAAGTCACAAATAGCTACGCTTGAGATTAGTGTTCAAGAAGTTTCAAGTTGTATCGGAGACCTCACTTAATTGAATATCCGGAATAATTATTTTGAGATTAGAAATGGTGATGTTGATTTCACCAACTTCACGGATCCCAAGAATGGCCGCTTCACAATTAGAAAAATTTGGAGATAGTCCAACTTCGCCTGCTAAATGAATTTTTTTTTAATTCAAGAACTTTTATTGGAGAATCTGCTATGGTGTGCAGATGACTATACAATAATACACTCAGTTTCACTATTTCGGGCACCTCACGACTTTTATCATATCTTCAGTTCAAATTGACGAATTGTGTTCACATTCATGGGTAAGACGCACCAAGTGATTGTAAAGCAATGAGCAAAGGCTCAAAATTATTCATCGAAGTTTGAGTGACAAATCTTTTCTTTTTGAAAAGTTGGCAGGATAGAGTGTTCCTGAATTTTAAGGCACCTTACTTTATTTTGTCAAAGCATAAGGTTTTTAGTGCAGGAAATGACCAAAACGGACTAATTAATATTTACTAGATCCACTTTTACAAAGAATGATCTGGAGAACTGTCTTTGGCATTGACAAAGCTAGGTATTGCAGAAATCAAAGTGGAACTTTCTCCCGAACGTCTTCCCACGGAATTTTTCAAGTCTTCTAGGGTTTTATGTTGATTTCCCCCAGGGTAAACCTCTCGAGCCATCCACCCCAATAGGATTAAGATCTTTCGAAATGAGTGGATACTCCATAAGAGGGACATTATTACTTCGGAAAAACTCCCTTGTTGAGCGTGCTGTATGGTTGCTTGCACCATCTTGCATGAATGTGCCAACATGTCCCAAAATGGAATCGAACTATTCTGAATACATATCCCGGAACCTTATTCTGAGTCTATAGAAACATGTACACGGAATGTGTAGCCACATTGTCTAGTGTCTAGTTGCATACAAAGACACCAGCAGCCTATCTTGGCTGCCTGATGGCTCCAAATAGCAGCATAGTCTTGGAGGTCTGAATTTGAATAGTAGCATGGTGTTACTATTTTATGGTAGTATTTAACGCGATATTACTGTACTTACTCATCAACAGTGTATCTTCTTAGGTGAAACACTACGACTGTTGTACATTAATTTAAATTTTTAATTTTGTTCAAAGTGTTTTGTAGCCTAGAATGTTACTGACAAACAAGTTTCTCGTGGAAGTAAAGATGCTCGGAAATTTTGAAGCTGGGTTAAATTAGGAATAGGATGAATATGCGATTCGCGCAAAGGTACGACTAGATATATGCATGCGAATATCATTCAAACTATATGCATAAATGCTATTTGTGTATACCCACTGGTTTAACTTTAAGGGAAGTAGAAATATACTGTGGTATGCTAAATGATTCCTTTCGTGAGAGGACGAAGGCGACCTTTGCAAAGGAAAGGAAGCAGTCGACCTTCTCCTTTCACTATCGTCGGCATACAAAATAAAATCGCACCCTTTCCTTTGCAAAGGAAGGTCGCATCCTTTCCTTTTCTCTCGGAAGGAGCCTTTCTTGAGAAAACAAAAGGCGCAAAAATTTCAAATCTGATTAAATTACCTGAGTCAAAACACCCGATCCCGAACCTCAGCACCGTCACCCAAAATACAACTTTTCAGGACCAGTCGGAAAACATTGTGCAGTAGATGCGGAAATAGACTGGAGGGATGCGAAAATAGACGGAAGATATGCCGGGATGAGGGAGAGGGATGCGAGCATGGACGGAAGAAATGCGTGACAGACGGGATGGATGGGAGTGATGCGGGGGGCAACGGTAGGGATACGGAAATAGACTGGTGGGTTGTGGGAATAGACGGGAGAAATACGGAAATTGGCAGGAAGGATGCGGAGTAATTCCACACCAACTATTATTTTCGGAAATATCACATAATAGCAAATGTTAGAATAAAATGCTTAAAAATTGGTTTAACTTGTCCTCAGCCAGTATCCATTTTCAAAGTTGTAAAATTTTGATTCAACATATTTAAAAATTAATTCCAAAACACACCAAAAATGTAGAATAATTGAAAACAAAATACTAATGTGTGGTAATGAAATAGGGGGTGAAATTTTTTACAATCATTTCGAATCCTCACCATTTGCAGTTGCGGTTTGATGGTGAACAATGTCATGATAACAAAAAAAAGCTTGTCTCAGTCACTACTACATGTAATCAAGACATTGTTCACCATCTTCCCGCAAGATATATGAAATTAATTTAGGAAATGATCCTTAATTTCAAAATCATCATTTCAAATTACCCTAAAAGTTCTCACACAAACCCCTAATGAATAAAATTGGAAATAAACCGAGTTTTAATTTTCTATGATTACCGAGTCGCTTTGTCATTGATTTTTCGATTATGATTTTTGTTAATAAATAAACAACGCGTGGGTTCCCTCAGCCCTCCCATGGGTTCCCGCAACCCTTCCTAGACTTTCCGCAGCCCTCCCGTGGGATCCAACAGCCCTCTCGTGGGTTCCCACAGGCTTCTTGAGTCTTCCAGCAGCCATCCCGTGGATTCCCGCTGCCCTCCATAGTCTTCCAACAACCCTTTTGAGTCTTTTCGCAGCCCTNCTGCTCTCCATAGTCTTCCAACAACCCTTTTGAGTCTTTTCGCAGCCCTCCCGTGGGTTTCCCCAGTCCTACCTAGTCTTACCGCAGCCCTCCCATGTGTGCCCAAAGCCCACCCGTGAGATTCCACAGCCCTCCTGTGGGTTCACGCAGCCCTCCCATGGGTTCCCGCAGCCCTCCCGTGGGTTCACGCAGCTCTCTCGTGGGTTCCCGCAGCCTTTCTTAGTCTTCCCGCAGTCCTCCCGTGAGTTCCCACAGCCGTCTTGAGTCTTTTCGCAGCCCTCCCTTGGGTTCTCCCAACCCTTATTAGTCTTCCCGCAATCCTTCTGTGGGTTCCCGTATCCCTTCCAAGTCTTCCCCCAGCCCTCCCTTTAGGTTTCCACATCCCTCTCTTGAGTTCCCATAGCCCTCCCTTGGGTTCACGCAGCCCTCCTGTGGGTTCCTGCAGCACTTCCTAGTCTTCCCGCAGTCCTTCCACAGCCGTCTTGTGTCTTCCTGCAGCCTTCCCGCAGGTTGCCGTATTCCTCCCGAGCGTTGCGGCAGCCCTCCCGTGGGTTGCCGCAACACTCCCGTGTGTTCCCGCACCCCTCTTTTGGGTTTCCGCAGCCCACCCGTGGGCTCCCACAACCAACCCATCGGTTCCCCTAGCCCACTGCGGATTGCCGCAGCCTTTTCCAGAGTCCCATCATTTTTGCCGTGTGTTCCCGCCGCCCTCCCTTGGGTTCTCCTAGCTCTCCAGTTTCTTCTCGCAACGCTCCCCTGGGTTATTGCAGTCTTGCCGTGGATATCCGCAGTCCCCCGTGGGATTCCACAGCCCTCCCGTGTTTTTCCGCACACCTCCCGTGTGTCCCCACAACCCTCTGGTGGGTTTTGGCAGCTCCAAATATATTCCCTCATCCATCTCTTCAGTTTGCCGCAGCTCTGCCGTTGGTTTCCACAGCAACCAGTGTCTNTCCAAATATATTCCCTCATCCATCTCTTCAGTTTGCCGCAGCTCTGCCGTTGGTTTCCACAGCAACCAGTGTCTTCCCGCAGCCCTATCGGGTGTTACCATAGCCCTCCCTAACTTAGGTTGTTAGGTTCTTATCAACACCTGCTTGTTGGTATAATCGTACAACCTTACTTGACAACGCCGATCGAGTGATGGTCAAAAATGTCCATCGCACGGGGCATTATAGTATAAAAAACAGCGATGTCCTGAAATGGACATCGCTTGGGAATTCTTAGTACTTTTGACCCATGGTAAATGCCAAATTAAAAAGTGGAGAATAGTGTTATCTGTGGAAATGGATGCTCTCATTTCGGCATCTAAATAATTAAATTTTTGGTCATCATTGAGCGGGCTCAAAAATATTATTTACATGGAATTACCCTGCGGGAATATACGAAAGAGACGCGAGTAGCGAAGAGGATATGAGAAGAGACGGGAGGGAATGAACGGAAGGAATGCAGTAATGGACGAGATGGGTGCGGGCATGAACGAGAGGGATGGGATTATGGGGAGAGCGAGGTACGAGACCTCTGACAGGTGTGCAATCTTTTGCGCACATAATGGAATACGTAATTTTTGACTAAGTATACAGAAAACGCAGTGTTAAGAGTTTTGCCCATCTACGCCAAACAGCAAGGTTACTTTGCTGTCAGTGTGGGAGAACAGTTGCTGGCGAAAGAAAAATTCAATCTTCAAACTGACAACATGACCTTTAATTTTTTTTTGGTTTTGCCTAAAAACGCACAATGTTTCTTATAGTTTTTATTAGAAATCGTCTCCCGTCCATTCCCGCATCCTTCCAGTGCTTTGCCTCAGCCCACCCGAACATTTCCGCATCTTACTATGCATTCCCACAGCCCTCCCGTCCATTCCCGCATCCCTCACGTGCAATCCCACATCCCTCCAGTGCTTTCCACAGATCTCCCATCCATTCCCACATCGCCCCCGTGCTTTGATACAGCCCACCCTACCACTCCTGCATCTCTATATGCATTTCCACATCGCTCCCTTGCTTTCCCACTGTCCTCCCATCCATTCCCGCATCCCTCCCGTACATTCCCGCCCCTTCCCATGCTTGTCTGCAGCCTTTCCGTCCATTCCCGAATTCCTCTCGTGCTGCCCCATCACCCTCCCGTACATTCCCGCATCCTTCCCGTGCTTTCCCACAGCCTTCCCAACCATCCCCATCCTTTACGTGCTATCACACAGTTCTCCCGTGCTTTCCCACAGCCCTCCCGTCCGTTCCCGCATTCCTCCCTTGCTTTGCCACACTACACCCAACCAGTCCTGCATCTCTCTATGGATTCCCACAGCCCTCCCGTACATTCCCACATCCCTCGCAAGCTTCCCCATCTTCCTTCCGTACATATGTTGTGTCTTTTGCAATTACATGCCAAACAATAATTATTGAATAGTTAGCAACATTTTTATGCTGATAGGAGAGAAATCTTATCGCGCAGCTTATTTTTTGGCTCAAAATGGCGATAGGATCGAAATCCAACGCCCAGCTGGCAGTTGAGCTTCAGCTGGCAGACCATGGCGTGTTAAGAATAAAACACCCTATAAGCAAATTACACTGTACCACTGGAGGCGGTGGACATGAGTGGTATCATTCCATGAGTACCTCCAATCGATCGAGCCGTGAAAATGTCATTTTCAAAGGAATTGGGTTTAAGAATTGTAATAAATGTTTTGAAAGGGAGGTCTTGAGTTCCCTTTCATTTTGAAAGGAAATGGTGTCGGGAAAGGAAAGGTCGATGATGTGTTTCGTGATAAGTAAAGCCGGGATTTTATGTTGTTAAAAAATAACGATTTATGTACATAAATATTTCCCGAAATTGTTGAAATATGTGCCAAAATATTTACTTAAAATTTGATCAATTGGTACCAAAATATCATTTTTTTGTCAAAACTATCCAAATTTACTACAGAACATAATTGTTTCATTTTTTGTAAAAATACAGTTCGAAACATTATTAGACGTACGGAAATTACTTTACTACAATAATCTTTCCTACAATTCACTGAGTCTCCACAGTTTCAGAATTATTATATTCGATAATTTGCTTTCCAATAGATTGTTTTTGAATTTTTGTCAAGTTTTCAAGTTTTCAACTTTTTTCTTTAAAAAAAATTTTTTTTTTCCCAAGGAAACATTACCTCACAAAAATAAATGAAGAAAACTATTAGACGGACGTTTCCTGGTAAGGACCATAGGCCAAAAGTAATGTTTAACTGGTCATATAAAATAATAATAATAGTTTAATAAACTTCGCAGACTACTCGATTAAATCATGAATATCGTATTCAGAATTTTAACCTATCCACATTTAAAGAGGACCGATTCAGGAGGACGCAACCTGTTTCTGAGTTGCTCTTATAGTTGTCATGTTGGTTCCTTGCTAAAATTTTATAATTATGTCCTACCATCGTCAAAAGCATGAAAATTATTTGCTATGATAGGAATATTTATGTGGAATATGTGCAATAAATCAAAAATATGTTAATATGTGTCAAAAGCTGAAAATATATAAAAATATGTAGTATCAAACTCTAGATTTTAACTCAGAAACGTCAAAATCGGAAAGATCCGAACTTTGAGATGAATCAGATTAAGCAAGAAAAATATGTAAATATGTAAAAATCCGGGGCTTAATGATAAGTATACCACAAGAGAGAGAGGTACTTTCCTTTCCCACGCATCCTTTCTCGGAAAAGGAATCTTCCTTTCTTTTCTTTAAGAATGCGAAATCGAAAATGAAAGGATTGGCTAGTGCTTTCACGAAAGGAAAGGAACCATTTAGTATACCACCCTTAGAAGATTGCACGTGTGGGCGATTTAAATAGTGTGGGCGGTCACAGACCCTTGGGGGAACTGTTTCATTAACCTATTTGTTGTATTTTACTAGGTATGAGATCCTCAATCGTGAAAGTTTATTTTTTTAAAGACTCATCCGCAGTCGCGGGTTTATTCCAACATATAAGTATGCCAACTTTAGATGAGCACATGGTTAGGGATTGATAAACTTAAAGTTTTAATGATAAATAACATTGGAAGTGAAGAACTTTGCAAACAAGTACCGATAGTTTGGGAGTTTCTGACAAAATAATATCTCAAAGCCATTTCTCTGGCATACTGCAATAAAAATTGCTGATTAGTTTAAGAAGTAATTTGCTTTTAGAGTATTCCAAATTCAGGTGAAAACTTCAAAAACTGTAAAATAAATCAAAAAAGGTATCGTATTGTTACGGTTATGGTCTAAACCGACCAACTCGCCTTAGTTTGTTGGACGAAATTCCCAGATCCATAACACTAAATAATTGATCAAAATAACTAATTGATTTTAGTTGTAAAAACAAAACTAAAACAAATAAAATTTTAAACATAACTTTTGAATTTTATGTTTTTCTCACAAGAACTTAAAACTTGAAATCCTGAACAGTCAGGGCTTCACTTGTCTCGTGACTGTCAGTATTCAACTTCAATAATTAACTATTTATGCTTTTATCCCATTCAATAATTTCAACAATTGACTTTTGTAAATAACAAAGAAAAGAATAATTTTTATTTTGTTAAACAATAATTTACTTTAAATTCAAAAATAAACTCTCGCTCAACAATGAGCTCCTCAATTCTCATTGTTGTAATCCTGATTCCCTACTCAAGGTAAGATATAAGCTGCTTTAGCTTAAATCAAAATCAGAATGAAAATATTAACATAGGAACCTTGGTTTATATACCCGTACAACTAACGTGCCTAGTGCAAAATTATTATTTTAAAAAATAATAAACAAAGAAAATAATAATAAACTAACTCTACATATACTAATTTTCATAATTAGTTTTAACAAAGGAAATAAAGACAAAGGTAAGTAAAAGAAAACATTTCATAAATTATCTAAAAATAATTTATAAAATTATTATTGGAGGATTTGATATCGAGGTTGGACCTTTGAGTGCTTGGACTGGACCCTAGTGCATTGGTTTTGCATCGAAGTTTGATCTTTTCGACGGAGATTTCACGTAGAGACGGTTTGAAGTTTCCGAAGCTATCTGCCATTTTGAAAGGAAAAATTCTTAAATCAAATATTACTTGCTTCTATATTATCAACAAAGAACAAACACAGGCACCCTGGCAACAAGAGTTTTTACTCAGCTAAGTTTCACTTAATACCTATTATATGTTGGGTCTTTCCTACCACTTTCCTTCATTCCTGAAAAATTTCCCGAGATACTATCACTACCTTTCATTGTATCTAGGACGTTCAATACCTTAAAAGATCATCCCTACAAGGAGTTTTGAAACGGTACACCCTTTTTGATGACCTATGAGACAATTCAAAATTGTATTTTCAACAACCTAACAACCTAACAACAATTAACTAAATACCACCGTCCTCAAGGAAACAACCGTTATCTCAATTAAAGCTAAGTTTCTTTAATTACTATATGTGGGTCTTTTCCATTGCAATTTTTCATACCTAAAATTTATTGAGATATTATCACCACACTTTTTTGAAACTAGGACAAACAATCCTCAAAAAATATTCACGGAGCATAATAGCTAAATCAAAACCAGATTTGTTCCCTAAGAATCCGTTTTGACCCTTAACACATTTCATTTTATTATGAATTTAACTGTCCAACTATCACTCCCGTTCACTTCACGCCCAAATCACCCACACCCCATGCTGCCCCAAGAAAAATTTTCCATTCTTTTCCCAACATTACACCATCCAAACCATCCGAGTCCCCATCGTATACGCTCTAACCCCCGATACTTCCCCGAACATTTACAAATTCCCAATCCCCTCAATTCCAATTTTGATCCTTTTTACCCCCACTTCTTTTAAAACCTCCGCGGCGAGGTCGCCGCTTCCCCCACCCCCGGGCATATGTTAGAGAGGTAAGTGGACTTTTCCATTTCCTTTAAAACTTTTACCCTTCCTCCTTTTCTTCTACTATTCACAAAAAGTAGACTCGTCGTCGGAAGCGTCCTTTTTTTCCTCAGACGACGAGTCTAATCAACAAGAGAGAAAAAAGTCTTGAGTCCCATTCTGACTTCCCATCCGCCCAAACTTACCTGCCTGCTGTTCTTCTTCATCCTTTTTCTTTTGGATTTTGTTGAAGAGGAATCTGGACTTCACCCATAAGGAGGATCCGGAAGTTATTGGTTAGTGACCCCCTGACCTCTGAATCCCCTTTTCTATGAATTTCCCCTCAATTTCCCTTAATTAAATTAACTTAGAAATGATTCCCAAATACCCAACCATTTCCCTACCCCAACCCTGACACTTTCCCGACCATTCCCAAAAGTTCCCAAAATACCCTTTTCACCCTTAATTGATTATTAATTATCTCTAATCCCCCCCTGTAAGACCCATCCCACTTACAAAGGCAAGTAAGAATACAATTTTTGATTACTTTGGAATTTTATTTTATACATGAAATCAAATTCTAATATTGAGGTTTTTCAAATATATTGGTTTCGAAAACTAATACTGCAGTTTACGATTATAAAACAAAGTGCTAAAGTTACTAACAATCGGTTGTTGTACTTATTGTTTTAACTACATCATGCCACTTCTTGCACATGAATTGAATTGATGAAATTGTTGGGTAGACGCGATAGTGTGTCCATTATTTATGAGTGTCTGTATAAAGATTTCATGATCCTTCATCATCTTTCCCAAGATAGGTACTTCCATCCGAACATGGTTGCATTTTGAATTATCATGTTAATGGTAATGCAAAAGTTAATGTACTGGTGGTGCCAATGACAAAGTTATATCTAGAAACTACTATTTTGAGAGAAAATTTGGTTCCGCTAAAACTGTTCTCACTCAATTATTTTCACCAAACGTTTCGTTAAATCTTGCACAAGAAGTTTTATGATGTGATTAGAGCACAAAAGAAGATGTAGTTACCAAAATGTTTCATCTTCCAGCGACTACCGCTTATGCTAACTTTGCCCTAAGCTTATTTCCAACTACCGAAACAACTTGAAAATACTTGCCACCTAATATTTTAAACAATTTTCCAAATTCTACACTAACACTGCCAGCTGGTGCAGCATACAAAACAATTTGTTTTTCAAGTGTGCATCAATAACAAAAAAAAACTGTTCTTATTTAAAAAGTATCACGGTACTCCTCTGCTTTAAACACAAAAGTCAAGAGAAGTAGAAATCAAGGACAGAAAAGTTTTGTGTTAGTATAAAATGATTTGGAATGATTTGTTTCAGCAAGAATGAAAAGAGTAAGAAATATATATGACGTGATTGTTTTCGGTTGTTCATCATAACAATAATATGTAATCATGTAATCATATAAAATAATTTAGTGTTTTGATTACATGATTATGATAACAAGCCCGCAAATCCGTAATCAAACCCAGTTGATTATAGATCACAGATTAGTAATGTGTAATCATAATCTGTGTAATTATTAATCAAGTAATCATGTAATCAAATCTGCTCTGGGTGTAATGAACCATAACTTGCGGTCTAGCCCTTCATTTCTTTAATCGTGAAAAATGAACCAGACCATATTTTGTTGAAAAAGTCATGCCAATTTAATAAAATGCGTTGTGAATGAATGAAGAATTGAAGTTTTGAATCACTGCACCAACGTTTTTCCAATTATTCCACGGCGCAGTGAACAAAATAAGACAATTGTCAATTTTTAATTATCTATTATTTTTCATCCACTATTACAGCATCTCTAAATCGTGAGTAAATACTAGCATAATAATCGTGAGTAAATACTAGTAAATACAAAAAATAGTTTTTTTTTTGTTTCTGCGAGCCCAAACCAGAGAAAATTTTTGCAGCTCCGAGAAAAGCCAACTTTTTGTTTGGGAGCCCGAGCGGAGACAGACAAACTAAACTTAATTAGGAGTTAAGTTCAAGATAGGGTTTAATTAGTCTGGACGTGTTCAGTTTCATTTATTTTTTCGATCCTATTTTCATTTATTTGGAATACAATGTACTAGCTGGACTATTTATTTATTCGGGAATCACTGGACGGAACATTTGTCGTCGAATCCTATCGAAGCTGATCCTTATTAATCATTCCTACAACAAACCGTGTCAAAGTTGTTTATCTGTAATCACAATCTTTTGGGGAAATTTTTTTTTCATTCAAAAACTGTTGTTTACTCATCAACAACCTCCAACATTCATCATCTCTTTTACATCACCTGACAATACTTCCAAAGCTAAGCCATTTTTATAACTTAGTATATGTTGGGTCCACCTCACCTTTCTTGTTAAATAAAATTGAGATACTATCACCACTATTATATTTATCTAGTATCTCAGGAATTTAAAAAAATTGAATCAATCAGATCATCATTTCACCTAGAAAGCTCGTCCAAATCGACCTTGCTGATCCGCAATCCATTGGGAAAATTGTCTTTCATCTAAAAACTGCTATCTACTCTTCAACAATGTGGAAAGGATTCTGTATCGCTCGGTGGTTAGATGTGAGGAGACTCGTAGTCTCACAGTAGCTACGCGAGGCTTTAATCCCCAAAGACAATGACAAGTATGAGTTAAAACTCTCCTATGAAACAAGGAGACCCATGGTCTTGTGTATAAATACACCGGCTACTCTACTTCTTGTTTCACAACTACCATAAACATCCATTATCACCTTGACATCATACTACAATACTTTCAAAGCTAAGTCATTTTATAACTTTAGTTTATGCTGTGTCCACCACACTTTTCCCATTTGAAAAAAGTACTGAGATACTATCACAACCTTAATTTCTATCTAGGATTTCAGGGATCCGAAACATTTCATTCACTTTGGTTTTTTATTTTTCGGATAAATTAGCAAACAATCTTTTAAAGAGAATAGTCAGAGTGAGCTCATCCAAGATTCCACAAGCGAGAACTTAAAATTGCGCGAGAAGCGAGAAGAAAAAATTGATAAGAGTTGTGATTTGACTCATGCTCAGGCGCGGATCCAGGAATCCGGCACGTCAATGGTTTCAAATTCTCACTCTTTGACAAACAAAATGAAAATGGGGTACGGAGATGAATTCTTTTTTCCTGACCTTGATTGCCTTGGGGGTTTGGGAGCGGTTTGTCTTGGCGTGAACAACGTTCGCGGTCAGGGGGTTGTTAATCTCCTGATGGGTGGAGTTGTCACTTCAAAAGTTGATTTTGATGAATCTAAGAATGTGGTTATGGAACCTCATTTAATTTTCAAAGAGACCGGATTTCTGCAACGTTTTTTAACACCAGATTGATGCTAACAATTCTAAACCCATCTTTTGTCATTCACGGCCGATGGTTCTGGAAAATTGGAACGAATGTTGGAGAGATCGGACTACCACAAACTCGACAAAGCAGTCAAAGCTGATAAGTACCCAACGCCTAAAATTGACAATTTGCCTTGTAATTTGGCCACTGAGCATTACTATTCAAAATTTGATTTCTCGGTGGTTTTTCAAGTTGGGATGGCCAGGGTTAATGAGTTTGGTGATTAAATTTATGTTTCCGAAATTAAACTATGTTTTCATGAACGGAAATGAACAGGATAATGGAAATCGTGAATGGTCAAAAGGTATTCATGAACAGTTTAAAATTTGGGAATAACGGATCTTGGAACTTCTTGGAAAAATCTTGGAAAAATCATCTTGAAAAATTGATTTTGGAAAAATGGAAGACGAATGTGGATGTGTGGTTGTCGTTGAGGATTATGGGGAAACAACTTTTTGCTTTACATAAAGGAAGAAAGTTTATTTAGTATTTTCAAATTATTTGTTAAAATGCATAGTTATATTTTAAGTAATTCTAACTTATTATCATTATTTTGTAAAAACCCAGTTTCTTGGCTTGTGAGGGGGGATATTTTGAGTTAAGAAAATGTATGACGAAGTGAGTTCAGTAGCCTCAAGTTTAACGCATGCGCGTAAAGGTAGATAAATTTAGGTACTGGGAATTACCATTTAATCACTAATTGAACATGATAAATAATTCTAATTGTTCAGTTCCCGTTACCAACGAAACAACTTTGCTACCTAGTGAAACTTATTTATTCTTTTATAAATAATATTTATGCAATTAGTAAGCGCCTATTTTCCTTTCAATTAAATCAGTGTTCAATTAGAATTCAAAAAGGAAGGTCGCTCGCATTTTCGCTCTCTTAATTTTGAATTACCCTCATTACTTACTCAATTCTAGTTATTTTTTATTAATAGTTTTAATTGTTTTTCAAGTTATTATCACCTTGGTGCATCTATTGACAATAATTTTTGAACCAATTCCTGTTAACTCTTGTTCCTGTCAAACCATTGTTCCTGTGTTCATTATTCCTGACTTGTTACTGTTCCTGATCTGTTCCTGACTAGTCTTTTCATCACTACTTAGCACTGTAGTAGATAGCACGGGGGTGATAAATTTTCCAATGTTGAACTCGGCCATAAACTCACCACTTAAAACCCAAAAATTTATTTTTACCAATAAAACACCATAACTATTGGATCATTTTTGAATTGCAAGACCCTAAGTATTTCCTACAGCGCAGTCACCTATGAACCTAGGAACCTAAGTATTCTCATTCTGCATAGTTGAACCCGGTCACACAATCATCACTTCAAGACCCTAAAATTTATTTTCACCGATGAAACACCCTAACTCTTGTAGCATACGTGCAATGGAAGACCCTAAGTATCCTCATTGGCCACATTCCATGGATCTAAGAACCTAAGTAACTCACTGACCATATGAACCTAAGTATTCTCATTGCCCACAGTCCACGGACCTAAGAACCTAACTCACCGACCATTGACCTAAGTCTGCACATAGCCTATGAACCTAAGAATTTACATTCTCCACCACGAACCTAAGAACCTACGTAGCTCACCAACCAGCGACTTAAGTTTGCGATCTTGTCATGTCTCACACCCGTTCAAGTTCAAACATGTTTAAACCTGTCACAAGGTCCACCGTCCACGGACCTAAAAACCTAAATAACTCGCTAGCCATTGACCTAAGTCTGCGGCGTTGCCACATCCCACAAACTTGTCCAAACATGTTTAAACCTGTCATAACATATGAACAAAAGTATTTTCATTGCCCATAGTTCACGTACCTAAGGATCTATGTAACTATCCGACTATCGACCCAGGTAAGCAATGTTGCCACATTTCACAAACCCGTTCAAGTATGTTTATACCTGTTTTAACCTATGGACACAAGTTTTTTCTACCAATTACCGACAGCTCTGCATTGTTGCAATATCGCATTGAACTAGTAACACGTCTTTTACCCATAAACTTACAGATATTTACATTATACATGTTTACACCTGTTTTATCCTATGATCACAAGATTTCCAAAGTGTGTTGACTTGGGTGTGGGGTGCCCACCTGACCGCCCGCCCGCATGCCATGCGATAATTCTACAGCAATTGATAATTATCTGTAATGGTTCAGCAACAGACAAGTTAAGACTTAAACATGAGTAAATTATAGATGTCCGTCATCATAAAGATGTCCAGGATGCAGAGCGAGGACCTCTTCCACCATCGCATCCCATTTGTTACGTTAACGTTACTCGATTTTTTTCAATAAAATAAAATAATAAAATAAAATAATAAAATAAAACAAAATAAAATAAAATAAAATAAAATAAAATAAAATAAAATACTAATTAAATTAAATTAAGCCCCGACCTGACGGTGGAAACAAGAACATTCATAGAATCCACTGTCAATACCTTCTCGACGGTCTCTCCTTTAACCAGTCGAGTAGCTACATACATTGCTGTATGAGCACATTTTTCCAAACTAATCTGACTAGAATAAGGCTGATTGCGATGAAGCAGTCTTATCCTAGGCCATTCATATATGCGTGCGCCAATCTCAATATGCAGAAGCTTGTTGCGCTTTTTCTTTACCGCTGCTACTTTCTTTCTGGGATCGTAGATATAATACCATTTTTCAGGCATATTGACACCGCCATTATAGTGTGTTTTAAATGGTCAACATGTACTAGTAATACTAGTACATGTAATACTAGTAATACTAATAATAGTAACACTATTTTTCTCCCCATGGTACGTCTTTAAGACGTCCATCATCAAATACAAATCCTCGAGTTAAAAAAAAAATAATAAAAAAAATTTTAACAGAAATACTTTGACAGAAAAAGGTTAACAGGGAAACTTTAATAGAGAAAAACNTAAAAAAAATTTTAACAGAAAAACTTTAATAGGGAAATATTTAATAAGAAAAATTTTAACAGAAAGACTTTAACAGAAAAACGTTAACAGAAACATTAATAGGGAATACTTTAACAGAAAAATTAAATCTTCCAGCAACCCACTTTCATTCATGCATAATCTCTAACATATTGACACATGTAGAAACTAGTTAGAACATGTTTACAAAGACCCATAGACTTACTATTGAACCGATGCAAAAGAGAAAGGCTCTAAAGTAAAAATACCGTTCCGAGAATTAATCTTCTTTTTGAAAAATACAACAAAACTATTTCCCCTCAATCTTAAATATTACATTGACGGAAGCAGACGCAATTCTAAAAGCTAATTGGAAATACTTTAGTAAAACAGTAGACGTAAATTGAATATGAAAGAAGTAGTTTTCAACGACCAGGTAAGTAACAATATCATTATTGTTTGAAAACTGCGTCAAGTAGCAAGAAGGGTAAACTTCAGCACTGTTGTCTTATATGTGATTCAACATTTAATTCAAACCAAGAGATGGAAGTACACTGTCTCAGTACCCATGCGGACTTTTGGAGCGATACTTCTGACATTTCCCAAACATGTCTCATTTGTAACATAGTATTCTTCTCAAAAACTGAAATGGAGAAGCATTTTTTTACCACTCATGGATCATTCCTTGAACGGTTTGAACGAGATAATCAAAATACCACAAGTTTCCAAGACATTTATCAAATGTACAACCAAATACCTTGTCCGCTGTTTCATCACGTTTGCCTTTCGTCAAGAACTTGAAGAGCATATTATATCAAACCATCAAGAATTTTACACGGATATTCAACAAGTTGGAGATCGAATTAATGATACAATTCCCGTTGCACATGAAATGAATAATGTGGGTGTTGTGACGAAGTACCGTGGAGAATTTGATACGTTCAAGTGCACTAATGAAATTGGCCCTGAAGATTTCTTCAAATGTGTACAACCAGATTCCTTCAAAATTTTTAAGTAGGAACTGGAATCTCGTAAAAACTTTAAAACCTACTTTGGAATTTGGTGTAAGTTCAGCAAATCTCATCCTGATGGTTGAGAAGAAAAAAAAATAGTCCCATTCACGTCATTCTCACATCTTGTTCTGGCTGAGCATATGATTCCTAAAGTTTGAACCATTATGACAAGTTGCTTTGATGCGAAATTTGAAGAATTCACCTGTGAAGGGTCAGGATGAATCTTGGAAGAAATTCAAGGCTATACAATTGTAACGTGTAAGTACTCTACAACAAAAGTGGGAACATACATACCGACACCCCATCCACTCAACAAACATCCAACAATTTTGCTCAATGTTGACTCAACAGTGCTCAGTCTGTGGACAATTCACAAAACAAGTGTTTCCTTTGGAGTATCCTTGCTCATCCAAAGATTGCCGGAGTTCCCTCAACAAACCAACATAGATACAAAATTGATAAGAAAGTTGGTACTTATAACAAACAAGTGAACAAAGTGAACATGAATGGTATCACATTCCCAATTACCCTTGACCAGCTCGAAAAAGTTGAATCACAAAACAAGTTTTCAATAACTGTGCTGGGCTATAACATGGACACTAAGGACGATCATCCCATGTTTGACGATCAAATATCAAGCAAGAAGAAAATGTCGAAGAAACAAGCGGACAAGAAAAATTTGGACAACTTCTATCTCATGCAAAACAACACCAGTATCCTTTACAACACCAAGCAAAAAAAAATAAATTTATGTGGACCTTATTATGTTAATGCAAGAAAATAAGAATCATTTTATTCTTATCAGAAGTCTTGAAGGATATATGAAACATCCCAATAATAATCATAAAATATTTCGAATTTGTAGAAATTGTCTGCAAAGTTTCAAGTTCTACCAAACTCTTCAAGAACACGAAAAGTTATGTTGTTCAGTTGATCAGCAGAAGACAAATTACCCAAAAAAGGAGCTAAGTTTACTTTTGACAAATGAAACCGTACTCAACCCGTCCCGTTTCGCTTCTATTTGGACTTGGAAGCTTTCCTTCCAGAACACAAAGAAGATTAACACCGAATTAAATCAAAAAACGTTAATCTCCACAAACCTTGTGGATATTCATGGATTTGTGTCGACCATCAAGAAAACAGACATGCTGATAACTGCTATCATTGTGAAAGTGGTAACAATGAAGTAGCAGCCATATGTGTCAGTGAAATAATCAAGTGTGCCCGAGAGTGTGAGAAACTTATTGAAACTTATGAAGAACAATCAAAAGATATACTGGAGGAAGTAACAAATGATGAAGTTGTACGGAATGCTGAACAAATTTGTTGTTTTTGTGAAATAGATTTTACCAAAGAAGATACAATTGTACGTCATCATTCTCATCATACCCCCAGAATTCATCGGTCTAGCTCATCAAAAATACAACATTGCAGCTCAAGTGAAAAAAGAATTTCCTATATTTGTTCACAATTTAGGATCATACGATGTTCATTTCATCGTACAATCTGTCGGAAAATTCCAAGACATTGAAAAGATTGAAGAGGAGGAGGAGGAAGATCCAAGAGAACACAAACAAGCTGTTGGATGTAATTGACATCAACTACTACCTCAATGCAACTCAAAAGTTGTTTCAGGGAATCAACAATCTCCTCGACAGAATTTTGACAATCTGCCATCCAGAAGAATTAGATGCTCAAGATGAAGAAATTAACGAAATCTTTGATCTCATTGACCGAGTCGTCATCGGATTTCAGAAGATTCGTGCCAATCTTCCTAAACCTGACAACGGTTGCTACAAATCCTCAAGTGTCGAACTGTAAGAATGCTCCAGGATCTGACATCCGACGTCCCAGGATTTCTCTCCCAACATTCTCAGGTGACGTGAACGATTGAGTCTCCTTCCGCGATATGTTCATCACCACAATTCACAACAACGCTCGATGCACAGAAGTTGACATACCTTCAGTCAAGTCTGACAAGATCTGCAGCGAAGCTTACCAAATCATTTAGCATTACAGATGCCAACTACGACATTGCGTGGCATATTATCCAGAACCGATTCCAAAATGAGCGAGAACTATTCCTTAGTATCATGCGCAAGTTCGTCGGTCATCCATCCATCTATTCTGACAATTCAGAGGATTTAATTTAAATTGCGACACAAGAGCTTAATCCTAATACCCTCGCACAATTTAAAAAAATAAAATAAGGACACTATCAGCATGATCCCGCTTTCAGGGTGAATTTTTATTCTGCCACCAGGATCCCGCATTAAAGACAGTTCTCAATGTGTGCCTTTTTTCAACTCCAGCTGAATTAGACATGCGCAGAGAATATTCGATATTGCCACTCAAAATTCATCAACTTTCATCAATAAGTTTTTTCGTATATGACAACACTGTCACATTATTATTCATAATGGACTAAACGCAGTCTCATGTTGAGTGAATAGGAATGTTGTGCCCATTTTCCAGTCTTATGAAGGTGGCTACGCTAGTGTGCCCTTCCTCCAGTCCCATACTGATGGGATATAATCAAACTATGTAGACCAACATAAGAGCAACTGTTTTCCAATCAAAAGTTAGTCTTGTTTAATTACTATTAACCAACCGAATATGGATTAATCGTGCAATAATATCATTTTCTAGCTTAGAAATTGCGTTTAAGCATTAAACATGTATTACCATTCAACTTTAATGGTATTTTCTGTAGAAAATAAATCCCATTTTTTACGATTTTGAACGCATTTTCTGAGAAAAATATCCCGTTTTTTGGTCGCCCTTGCTAATCACAGTCTCCGAATCTTATAGTTTACACGCACGTTCAGTAGAAAGTATGTATTGGGAGCACAGTTGCTAACTCGATACCAACCCCGATACTAGTATCGGGCATGGTATAGCCGATACCATTATCTATACAGATACTTTGGCCAAAGCATCTGTATAGATATCGGTATCGGGATTGTTTTAAAAAGACCTATCGGTATAGGTATCTGTATCGGGTTTCTTTCTGGAAAAAGTGTAGGTAAAAGTATCGGTATCGGGATTTTTTTATAAAGTATGGGTATAGGTATCGGGAACTTTTTTTAAAAAGTATCGGTATAGGTATAGGTATCGGGAATTTTTTTGAAAAAAGTATCGGTATAGGTATAGGTATCGGGATTTTAGTTGGTATCACCGATACTTGCAGGTTTTGAAAGGCCACTCAAATAGCACTCAGAGGAAGAAGGAAACTCAATTCCCACCACAGAAGGGTTAAATTTGTATCCGATGCATTAACTGTAATTATAAAAGTTGATCAATCAATAACTATTTATTATAGTATTAAATTAATGAGTCTTAATAGAAGCAAAGAAATAGTATTTGAAAATAAAGCGGAATAAGTTTTATACCGGAGTGTTTCCAATAAGTCAACGTTCATTAAGTTTACTAAAACCGATGATTCATTTCGCTTTGTTTTGGTAGTTCTGAAACAAAATATTTCATTAGTTTTCGGGAAAAAGAGGCTAACAAGAAAGTAAATACAACTACGATGTTTGACGTCCCAGTAGTAGCTGTACGGAACAGTTTGGTTTGAGTGAAAATTGAAACAAATGAATATTGAGGCAATTTCTTGTCATTGAGTATAGGAAATGTCAACAAACTTTTCTAAAAAATCATTCATTTAGTATGTTAGAATTATGATTAGTTCTCTAACTCTAAGTAACGTACAAACGGAAGTGTTATTTCGGCTTATGAGGTTTGTTGCTAGGGATTGTTTAATAAGATGTGGGGATTTGAGCATAAGACTCAATCCCCACTACTGTACTCATAAATAATACAGTAGACTTTTTACCTGGCAATGAATGACCAGGAAGGAGAGTTTCGGAGTTGTATTGAGTTTGAGAACAGGATTGCCCAACTAGGCTCTGCAGCACAAATGGTTAGTCCGTTGGGTCCGGAATATCCAAGACGTGGGATCATACCCCACCAGAGACCAAATTTTTGTGGGAATCCCTGTCTCAAATTCAAAGTGGCGAGTCAGCCTCGCCACACATGGCGACCATCCGCGACCCTCCCCTTATTAAGGGGCGGAGGGCCGGTAGTCTTCGGTTCCCGAAGGCCGAGGGGGCGCTTTTGGCGGCGAGAAAGTGTGGGGATTTGAGCATAAGACTCAATCCTCACTACTGTACTCATTGTTGTATGATTATGTCGTGTTGTGGTCGTCAGTGAAGGCAGAGTACACAATAGAGCTGAACTGGTGACCCTCCCAGAGGTCACTAGGGTTATTTGGAATAAATAGAACCGCGTATGGACTTCGAGAATGAGTTCGGATTTATTCAAATGTTGATACCAGAGTGGAGTAGAGAGAGAGGATGATGACCTTTTTTGGACTGAGTCCCTTTCTCTAAATTTTGAGTTCCTCTTATAGCTTTTGCTAAAGAGGTTCCTCCGGGCCAGAAGAACGACGCTCTCATTGCGAATTGGTTAAAACCAACCCGCAATGCAAAGCTACCATCCTCCCGACCCAGATACGCACGTGGAGATATAAGTGATCTCCGCGTGGTGTTTTGTTTAGTGCCTCTCTCCCTGGTAACCGAGCCAGGGAGAGAATAACTTCAATATTAGTTTTATTTTTGTTGTTTTTCCTGGGCCCGAAGGACATTGCCCTCATCGCGGATTGGTTTTAACCAATCCGCAGATTTCCAATTACCCAATCCGTGCGTTGCTGGAGAGGACCGTTGGTACGTAGTTGAGATATTCCTATCCCGGGACGTTGAATTACTGGGAGCAATTGATGCATGGTGAAATTGGTGATAATGGAGGTATTGAATAATTCAAACACATCGGTAAATGGAATTGGAGACAGGTCGATGATAATAGCCGTGGTTGAAGATAGGAGAGTTATGGTAGAAAGTGCAGTTAAAGCCCAAAAGTGCATCGTATGACTAAAGAACAAAATAGTTTGAATTAATATTGGGTTTTCTAGTATTTCTATGCATTATTAGTGCTAATACGCAAGAGAGTTAAATTCTTAGGGTAATTTGAACAGGTACCCAAATGTATAAGCTGAACAAAAAAAGGTCGAGCTACTTGAATAGTTTCGTAAACCTTCGTTATGGTCATATCCATCTGTTCTCTTATGCGACGAACCGGTTGATTATAATGACTAGAATTAAGCCGGTCAGTATAATAACTCTGAACTCGCCCAAAACCGATGTGATGGCCACAACCAAGGGTAGTATATTGATCGTACGTAACTAATGTAAAACCTAACGAAGGATAATAGAGATATTCAGGANAAACCTAACGAGGGACAATAGAGATATTCAGGGGTAAAATAACAATTAGAACTTCTGCTATTACGCAGTTCACAAGTATGAGTAGTGGAAGTGTCTGGAATATTAAACAAGATTATTCCTAAATTAGAACAGCAACGACCACTATCATATTCACAACTGTGACGAAGTTGAGTAGAGTTTGACAAAATATAAGAACTAGCCGGTTCAAGATAGATAGAAATATGTCGCAAATAGAAATTAACGACTGTTGTGTTAACCGCAACAGGTGAATAGAACGTTTCTTCGTCCATGAGCATTTCATGGGTTGTTCCCCACAAGTTTACTTCTTTTTGAATGAGAGGTTGGGCCGGTTGAGTAGGAGAATATTTCCGGGAAATCATAAAATTGCACTGGTCTTTATCTACTAGGTAGGGATCTACAGAAATATTTGTACGGGTCAAAGGATATTCGGGAGTTGATGGTTTAGACCATGATTCTGTCACTTGATAGCACTCGTAAGCAGGAAATTCCGTTGAAGGTTTCATATTGGACCAGAAAGTGACTGCGACAATAAACGCACTATCCATTTTGAGTGGACATTCTTTGTTATGCGCATATAATGCACCTAAACCCCAACGAGGACGAGTAACATTGATATACTCAGTATCTGGAGCTCGATCATGAGGATTCAGCTCCAAACGTGCTGGCATAACGTAGGATCCATAAGCATCAGGTTCTGGAATTTCTTGTAGAACGATACTAGAGGGGTTTATAGAGGTTTGAACATAGAGAGCAATGGCAGAGGTGAAGCATAAAAACAAAATAGCGTGTAGAGGTCCGGGTGCATACATCTAAAGAAAATAAAGGAAGCGTTGTTTAAGAATGAGTGCAATTTTCTAATTGAGCAACTAGGATTAGTTGATCGGATCCTAAGCTAAGGTGTTCATTCAGTGAAGCAAATTGCATACTGAGGGATGTCGTATGGTATAAATTTTTCTAAGACGTATTTGGAGAAACTTTAACGATACCTACGGCAACACCGCAAGTATAGTTATGGTCATACGGGTAAATCGTTAAAAACAAAGATGGACAGGATAAATATTTGTTCGATAGGAAACAACGATCAGCTTTCTGTGTGTTATATGTACATTGGTTAGAATATAGTACGCTTGTCGGGGCAAACTTTGCAAAAGAATACCAAATCGAGTTTGACAAAAATATCCATCTCGATTTCCTAAGAAACACTGAGCATCGTAGTTAAATAAATTTTCATTGACAATTTGGTTATTGCCTAAATCAACTACTAAATAGAGAAGTTGAAAATAATAATGCGTAATATTTAACGACGTTATGCTGGACTCGGGTGGATCGGGATTCCAATCTGACCAAATATTTGATTTGGTGCTAATACGGTGTAACCAAGACTGATGCCAAATTGCTGATTTAGCTTCAAAAAATCGGATGGTGGTATTGCCCGGGGTAATACCTTTTGTTAACATAGTATAATATTACTCATAAGTTAATTGAACTATGGCCGGTACATCCAATATAGTTAATATCGGTTGTGTGGAAACATGAAGGGCTGTTTTACGAAAACGTTTTACATTAGTGAAACAGTGGTAACCGGTATAGGGGGAATTAGTGAGAAATTTTGAACGAATTTCAACTGGGACTAGAAAGGAAAGGGAATATGGTTTTACACAACCAAAATATTGACGGTAAAGGACACCTAAAGTCCAGAAGGGATTAGCTATTGGCTTTAGTTGGGTTGATGTTCGCATATTATGTAGTAAAGGGTTTAAGTTTTTTGAATATTCCATCACATTTCGGAGTGTGAATGGGATTTGAGAGGATAACTTGATTGGTTTGGGTAAGTATCGGGTTGGAGAACAATACGGAGGAGGCGAAAGTTTAGATATCCAATTATTAGATTGATATCGTTTTTGATGAGATAGAATGACTTCAGGATCGATTGACGGAAGCGCTTTTTAAAATGCTGGTATGAGTGCAGAATATAAATCCTGCTGTTCTGCTGACATTGCTTTAGTAAAACCCGGTAATTGTATAACCAATAATAAATAATAACAGATCAAAAACATTGTTGTATTGTTGTGCACTTTATATACTTAAAAATCCTCAGTATCAGCAAATAAATCAAGTTCTGGAGAGGAAAGAGGTGTGCGGAAATCAGGAGTGCGATTAGGACTAGAGGTTAAACTATTAACAGAAAAATTATCTAAATCACTAATGCTAGAAATTACAGAATTAGGTGATAATGTTACACGTAAGTTTGGTATTAATATTGTTCTATTAGATTCTAAGTAAACACTGGGGTTGTCTTGGGGTTGAAGTGATGAAGGAGCACTAGTGGTACGAAAATTGGTACCACTGGTAGAACTGGTGGATGAATTGCTGGGACTTGATGAAGAAGGGCCTGGGGTGTACGGCACTAGAGAAGAGGTAATTGGTGTAATGGAAGAGGTTAGGATTAGAGACTGCGAACTTTCAACTGGATTATGTTCTTCAATATGACTGAGATGTTCTTGCGCTAACACTGAATCACTTGAAACAAAGTGGTTAATATCATTTTGATTATACACAGGTAGATGACACTGAGGAAAATAACTAGGAATTTCTGCCTCACCATAAGATAATGAAAATAAGGCTTTGCTAGTGTTGTCCTCTAAACAGATTAAAGCGCACAAAAAGTCAGTGTCACGTTTTGCTCGCTGTTGCAGCAAGTAAAGTTCGTGGTCAGATAATGGAGTTGGAGATTCGCGACGAAGTCGACAGGTAATCAAGTCGATAATATGATGGCGCGCGTACAGATTAAAGTTAATTTGATTAATTGGAAATATTTCAAATAGAATGGTATTAATTTGTGACGCCGTATCATCTGTAAATATAGGCGACGTAACTCGAGGACTCGTTGGGATAACAAACTCACTTGGATTTGATGACAAACCTGAGAATACTGTTGAAACTTCCCTGAAATTTGAGAGAGAAATCTGAAGATTGGTGTGAATTGACTGAGTTTCCCAGGCTTCGTCTTCAGAGATTGGCTCTAACTCCTGTAAATTAACAAGATGTTGATTATCACTAAAATAGTCATTTTGTTCATGATCTCTGTCTACATGAGGTGTGCCAATAGTTAGGTAAGGAGTTAAAGGTTCGGTCGTAACAGAGTATATTGGAGGATTAGGAGTTAAAGGAATTGGCATAAACGGAGGTAAAACAGATTGTACATGGAGAATCGGATCGGTAATAATTATTGTGGAAACACTAGCCACTGCTGATAATTCATTACTGGTTATATCAGCTTCGATAGAAGGAAAAAATGATTGAAAAAGTTGTACTGCTGGTTCACTTTCACTGAGTCTCAATAGTGAAACTCGAAGCTCGCGACATGTGGGTAAACTGATATTATTATTTTGTATCAAATATTTTTTATCAGTATTTTTTATATTTTATTTTGTATCAGTACTTACGGTTGGTGCACCTGTAGGTGGTGATTCATCATCAGAAACTAAATCCACTAGTAACGGAACACTATCAGTTTCGGAAACTAATGTTATGTCATCAGAATTAGTTTTCGATGGAGGAACTTGTGGTGGATCAACAGGATTGTTAACTATAGTAATAACTGTAGGAACAAATATAGTAACTGGTTGGCTGGCTTGTGGTGCTGATGCTACACTTTCAGAGTCAATTATTATTACCTCAGGCTCGGATATTATTTGTTTTGTTATCGCGGCTTCAATGCATTCATCAATATGGCGCAATGTATTGTGCGCGGAATCGTTAACATTTAGCACTGGGGTATTCGCGATCGGTAAGGTAAATGAGGTTGAGTCGGAATAAAGAGTGGGTGGATTAAATCCTGTTTCCACCCAGTGGCGAACTAAGTCAAAGCGCTGTCGTTTGGCGATGAAGTCAGGAATTAAGTCTGTTGGTGCAGAGAATTTTGGTAGACAAAACGGGCCTGTTCTTTTCAGGCCAGTTTTAGGTAACTTCAGATTACTTTGGGTTAACGCTTTAATACGGTCACTTACGCGAAGGTCGTCAGATACATAAGGTGTGATTTTCCTGAGTCGAGAAGCTAGTGTTACCTGTCGTCGATCAGGAAGCTTAGCCACCTTCCACGGTGGAGGAGACGATACAGTATTTTCGTCTTGAATTTGAGGAATTAACACTTGTGGTGGCGCTCTAGAACTTTGATGTTCAGTTTTACCTTGGATAACTAAAGTACCATTAGTGCGCATTTTTGATGGTTTAACGTTAGCTAATGGAATAAAGTGAGGATTAGTTAGAGTATGAAAGTCCTCGACGACTTCAACGACGTATCCCAAGTTTGGTAATGGAGGGAAACCAGGTGCGTCATAAAAACCAAAATCAAATGATTTACGCGTCAAGTCAATAAACATATTTTGTGTATCATCTGGTAAACGTACTATGACACAGTGAAATTGTTCGCACACAGCCTTAATTTGATTTTTTGACATAGTTTTCCATTGTGGATAATACACTCCCACTCTGTTAATAACAGAGTGGCGCACTAGAAAATCTGAAATGTCTGTTGGGAACTGTAGAACTGGTATATTGCGTAAATAATGTTTGATAGAATCAAATGTGGGGCGCCAATTACAATAAAATGATTGAATTAGTTGTGTATATTGTTTTTCCATTTGATTACAATATGAATATTGAATGGCCAATTGGTTCGATATTCTACATCGGACCAGCGCACTGTTGGAAAAATGTTTTGCACAGTTTCAAACACAGATGTTTGAAGAACTAAGAATTTTTCAACTAAATTTTGGAGATTATCACCTCCGAATCCGAAGAACAAAGTCGGTATTGTTGGTTCATATGGGTTTGTGTACTGACTTACATGTGATGAATGGTGAGCGGCCATGGTATGAAGCAAGTTGGATCTGTAACAGAGAATGATTTTTAATTAGTTAATTGGTTAGCACTAAAGTACCCTGTAAGGAAAGATGTATAAGCGAAGAACTAGGTAGAACTTAACACGCACTTTGAAATGATTTGTAGAATTGTTTAATGACGTTCGTGCAATAGTTCGGCTAACAAAAGAGTACGTGGACCGGGTGTCGTTGTCGGAACTGTAACTTGTATATTTTGCCATTTTGGACAGGAGCAAGCGGAGGAGTACGTAGGTGGGTATATGAGCGGTTCTGTTTCGAATGAAGTAGTTAATGATGGATATACTGACTTATTGGGCGCATGGACAGCTGTAGGTTCGAAGGAAATACGTACTGGCAACTCGTTATTTGAATCGGAATTCTCGCATCCCTGAGGGGCCGTAGCATCGGCATGATCAAGGGGTAACATTTCTATTTCATGAATATCGATCACTTGTGGAAATGATTTTGAACATTTGACCATGAGTAGTCTCCACAATCGGGCTCGGTAGCACCAGAACACTTTTGTTACAATAAGTAACGAACCAATACTGAACAATCCTAACGCTATTTGTATTAGTACATGTTGAATCGGGTCAAAGGTAAGCTGTCTCAAATGTTGGGCAACTCCTAGTTGTTCGAAAGAAAGAGGTGTCTACCTTTCATACAGGTAGTAATAATGTTATCAAGAGCTGATGGAGCCTGCATTTGTGTTATTAAAGAGTAGAGAGTTTGGAGACCGGAAAGTTCTTGGAGATTATAAACACCCATACTGCTAAATGCAATATCTGGCATGGATATATTATTTTGGTTTGCATAGGCCAATGCTAAGATGGGGACATTTAAAAGCATAGGTTCATCACTGACTAAAAGAACTAAATCAGTATCTTCAAGATCAAAGTAAAATGGTGGAGATGGGCACAATGTACGGGTTGGTTCCATGACAATTTCTCGAGACAACGGTCGTAAATAACCAGTTAATATTTGGGAACCGAGTTGGAATCGTATTTCAGGTTCGCGATAGCACGTTTCAATATTTGTAAGATTACTAATGTCCACAAAATGATATTGGTTCACTTCATGACACTTGAAGATGGATAAAATATCTCCATTGGAGTATACAGCGTACGGAGTTGGACCTAGAAGTGTACGAACCACATGTGTTGGACTGCCGACTTCAGCTAAAGACCGTGCTAGCATTAATGTTTGTCGTTGTGTATTACAAACTTGTCGAGCTAGTAACTGCATGTTAGCCGTTTGTGTTTTATTAATCATTTCGTATACAAATGTTAGTTGTGCGTTAGACTGCGCATCTGAGAGGACTCGCGGCTTAAACTGTTTGGATATTGCAGGCTGTAAATCATTATGATAGCGAGGCAGATCTGAAGAAATTCGTCAACTGGGATTATTATTGCGAGGGATATATTCGGGTATTTGGCGGTATACGTGTGGGATATTTTCGTCGTCGAATTTAGTTTCGTCTGGGTTGTAGTCAGTTAGACCTCATGTAACTGCTGCTCATGTAATTTTTTGTACTTTCTCGTCATTATTTGGAATTTGTTTTAGTGTTGCATTTTAAAATGGCTATAATAGTCAAATTCAGTGGGGTACTCTATTGTAGTTGATTGCACCATGGGTAAATTTAACAAATCCTGTCTGGCTTTATCACGTGTTTTCATCTCAGAGTACTCAGCTTGTGAAAGGATTGGTAGTCGATTCCGGGGACGTGAATTTTTGGTACCTGAGCCAGCCAATGGAATTGGTCGATTAGGCTCGGGTGGATCGTCCGGAAATATTGTTATGCCATCCGGAGAAACGTAAAACGGGTTATTTTCGTTGGATACTTTGTCGACGGCATGATTGATTTTGAATTTGTTTAGCAAATGAAATGGAACGGGAGGTAGGGTGGTAGTAGTTAACACTATTTCTTGCGGAACAACTGGGATAACGAAATTACGTTTTGTAATATTGGGTGGTAAGGGCAACATGGGAACTGTGAAATTCAGAGAGTCTAATTCGACTGAGCTCGAAATACTCGGTTCAAAAGATGTTTGGGTAGTATAAATTTCAACTTCCGTTGTTTCAAGATACTTTTGTTTTGACTCTGGCTTGCAAGTGAATACTGGTGTATTTATTGAATCTACATTCATGGGTTTAACCGTCACTAAAGGTGGTAATACTACTACCTTTTTTTTCCTGAGGATACATAAAGTGGTATTTCACGTTTACGTCGTGAACTGAGTGAAGTTACGGCTTGCTCAAATTCTAAGGTTGTGGAAATTTGATTATCAATTTCCCCGAATACATCTTGAGAAAACAATATGTGTTGTTTGGACATGCCTACCCATAATTTTCCGCAATATAACTTAGGCCGTGTTAAATGAATGGCGATACTGTCTACTGTCACGTCAAACGCTTGTTATTAGTGAACATACACTGCGTTTTGGAATACTTTTTCAATCTACATTGGTTGATTGTTTCCCGTTTCCAAATCAAGTAACTATATTCATTTGCCCTACAATATCCCTTTGTAGCACTATACTGTTCGGATAATCGTACTGGAGCGATTATATTTCAGTTTTCATTGGATACAGTGGATTATACTACTGTATAATAAAAATTAACAACGGTATCAATTTCAGTGTATGGCCAAGAATAAGTGTCGAGAGTTAGGGAAACATTTGTTCCCAAAAGACCTGGTTGAATTTGTTTCAATTGGATTCCGTTGGGTGCTGTATTTCGATGAATCATGTCGTGACACTCGTCTAAAGTAACAGGATTTGTACCCTGATACTCTTCCGTGGAGTAAGATCCAAAAAAGAAAAAACTCATTCTTTTAAATTTTTGGATTGAATAACAGTGGTAAGATTCAATTTGTTGGAGGGCGATGTCAGGAGCCCACAACGTCATACTTACCATGGTAGTTGCTTGGATTTCCGGTAACAAATCGCACTTAAAATCCTCAAATTTTGGGATTCGGTAATGAGTTCCAGACTCATAGCCTTGACAAAAGTGGAGAATCGGAGTTTTCGGTTCTAAATTGTTGAAATATTTTTGGATGATTGGATCGTGATTACGATCCAATAAGATGTCCGTTGTATTTCCTGAAGCGGTGGAAAAGAAAATCACTACACTCATGAAGATGAGTGTGTATCGTCTAACTTAAATCATTTTGTGATCCTGTTATTGTTAATATAAATAATAATCTTGTAAATGCTTTGGTAACGTGAATGTCCTATGAGGTCAAGTTGAACCTGCGGTGCTGGTTACTGCTGATGCTGGTAGTGCGCTAGTCGGAAGACTAGGTACTGGCTGTGACTGCGAATTTTGTAAAGTATGGATTATTCACTTCAATATTAGGTGCAAGTGCTGGGTTTGAACTGGTGGATGTGGCTTTAGGAGGAAAGATAATTCTGTTAACGGACTTTCCTGATTTGTTTGGGGTTGATGGTGAGGGGAGAGGTGATCCTCTTCCGTATCGAAGTCTATCGTTAGCGGGATAAGTGCCTGAATAACCTGGAATTTCCCGTCGTTCAGATTGGTTTACTACGGGTGAACGGGAAGCTGAACGAATAGGGGTATCTGGTAATTGGAATGACAAAGGTATTGAAAACGGTTTCTTAGGGATTTTTAAGGTAGGATCTGGATAGGGTTCATCCTCATCGTCAGAGTCTGTGTCGTTATCGAATGGAATAATATCTAGTTGTTTAAGGTGGGTAATAGCTTTAGGAATGTGCGCTAATACGTTATCAAGTACTGCATTTTTATCACTTACGTGTGGTAACAGTAATGTAAACAAATTGAATACTGAAATATAAAGACGATTTTTGAAACTTTGGTGAATAAGAAAAAGAAAAACTAAAGGCGGCCATATGTCTCCACATATNACTTTGATGAATAAGAAAAAGAAAAACAAAAGACGGCCATATGTCTCCACATATAATAAATTCAAAAGTAGGGGCGGTGTTCACTAACGTGTGAATATTATCTATGATAAGATTAGAATCTATATAATATATATCTATGTGCTTAGGGTTTATTATTTTTATATAAGTAAATGAAGTACTTGGTCGTGGACCGATTTGAATAGTGGTTTGAATAGCTATTTCGTCAGCAGGCCAACAATCTACAAATATTATTCTATTGGTAGGTAATTTATTCATCATGGGCGTGAATAACTCCATGGTCAATGGTTGGGTGATTAGATGGAGTAATATTTGGTAGGGTTGTAAGTTTAATGTTATATATTGGGAATTCTCTACGACATGTTTTGGTTCAAAATTGATTGTCGAGAGATGTTGAATGAGGATTTCCGCATTAGCTAGTTCATTCAATAAGTCGTCGCGAGATTGGTACGACATTTCTGGTTCGTCTTCCTCACTCTTAAGAGTGGGCACTAAACGCATCCGATGTAAATGCGCTATTTGGGTTTGTTGGGTTACTAAATCCCGAACTTTATAATTTAGTTCAGATAGTTTTTCTTCTATCCTATACTTGTTTTTATATTTAGGGGTCCATTTGGAAGCTTGACCCTCTATGGGCGGCACTTTAAATTGTAAAGTGATTATATCCCTCTACGTTATAACTTTGATTCTTTCGAGTAGAATCAATTTTGGTTTTAGACTTTTGTTGCGCTTTGTGTAAGGCTGAACGTGTCAATTCCCATAATTCATGCATTTGTTTACCTTTTTCTTTCCAACCAGGGGGAAGTTCAGAACTATTCCACATTTCCGGACGAGACATTTCTCGACCGTAAAATAAATAAAAGGGACTAAAACCTGTACTAGTGTGTTGGGTTGAGTTAATAGCCATTTGGACTAGTGGAATTAGTGAATGCCACGTTTGAGGCTCAGTTTTAACATAATGCGAAATAATAGAGTGAATCACTGCGTTGATTCGTTCGCTTACTCCATTACTTTTATGATTGTATGGAGAAATTCTTCTAACTTCGCAACCAAAAAACTTAGTAAACTGCTCATAAAGCTTACTTATAAAGCAAGGACCATTATCACTACCTATGAATTCGGGAGAACGATGGCGTGTGATTACAGCAGATTGTAGCCATTGGGCTACAGCTTCTGTTGTAGCTGATTGTAACGCTTGGATTTCACAAAAACGTGTTAGTAAACAAATTGCTACGACAATGAATATAGAATTATTTGAACTGGGGGGCAATTTACCTATTAAATCTACAGTAATATATTGGAAGGGGTATTTTCCTATAGGCAAAGGTTTTTGGTGACCTGGTATCTTACCATAGTTGCGCCTATAATTAATGCAACTTTCGCATGTTAGAATATGTTGATATACATCATGCTTAATAGTTTTCCAAGTAGCATGGGAAAGTATTCTAAATAAGGTTTTGGTAAATCCTAAATGCCCAAAGGATGGAATGTTGTGAGCATTGTGTAATGTTTCACTGCGCAAAACTCTGGGTAAGTACACTCGCCTATGTCCTGCTTTTACATTATACAATATATTATTATGGATTACAAATTTTTATAAAGCTTAGGATCGTGAATGTTTGTCATAATGGCAATACATTCAGAATCCGATCGCTGTATTTCAACTAGTAGGAAGTCGTTGGTAAAAAATATGGGGATTAGTTCACCGTCTGGCATATTAGGAGAAGTGGACCCAAGACTACTTAATTCATTGATGAATTGTTCGTATTCCTGAAATCCTTGGAAGTCTTGCTGGAAATTGTTCATGGCGTTTGTGTAATTTATATCATCCGTTTCTGTTTTGGAAAGGCGACTTAACATGTCGGGTACTAAATGGGCTTTACCTGAACAATGTTTAATGATAAAGGAATATTGCTGTATTTCTAGACTCCAGTTAAGAAGACGAGACGCCGACATGGTTTTATACGCGCCTTTACATGTAAATTTCCTACCGAGAAATGGTTTGTGATCTACTACGAGATAAAATGTGGTAAATTGTAACCATATGTGAAAAAATTGTATGGATCGTTTTACGGCGAGCCATTCTATTTCTGTATCTGAAAATCTGCTTTCAGAGTCAGATAGAATACGACTAAAATATTCTACTGGAAATTATCCAGTAGAATCCTTAATCATGAGGACTCCGGCTATAGCTTTTTTAGAGCCGTCGGTATGTAAGTATAGTTCATCATTTGGTGATGTGGGATTTTGAAGTAAAGGAGCTGAAGTAAGAAGTTGCTTTGTTGTTTGAAAGCTAACTTCTTCTTCCTGTCCCCATTTATATTTAGCGTTTTTCTTTGTAAGTTGTAACAAGGGATATAGGAGTTTGGTTACATGTGGTAAGTGTTTTCTGTAATAATTTACTGCTCCAACCCATTTTTGAATGTCTTTTACGGATTTCGGAGTAGGGAGATCAATAATAGCACCAATTTTTCTAGGGTCAGGTTTATTTCCTTGCGATGAAAAAACGGCACCTAATGATGGCATTTTGTCTGGGAGGATGATAGATTTTTCTGGTGTAAATTTGAAATTAAAGTTCCTTGCTTGGGCTAATGTGTGTTTCATTCCATGATGGTACTCAGGGAATGTTTTTCCTGCGATGGTTACATCATCTATGTAAACTAAAACATTTTCCCATAATAATTCATGAAAAGCTAGTTGCATTACTTTTTGAAAACCCGCTGGTGCGGTAGCTAACCCAAAACATAATCGTGTGAAACATCCTGTGATGTCTGCTGTAACTACGTTTGTAATAGGGATAGTAGCTTCTGATAACTCTAATTGATAATAACCTTTTTTCAAGTCAAGGGATGTGCAATAAGCTATCCGTTCATATAACCAATTCTGGCATATTTCTACACGGGGTAATGGCATAGTGTCTACCTGTAATCCCAAATTTACTGCACGATAATCTACACAAAATCTCCATGAGTCTTGTCCAGTAGCTTGACGATGTCCGCCGATAACAGTGTGAGTGGGTGAAGCCCATTTACTTTTGATTTCGATCATAATCTCTTGGCGTTTTAGTTTCGCCATGGTTTTGGCTTCAAATTCCCTAACTTGGTGACTTTTCCGATAGGGTGGGTGTTGCACTAGTTTTGCGCCAGGTTTGAGGTACAGTTCATGTTTATAATGGCGTATACAACCAATGTCTTCATCAGTATGAGAAAATATGTCGTGATATTCAAGTAATAATTCCTCTAGTTTTCGTCTGTGTTCCACTGCCTTTATGTGATCCAAAAGTTTAAATAATACATGTATGTGTAATCTTGTATTTTCGTCAAAATTAAGTAACTTTTGAGAAATAGCAGATAAAATATAATAATTTTTGCACGGATTAGATTCACAAGTACTTGGTGTATTTGGTGAAATAATTAAGCCTGGAAGAGTGTGTGGAAATTGCATGTGAGGTTGAATGGGGTGTTGTTGTTGAAGTTTATTTATTGTTTGTAATATTTTTGACATATTAGAATGTGTATTTTCTAATAAAGTTAATGAAGTTGTAGATACTTTATTTACTTTAGTTGCGTTAGGCAGTGCATTCTCCCATTTATTTAAATTTTTTGAATTTGCCGAGACCATCGGGCTTAAATAACCATCCCTGGGGGTAATGTGTGCGAGTGTTGCCGTGCTCATCGGGCTTAATGTTATATTTCCATCCCGGAGGGTATTTATTATATTTCCATCCCGGAGGGTATTTATTATATTTCCATCCCGGAGGGTATTTATTCCATCCCGGAGAGTATTTATTATATTTCCATCCCGGAGGGTATTTCCATCCCGGAGGGTATTTCCATCCCGGAGGGTATTTCCATCCCGGAGGGTATTTCCATCCCGGAGGGTATTTATTATATTTCCATTTCGGAGGGTATTTATTATACTTCCATCCCGGAGGGTATTTCTAAGTATTGAACCATCCCGGAGAGTATTGAATAAAAAATGACTTGATTCCGGAATCATTCCACAGTCCGATTCACATTCCATAGATTGATAGTGTGGTACAGCTGTAATGGAACNGATTCCGGAATCATTCCACAGTCCGATTCACATTCCATAGATTGATAGTGTGGTACAGCTGTAATGGAACATGAAGTGGCAGCGGAATTGTCATATTAGCATAAAGGCCATATTTCTACATTATTCAATTTAAACCATCCCGGAGGGTACTTATTAATAAACCATCCCTGAGGGTATTTGTATTTAAGCCATCCCGGAGGGTATTTCTTTTTGAACCATCCCGGAGGGTAATTAATGAACCATCCCGGAGGGTATTTTTTATCAAGCCATCCCGGAGGGTATTTCATTTTGCACCATCCCGGAGGGTAATTAATGAACCATCCCGTAGGGTATTTTTTAAATTTATTGAACCATCCCTGAGGGTATNTGGAACCATCCCGGATGTTAATTAATGAACCATCCCGGAGGGTATTTTTTATCAAACCATCCCGGAGGGTATTTCATTTTGCACCATCCCGGAGGGTAATTAATGAACCATCCCGTAGGGTATTTTTTAANCCATCCCGGAGGGTATTTCATTTTGCACCATCCCGGAGGGTAATTAATGAACCATCCCGTAGGGTATTTTTTAAATTTATTGAACCATCCCTGAGGGTATTTAATAAACCATCCCGGAGGGTATCTAGTAAACCATCCCGGAGGGTATTATCATTATGATTGCTTATATTTGAATAAATNCATCCCGGAGGGTATCTAGTAAACCATCCCGGAGGGTATTATCATTATGATTGCTTATATTTGAATAAATGGGAAAGTGTACCTGTGTTTGTGATTGTAAAATTTCTGATAATGGTGCATTTTGCTGTGAAGGCGGTTTCGCACTGGAGGTGGAATCATTCCTAGCTTGATCAGAGTTCAGAATGATTAGACCTCCTACAATATCGTGAAGAATAACTGAGTGAGGGTAAAATATTAACTTGTGCACTTCACTCTCAGCTATGGAAGGTAACGCGTAGGGAACGGTTGAAGGCAAATGGTGGGTTGCTATGCAAATTGCAGATTTAGTAGGGTGTGTAGATGCCACTAAGTGAATTGGTAGTGTTTCACTACCAATCTGTAATAAATTATCTTTGTAATTAATAACGGACGCGGCGTGTTGTAAAAAATCACTGCCTAATAGGGCTGGTAGTTTAAAATCGTGAACCACGATAAGTGGAAATGTAGTGATATAATCGCCAATTTGAATTTTTGATTTAGAGACACCTAATATTCGAAGAAAATCGTTAGTTATGCCTACTAATTGAATATTGGAATTAAGCGGGTCCATTGTAGAAGTAAAGTCACTATGTAATAGCGATTTTGTAGCACCTGTATCTAAAAGAGCTAACACTGAAAACCCATTTATTAAAATAGGTATATGGATAAGTCCGCATCCCATGCCAACCTGTAATATTAAAGAATGAAGTTCACTGGTGGATGAAACTTTTACATTNAGTCCGCATCCCATGCCAACCTGTAATATTAAAGAATGAAGTTCACTGGTGGATGAAACTTTTACATTTGGATCACATGTAGTGGACGTAGTGTATGAGTCAGTAGGATTTATTACTGGTTTGGTTAATTGTGGTACGTTTGCGTATTTGTTGGTGGAAATGTATGTGGACGGATATATTGTCCTTGACGAATTGATGGACGGAAATTTTGAACTTGGTTCGGGGGAGCACGTATTTGAAAGTTGTTCGACAAACCCATCCGATTCGTAAAGAATGGACCGTTTGGACGATTCATAGCACCTCGTATACCAAGGTACCGGGGTGGTCGCATCACTAAACTGGGGTAAGGTGCTCCCCCATAAGTGTTTAAAGGGTTAGATTGAGGAAATACTCCACGACAGACAGAAGTGTCATGGCTTGAAGAATTATGTGTTGAGCAGAACACTTTACGAGTGCACAATGCTCGTTGATGCCCAACCATACCGCAGCGATAACATGAGCTTGTATTGGGATTGTNTAGGATTGTTAGGTTCTTGTGTGGGGTAGTTTGTGGGGTATGATGTACTTACCTGTGTTGTATTAACCTTTCGATTTACCTTATTGGTAAATGGTTGTGTTTTGGATTGATTGGGTTCGCTCTGAAACGCTTGAGTAGAGGCTGCTGTGGCAGCCTCTACTATAGCGTTAATAGCTACTTCCTTGGCAATCTCAACCGATTTGATAGCTAGCACTGATTCGGATTCACTTTTGTGAATAATGGAGTCTACATATTCTGCATTGCGGTAATTATCACTGAACTGTTTGAGAGTGGTTGGGTTATTTTGCCAACACTGTGCTAGATGTTTCACTGGCACTGCACGTGAAATGAAACGAATTTTATCCGTTTCTTCCATTTTGGGATCATATGAGTTCAGTAATTTACTGAAAACTTGGACGAAAGCGTCCACTGTTTCGGATTCACGTTTCTTTCGATTTAATATGCGTTCCATAGCCTCGTCGAGGTAAGAGCGACGACTAAACACATGAGCGAAAGCTTCTTTTAATTCTTTAAAGGTGGGGTCCCTGTAGTTCGTTGATTCGCGTGTGTGTTTTAGTTTTAAAGCACTTATGTGGTTAAGAAACCAGTCAAGTGCTGCAGAACGTAGAGTAAGAGGAAATTGTGTTGCCATAATTTCCTGTTATTTACACCAGCACATAGGGAAAATGCTTCTAAGAAGTCACTAGCACTTTCGGTAGGGAGAGTACTATAGGTGGGAGGGGACACTGGGGGTAGACGGGCTTTTGGAGTGGTGGTCATTGTACTGGATAAAAATGTATTATGAAAGTATTCACAATTTTAGTTTCATCCGTACGTACTCTAGTACTCACTCTAAAGCCCGATGCAAACTTTCTCTTCTCCTACCGTTACTACAACAATTCTTTTAACTATTATTACAGTTAAGAAAATTTTGATTTAAACTTTGTCATTCCGTTACCTGGGCGTTCTCTTACCGATCTTCAGAGAAAATTATTTCTCCAAACAATCGATGCAAACATTCTCTTTCCATTGTTTGCTCGTAATTTTTAAAAAGTTGAACTTTTCCAACTTTTCAAAAACTAAGATACGAGTGAAAGTTAGTTGTTTAAACTTTATTTTGACAATTATCAACAGAATGAGTAGAGAATTTTTTTAATCCGGAGGTAATTGGAAAGTTTGTATTCTACCATTGGCTACTAGTAACGGCAAGGTAACGTTAAAACTTTTATCTGCCAACGCAATGACAAAGTTTGCATCGGGCTTAACACTAGAGTAAGCTCACCCGTAATGAACGAGATCGCTCCTCACTCACTGGTCACTTTCTCACTTCACTTGACTAACACTGTCACTAAAAGAAATTCACAACAATTACCCAAGTGTGATTTGTAAATAAGTTTTAACAAACACCTTCACTTTTGATTCCAGAAGGGGTAACTGGAAGATTAAGAGTGGGTAGTACTATGATATGGTGGAGGGTTACACTAACACTCACTGTAGTACGAGAGTAAGCTCATGCGAGAGGCAATGAGGTAATTACTCTAGTATTTTATTGTAGAATACACTAAACACATGGGCACAATAACACTCACAAATAAACGAGAGTAGGCCCATGCGGGAGGCAATGAGATTATTTCTCTGCGTATTTCACTTTTAGAGGTATAATAATGGTGCGGTTTGAGGGATCACTTTAACATTCACAAATATAGTAGAGTAAATTTATGCGAGAGGCAATGAGTTGATTACTCTGTATTACACTAGAATATATAATATTTGTGAGTTGAGGGATCACTTATAACTTTCAGACATATACAAGAGTAAATTCATGCGAGAGGCAATGAATTGATTACTCTGTATTAGACTAGAAGATATAATATTTGTGAGGTGAGGAATCACTTATAACTTTCACACATATACAAGAGTAAATTCATGAGAGAGGCAATGAGTTGATTACTCTGTATTACACTAGAAGATATAATATTTGTGAGTTGAGGGATCACTTATAACTTTCACACATATACAAGAGTAAATTCATGCGAGATTCAATGAGTTGATTACTCTGTATTACACTAGAAGATATAATATTTGTGAGTTGAGGGATCACTTATAACTTTCACACATATACAAGAGTAAATTCATGCGAGATTCAATGAGTTGATTACTCTGTATTACACTAGAAGATATAATATTTGTGAGTTGAGGGATCACTTATAACTTTCACTTGTATCCGAGAGTAGACTCATGCGAGAGGCATGAGATAATAACTCTGCGTATTTCGCTTTTAAATTACAATGATGGTAAGGAGACACGTTAACTTTCACTGGTATACGAGAGTAGACTCTTTTGAGGTAGTTTTACTTGTGTTGATATTATAGCACTGAACTATAAAAGGGAATGATGATAATGAAATCACGTATACCTTAGATAGGTATGGTAGTCTGCATAATGTAAGTAATATTACATATGAGATGTTGAAACTCAGTGTAATGTAGATTAATTGAATCACTGACACTCAATAGAGAGATGTGTAGTGAAGTAAAAGAGTACAGGTTACACTATACACTGTTCAAGAAGGCTTTGTAAGTCCTGATGAAAATCAATGATGTATGTTGGTGAAATGGTTACTCCTAGAGATGAAGTGAAGGTTATAAATAGTTGGGAAGCACGCACTAATAAATATGCGTAAAGAAAGTGTGTGATAGTTAGTACGATTTTTTAACTGGAATTAAGAAGAGCCGATTGTGAATATCTTGTGGATTTGAAACAGTACGAGTGAGAAATTAAGGAAAATGGCCAACCTACCGTCACCTAATTTAACTCTGGAAGCATAGTTGGAATCGCTAGGAGTTGCTGACAGAACGTAAGATCATATAGTTTTTTATAGAAAGAATATATTAATTATATATAAATTATTTATTAGGAGTGTACTACAAGTAAAAATTGCGTTAAAAGAAGAGTTCACTATTGCGAAACTAAAGGATCGGGGTGCACAACCGAGGACCTGGAATGACTTCAATATTAGGGAAGCTGTACGAGAATTACTAGAAGAATATCAGTACATAGACAATATGTGCTGGGTTATTGTAGAGGGCTTAATTTTTAGTGAAGAAATGGAAGGGAAGATTTGTCTTCACCGTTGGTTAAATGAAGTGTGTCTGCTAAAAAATTTACCTGAATCAATGGTAGAATTAATTTTAGATCGGAACGACGATGTGGAGAATTTAAAATTCTATTGTGATGTATTATCGACTACTCTCATTAATCATCCCCATATTTTAGATAAATATGACAGGATGAACCTCGAGGCACATTTTTTAGTGTTGCTGACTAAAAAAGGTATTATCATGTAGAATATTCAAAATTGTTTAAAGTAAAATGTATATTTATTATGTTTCGTTTCGTTTTGAATAGAACCTGTAATTCATATTATGTTGAATTAAAATGAATTGGATGTGGCCATGGCGGAATGTGTGTTCAGGAAAATGTAGTCGGAGTAGTCGGATGTAGTTGTATAAAAAATTTGTGATTTTGTACTTTAACTGTAAAAATTTGAAAGGTAGAATATGAATAAAACCAAAATTAAATTCTCAGAACCAATGGTGATACAATCGTTGATTAGGAAGAATAGAATTATTATATACCATTTACTAGATCAAAATAATATTGGTCAACTAAGACCAATGAAGATGCATTGGTGGACTAGTATAGGTGTTGCATAAGGTTGGTGGCGTTATGAGCAGGTTACATTGTACTTGACATATGGTAATAATAAAATTAGAAGCAAAAGAAGAATTAATTTTATGAGTAAGAAAGTAAATGAAGGAGAGAAGACAAAAAAAAATTATTATTATTTTTTTTTGTTGAGTGGTGCAAATATCACAAGTAGAAAATAGCATCAGATATTTCCAGCATGTGTGGGTTGAGTGTATGTATACCCCATGTGTATAAAAGGAAAAAACCGGAAATAGTACTGTAACAAATAATAGTGAAAAAAAAAATTTGGAAAAGTTTTGGTTCGGTTTTAGATTTCTTGCGTGTTATTTTGTTTTCACAAGTTGAAAATCTCACAAGCTATTTTCAACATGTGGAGTTGAAGTGTATTAATACACTTTTCGTGTGTAAGGGTAAGAAAACCGAAATAAAATTGAAACACAAAAAAAATATATGTAAAATTAATGTAGAGAAGTGGAGTTTATGTTTTGCGTTTCTTAAGTTTGCATTTTTTCTACATTATTTTTTTTTGTTGCTAATCTATTGGACTAGAATCTAATGCATTCGATTCGGCTTCAATTTTCTTTTAGAAATTACTTATGATTTACCAATTGAAGTAGGTCTCTATCAATTTATATCGAGAACAGTCTGTAACTCGTTAATAAATGACTTAGGATAATGACTTTGTCATATTTTTGAACTTTAATCTTGGTTTGTTGACACCCTAGAGGGGTGGAACCTAATGCATTCGATTAACATCAAATTTCCACTAAATTTCACTTATTATTTACGAGTTGAAGTGAGTCACTACATACTTATATTGAGAAAAATCTGTAATTTGTTAATTAATTGTGTGGGGAGAATGACCATTGCTTATTTTTGAGCTGTTAGCTGGGTTTGTTAACAACCTAGAGAATTGGGACCTAATGCGTTGGAAACAACATCAGATTTCGACTAGAAACCATTTATCATTAACCAATTGGTGCAACTCTCTATCAACTTATATCGAAAAAAGTTTGTAACTTGGAAATTAATTTCGTGAAAAACTGACTTTGTCTGATTTTCTAGTTTTATCTCGGTATCTGTTAAAAACCTATCGGGTTTGGACCTAATGCATTCGATTCATCATCAAATTTCGATTAGAAGTTACTTATCATTGTCTAATAGACGCAATTTTCTGGCAATTATGTGAAGATTGGTTGGACTGATTGACTAAACATGACTTTGAGTTTGTCAGGGATGAAAATTTTAGAGATAGAGAGAAAGAGAAAGGAATGGGTGTTTTTTTTTTCCTTATACCCGATTTATGCTTTTTCAAATCGTCGTGTTTTCTTTCCTCATAAAGCCGTCATGAAGTACTCTAAAGTAGATGACAATACATACTCTCTCCAATCTTTTCTTTACGTTTCCCCCAAAAAAATAGAAATGGTTCCACTAGGCACGATGATCGGAGTTGGTAATGGTAAGAAGGGGTATGTATTGTTTGTTTTGTTTGTTTGTTTTTTCAGAGAGAAAAAAAAAGAGAATGAAAAAAAAATCGGCAGTGATTGATTACTTGCAAAAATAATTAATGAGAAAATAAAACTGTTTAACATTTCGTGTTTTTCAGATGAAGTGACGTTGAAATTACCTTCCTATATTCAAACATTATTTTTCACGCCTTAATAGCATAAAGTAATCTTCAAAGATCAAAGCGCATACCGTAGGACATTCAATTTTTAAATTTTACAATAATTTAGTACTTTTGTTTGTTAAATAAAGCATAGTGCATCCGACTCATAGACAAGATAAAAACTGTTTGAAATTATTAAGGATGTTTTAACTCTTCAGAATATTGAAATTGTTGATTCAGAAGAAGGTGAAGAAGAGTCTGAGGTAATTGACCCCTAAACTAATCATCCACAAATTTAGGATATGACTTCCGACTCCATTTTCTTCATCTATCGGTTCTTCGACGTACTCAGGTATCTCTGTTGTACCTATGAATAACAATAAAAGCCAATAATTATATAATAATTTATAAATTACTCTAAGAACTTCGAAATATTGATTTATTGGTAAAATTCTAAAAAATTACCTCCATTGAAATCTTTGTCTTCGTTGGACAAAACCATAACCCCAACGGCCCATTTCCCGTTATCACCTACAGTCGGTGGGTTTTCAATTGTATCCGCGGTTGCACAACCCTCCTTGGTATCTACATAAAGTAAAAATAGTGTAATTGAATCCAAAATCAGTCTTATCAACAGCAACATTAGAAGAGCTTACCTTTAGAGAATAATTGCTTATGCACTGGCGCAAACAAGAAAAAAACAATTATCATTTGTTTGTATAAGATCAGGAAGTCAGAGTAAAGAAATTTGATTTGAACGTACATGGCTCTGTTTTATTTGCATAGAGGCTGTCCACAAACTCAATAGCATCAAGCTCATTGTTAGAATCACCTTTCCCATTTTGCTCTAACAGAGTATCCTTACACTGTACCTTCCAACCCGTTTTTCCCGTTGCGTCGATAATTCCCTGAGTGGTATTCGTTTTTAAGACAGATTTATCCTTTAATGAATTCAGCTCAATCAGAGACCACATAACACTATCACACAACTGAGGAGCAAAGTAAGTGTCAAAAAAGATTATGACTTGAAATTATGTCTTATGCAAATTACCTTGTTGTTTAGAAGAAGTTCACTCAGCTTATCTAGAAAAGAAATAATTGTTAATATTTCAAACTTCTTGAATCACTTATCATTGTCTGCATGAATTGATTCTAATTACCTTTTACTCGATGTTGATTGACACGGGTTAGAAACCGTAATCTCCATGCGTCAGAAGACCCAATTTTATCGTTTGTCTAGAAAAGACGAAGAGATTTTTAGAAATTAAGGTAATCAGCCTGCCATGGAATGATTAGAGTAATTCAACTTAATAAGACACACCACAGACTTATTATCTTTGTCGAGAATACATTTTGGAACTAGATCCTCAGGATTGGATTCAACAGTAAAAAGAGGTGGCCATGACATCATAGTCACAGCACGTATATTGTAGCAGAGTTTTTGTGAAAATCCTACCTCTTTAATCGCTAGAAAATTATAAAATCAACACAGCAATAAGTTAGGCCATTATAAAAATTAGAGAAAAAGCCTTGAAAATATAAATAATGCCTAATTTTTACGTTCGCAGTTTAGATTGACTTGAAGACCTACTTTGTTCAAACAAACCGATTCCAACCCCTCAAAAACATAATTGAAGACATTTAGATTGTGAATACCGAGTTTTTGATAAATTAATCTTTGACTTACGCAAATTACGTTTACTTATCATATTCATTTTGTAGTAATTGTAAATGTCTAAAGCATCATTCGAAAATCTTGTTGTCCCACCACTGTTGCTGTAGTGGAGATTCTCCAAATTGCACCCTGTCATTTTGAACTCGGTTGGACGCACTTTAGTCCAATACTGACGAGTTTCTAGAAATATAAACAAACTCATCAGCCCATCTTTCAAATAACCTCAGCCCAAATCCACTTTGGACCTAAACGCTTCAAAAACTGGTCTAAATCATAATTTGAGCTCAATTATTTTTATGATTTAATTGGGACAGAATATATTCAAATGAATGATGGGAGGCTGGGGTCGAATTACAGAGGAGCTGAACTGTTACTACATGCGACAAATTTGATTAATACAAAAAATTAGTGATGTCTTGAATAGTGGTACATTCGAAAAATTTCGAATAGGGATATTCGTATTCAAAATGAAACCAGTTAGTATAAAAACAAACATGGCTGCCATCCTATGTAATTATATCCACCATGTGGAGATGGGCTTTATGTTGTGTTTATGGTTTACGATTGTATATGATAATTTTTTTTACTATGTTGGTTATTAAAAAAAAATGGCTGTCGATGCAAGTATGGCCGTCTGAAGTTGTACATTTATTGCCATGTTGATCAAATATGGTTGTCAAAAATTTAGATATGGCCGTCATAGATTAATATGGTTGCCATATATAAGTTACTTATATGGCAATTAGGAATACGTATGCTTGAACGGTAATGGTAAGACCTTGATTGAATTTATTGTGTATTTTTTTTTATCTTTTCTTGAAGATGGTGCTTGTGTCGTGTTTATTTAAACTCTTATTATAATAATCGATGGTTATCCCTATTGTGTGTTAGATGTCTCTTTATGTTTGAGTTTGTTGGTACGGGGTTTCTTTTATCTCAAAGTCAATAGCTTCTTTACACATAGGCATATGGAATTTACAATGTAAATGGCTGGAAATTCAACTTTATTTGTTAAACTTCCTTTAAAAAAACTATCAAAGTTATCTACTACATTACTAGTTACGCAGTGGTACTGCAATTTCCACTCCGTGATTACTAATGTAGCATTACTCTCAAAAAATGTATTTTTTCCTTAAACTTATTTATTCAAATGATCAGTAAAAATGCAAAGCGCATGCAAAACTATTATTAATAATATTCTTATCCCATGTAACACCAACAATAAATTTAAACTTCGTTCAAATCCACTTGCCCCAGAATTTCATCCATGGTTTTGGTGAATTCATTCAAATCCGCCCGACAGAAAATAAGCTTTGGCCCTAGAAATAAAGATTAAAAATACATTGATTAGGTAACTTTATACATCAGGCATGAAACACACTAAATCATGTTACTCACCAAAGTAATTTTCATTAATGGTGAAGCCGGAAGACCAATTCTCTTGGCTCCCTCAGTTCTTCGCCGTAGTGGAATATTGGTTTCTTTTCTTTAACTGAATCATCAGCACTTTCTGTGCTGAAGCATTTCAGCACAAGTTGTCTTGATGTGATCCAAAATCTCCTTTGCCTCCTTTAACAAGATTCTCATGATGGTAGGAGCGTTGTTCATATTCTCCTTTTTAAAGTAAAGCTTGTAGGCTATGACATAAATGTTGCTAGATTCAAAACTTGTATTTCAAATGAAGATAACTAAATGAAGAATAANCTTGTAGGCTATGACATAAATGTTGCTAGATTCAAAACTTGTATTTCAAATGAAGATAACTAAATGAAGAATAAATAAAATTTACCTTGGCAATAGCGATCGAATCCTAGTCGTGTTTGGAAAGTCATTGAAGTTCCAAATTCCCTCACTAGCCCGGGTTCCTGGAAAATCATTTGTTTTGTATGGCAATTTAACTCCATACTCTTGCATCTTTCAAGCTAAGACATCCCTCCATCCATAAATTTTTCATTGTAGACTTGTGTGTTCGCCAATCTTCCTGAGCTTGCAGATGGAGTTCCTGCCATATCCAGTCCCCCTTGAAGGATTTCAACAGCTCGTTTGCTTCGAATTGGAACATCATCTTCGTCGCTCAGAATTTTCCGTTTGAATGATCCAACATTTTGTTGTGTTGCACTGCCTGAAACCAAAAAAAGTTGTTTTTACTTTTAAATCTGAACGCGCTATAATAAACTAACAAAGAGTAATAATACTTTTATTGTAAATACTCACCAGATAATTTTGAAAGAGACATGTTTCTTATCGCCATTTTGTACTGATGGTGGGAACTTGAGGATTAGTTACTCACTTGCTGATAAATAGAAGTTTAAAATGAAAATGAAGTTGGAATGCCAAGTGTGTCCAAGATTTAAATATTAAACTCCTTTCACAAATATTCCTTAAATCCATCCCATCGCCTCGGTCATTTGTCTTGGAACTTTAGATTGATAATTTCAAGGGACCTAATCTCAAATGATTNTCCATCCCATCGCCTCGGTCATTTGTCTTGGAACTTTAGATTGATAATTTCAAGGGACCTAATCTCAAATGATTTAAAAGGACTTGAGGGGAAAAGATATGCTTTGAGTTGTAGATGTACTTATGTTCAACGACGCTTTATCTGATTNTTAAAAGGACTTGAGGGGAAAAGATATGCTTTGAGTTGTAGATGTACTTATGTTCAACGACGCTTTATCTGATTAGTCTCAACTAGTCATGGCTGACGTTCCTCAGTCATATTTTTGACATTCTGTACTTACCATAGAATTAACAAGGAATATTGTATATTAGTTATTGTATAAGGATACTTACACCAAAAGTTTGAACAACGCTTACTTTATGCTGTTATAATCCAGTAGATCAATTTCTAGACTAGCTAATACCCTTTGCGCCAGAGCGGGATTTAGTCATTTTTAAGTTTAGTCTACCGCTAAAAATGAGAACCAAAAAGAAACCAAGGAAAGTGTCACTTTTGACTAGCCAATCCATTAAACTTATGAAATTAAAACTTTCTGGGAAACGTTGCCGACAAATTGAACTTATGATNCCATTAAACTTATGAAATTAAAACTTTCTGGGAAACGTTGCCGACAAATTGAACTTATGATTAGAGAATGTTTCAAAGAGTGTCTTTCTTGCGGACTATTTTGGGATGGTTGTGCTCAACATATGTGCTGCCGTGAAACTCGTCTTACATGTTTTAACCTTGTATCTGTCCTGAACAGTTTATCAAAACGGACAAGTAAAAGAAAATTTACTTTTGGAGGATTCAAATTTCGAATTGGTAAGCCGAAAAAGCATCATCTCTCTGAAATCAAGAGGCTATTGTTGAAACATTTTGGTATAATTTATCTTTCAAAACTACCTATCAGCTCAATAAAAAGTCTTGTGCTATAGTGCCATGAGTGAACGCAGGAGAAAGGTTCCAGAGAAGAAAAAATTTAACCCCTCTAATCCCGCCAAATTCTTAGAGTATGCCATGACTCAAAATGTAAACAGAAAGTTTTCCCATATGCTCCCTGCACAGTTGAACAAAAAATAAGTCTAACCTTTGATTTAGTTACAAAGGCCGCCTTCGGTGTTGGAGGAAAAAGGATAATATGCCAAAGACCCGCCGGTTCAGGTACTTCTATATTTCCTTTTACTTTACACCATTTTTGCTTGTAATCACACATATAATTTTATTTTGTCTGAAGGGAAATGTTACATAATATTTGCCTTGCGTCCATTCCTCAACACACAAAATTAAATTCAGAGTATTTAGCTTCTCCGGGTGTGCCGCATTTGCTGCTGATAAAGTACTTTGAGTATAGAATGTTTGAGAATTTAATTTTACTGAAGTTTTATGGGGGTATAGGGGGCCAAACTATTTATTCGGGCCTTTCCTTAGGTAGGAACTTTACGAAGTGGCAGCCTGAAGAAAATACTGGGTTTCCCGCCGCACGACTGGAAGGTGTGAAGGTTATCATCTTTGATGCGTTGAGTCTCTTGGGGATTGAACTGCTAGAANCCGCCGCACGACTGGAAGGTGTGAAGGTTATCATCTTTGATGCGTTGAGTCTCTTGGGGATTGAACTGCTAGAAAATATAGAACGCAGACTTCGTTCAAACTTTGACCCTAGGGTGGCTTGACAATCTGTATGATAAGAGACCTGGCACAGTAATAACATAGAAGTTCTCCATCCATATATGATTCCTCACTTAAAATATTAATTTCAGATTAAGAGCTGTCGCAGGCAAGCTTATTTTTTGTCGCAACGTAGAATCAATGGGATTAACAAAGGATGTTATGGATGCGTATAAATCATTTGATCATTGCATTCTGTTAGATGAGATTATGCGTCAAGGCCCTAAGGAAGTCATATTTAAAGGGATACTCTCGAGAGTGAGAGAGGGACAACTAACAGATGAAGATGTCTGTATTCTAGACAAGGGCTCTGGCCAATGTAGATGAACGAGAGTTGGAAATATTTCTAGACTCCCCTTATCTCTTTGGAGACAACAAGAGAGTAGATGAACATAACTTGTAAGGGTTTCGCTTTCCATTTAAACCTCTCCATTTTTTTTACCCTTTATCCTTTTAGGCACCGGCTTCAATACTTTGAAACTGAAATTGTACACATCAAGTTTGTGGATAAACGGAGGGCACTTGGAAATCCATAGATACCCTTACTATCTGTACAGGGGCTAGGGTCATGATAACAAGGTAGTTTAAACTCTACAACTGGTCTTGTCTAATAAATCTATTATTTGGAATTCTAGTAAAGTTTCTTTCTTTTTTTTAAACTTGTTTACAGACGCAGGTACTATTGGTCATATGTATGTTCCCTATGTGCTCTATCATACATTCTTATAGGACTATAAAATGGAGCCTTAGCTACAGTAACTGAAATAAGCCAAGCTTTGGATCAGGATAGGTTTCCAAAATACATTTTTGTGAAACCAGACTTTTATTATGGAGCATCATATGCACTCCGCAATGATATTTCCATCACTCCCGTCAGTTTCCAATTTACGAACCGATCCTACGGAACTTCTTTCAACGCACTCAATATCCTCTAAAATTGGTTTTTGCTATGACTGTCCACAAATCACAGGTTCGATAAAATCTTTACTATAAACGGAGAATATGACTAACTCAATATGTTTCAGGGTCAGACATATGAAAGTGTTGTGATTGGACTTCCTAGAAAGTGGGAGTATGATAGTATATTCTACAGAATGAGTCCACAAATATTTTATGTATCATTAAGTAATAATTTACACTGAAAGAGAATCAGAATTATGCAACTTACTTTCTAAATAGGTAGAACATAAACCCTTCAAGGCGTCCTGTTTTCAAACAAGTTAAATGAATTCCTCGTACGAAGTCACAGTCAGCATTTGCGCCAGTGGCAAGTGGAAGTCTCCCGCCTCCAAAATCTAGAAGTTGAAACTTTAAAGGAATTGACTTTGTAAACTTTGTTACGATTTATAATTTTGTTGTACAATATTAAAATGTCTAATAGAGAATTTAAAAAAAATTACTTAGACAAGAAAAAGAGTGAAAGTTACAGTGGTCTTTCCACTTTTCTTAAAACTGGAAAATACAAAAATCCTAAAAAAGTAAAGGAGACTCTACTTGGAATCGACGCCTATTCAGCTCATCGTCCGATTGTAAACAAACCTAAGACCCGCCCCACTTTTTCCCTCACATGAGTTACGCCATGAATCTGATGCAGCTAGACAAGGAAACCGCAGCACGTGAAAAGTTTTCGTTTGTACTTCGTTTTGGATATGTTTTCCCGTTTTTTATATACTGCCTATTCCAAGCACAAAGATGGCCCTGCAGTTCTAGCTGCTCTCAAAAATATATTTAAACAATCTTGGGTGAAGGTAGTATACTTTCAGACGCCTTTTAATTTGACGTCTAGCAGTTTGAATACTTTTTAGCACTACCCACATTTTTTGCTCTCCGACAATGGAAGGGAATTTTGGAATCAGAGCATGAACTTTTATCTAAAGGACCATAACATTCATCTTTACTCTGTGAGATCAACAAAAAAAGTTTCTCAAGGAAGAGCACGAGGTTGCATATCTTAACAAACAAATGTTATTATAGGCAGAAAGGGTGATTCAGACGCTTCGAAAGACGATGACCAGAATGGAAGAGGTAGACCCAGGGGCTTCCTTCAAGTCACTCTGGCCACATGTCGNACGATGACCAGAATGGAAGAGGTAGACCCAGGGGCTTCCTTCAAGTCACTCTGGCCACATGTCGTTAGAAATTAAAATAACAGGCATTAAGAATGAAACTATGTGGAAAGTATTTGTAATAATCATAACGTAACCAATTGTATAGGTATCATTCTACTATAAAAATGACTCCTTCGGAAGCACTAGACCCCTCTAACAAGGACTTGATGTTTCGTAATGTTTACCACAAATTAATCATGGCGAAACCCAAGAAACCGAAATATAAGGTAGTGTTTCCGTTAGGTGATCGAGTCGTATGAAACTAAACTTTATTCCCCTAGGTGGGGCAACATATGAGAGTGGCAAGGAATCGGCTAATATTTGAAAAAGCATCTAAGACTCTGGCATATTCTACCAACATTTTCAAGTTAGGTTCAGTGGGAATTTGAACTAATCAAAAAATAATAATTATAATGTTTCAAAATAAGAAAAGCAATCAAAGCAATCCCTCCATTTTATTATTTGGAGACGCTAGACGGAGACGAAATTATTGGTNAAAGCAATCAAAGCAATCCCTCCATTTTATTATTTGGAGACGCTAGACGGAGACGAAATTATTGGTAATTGCTTCCAGTCTCGAATTAGACGCCAAGTATCAAGGCCACCTTTCCTTTTGGTTTCAGGAAGTTTTTTGACTGAAGAATTGAATCCAGTTCCAACTCCTGCCAAACCATAATGGCTCTCGGAACAATGACGCCATTTTCAAAGTATGAGACTGTGAGTAGTAACTCGGCCTAAAGTTTTTTTTTTCATCAAACAAAACACACTTTTTCGTAATAAATTATTGGATCAAGTCAAGTGTAGTGAATCTTTACCTCTTGAAGTTGCCTTGTATGATTTGTGGTATTTCCCCAAGCCAAACAAGGAAAAGCAAACTATTTGGTCACCACGAAGAAGACAATAAGATTACAGTGATTTAAAGATTCAAAATGATCATCAATGTCTGGAAAAAAGAAGTTTCAAGGTATGAAGAAATACTGAACAAGTCCAATGAACTTTTTTAGCGCTTCTAAAGCTACTAAATGCTATCGACCTTACAATGCCATTGAGCTATAATATATTCCGAGATGAGTTGTCCTATGCTACAGTCGAAGAGCCAGCCGAGTCTACGGTAGACTCTTTGATGAAAAATATCAACACTTCACTCGAGACATAAAATTTCCTTTGCTTATGATGGAAATGTAATATCTGCCGACGGTGTTCAAAGAACTGGATACATGGTGAGATTTTCCACCCTCCTAGCAACAATTTTTGGGATCGTTTCTCCCTTTTGGTTCAACTACGAACATCCTTCTTCCCCAAGCGTCGCTAACATTGATCTTGATGTTGTACATGATGATCTCTTGGTCTTGTCTAATGTAATCAAACCACAGTTTTTCAATGAGAAAAGCATTCCTTACTAAGGGATTTTTTCAACAGACAAGCAAATTGTCTCTTGAAAATCCAAACAGACGTGAGTCTGGTTCACAAATATCCCGCCAATCTTCTCTACTATCCGGTTGTTAACCTAGACACTATCCAAGATATAGAGATTCAATTGTGGAATGAAAATTTGAATCCAATTCCTAAAATGAAAGACAGACATACAACAGTTTTACTCCATTTTTGAGACAGCATGATTTAAATGACTGTCATTTCGCTAAACGTCTCAGTGTATAATTTGATTTTGTTCTAGCTAGTTCTTGTATAAAATTTATTTGAACGAGCAAGTAATACGTGCTTGCAGTTTAGAAGACGGTGTCTGTAAACTAAGAAAAATGGATAATTCAAGACCTACTGAAATTGGTTACGGCAGTTTAACTTCCTTGGTGTTCCCTTATACAATCCCAGTGCAGAATATAAAAATGGCAAAAAAAAGGTCAGAAAGGTAGAGGAGAGAAAAAGTCAGCCGCCAAGTCGAATCAAAAAAGAAAAGGACCGAGCAAAAGAGACGCACTTATAAGAATAAGAAACAAATCAAAATCAAATCAGTTGCAAAATCCAGTTCCAAGAAGAAAGTACCGCTCATTTTTCTAAAACGGGAAGGAGAAGATCTTGTGGCAGACAGACCCAACGCACGTTTAGTATCCCAAAATAAAATGAATCATTCACTTGTTTCAGGCTCAAAACCTAGTTTCCTTTCTCAATTGGACATTTTCTCAAACCCTGTATTGGACGTGAGCCTTTCACAGTCTGATTATATAAAAGTTGTTCCAGTTAACACAGGCAAGGACAACACCAGCATTACCTTCCATATATCAGACTCTATAGCTCCTAACACTTACTTTGACTTTGCTTCGAGCTACATGTATTTGAAGTGTAAAGATTTTAACAGTGACGGTTCAGCTTTATCCCTTAACNTTGACTTTGCTTCGAGCTACATGTATTTGAAGTGTAAAGATTTTAACAGTGACGGTTCAGCTTTATCCCTTAACGAAAATGTAGCAGTATTTAATCAATTTTTCTACGCCTGTTTTCAAAACTGTCAAATCACTGTTCAAGGNCTTAACGAAAATGTAGCAGTATTTAATCAATTTTTCTACGCCTGTTTTCAAAACTGTCAAATCACTGTTCAAGGGAAGCAGATGACAGACTATAATATGATGTACCCTTATCGAGGAATTCTTCCTACCTTATTGGGAAAGGGTTCAGATGTAAAGACCAGTCTTTCTACTGAATTGGCTATTACCCAGATTCCCTCCAAAATCAGTTTACTGACGATAATACGGGATTTGTTACTAGAAAAGCAATGACGGATCTATCAAAGATTGTCTACTTTCTTGGGAAGCCGAGTGCTTCGTTGTTTGAACTTTTGTCTTGGGTTCCAAGTGGTATAAATATTTACATTACATTCACCAAGAGCCCTGCCTCTTTCTGTTTGGATACGTCTTCCGACAAGACTTATGCATTTTCCATTGAAGAAGCTTCCCTGTATTTAAAGGAACATACAGTGAACCCTCAGATTGTGTCTAGACATCAACAGCTGTTTGCTTCGGGAGCAAAGGCGATCTATAGCGTGAGACTTGGAATTGAAACGATCAAGCATTCCTATAGGCACGTCCATTTACACAAACGAGCAAATATTAGCAGTCCGTAAGCCTTCTATGATTTTGGTTGGAATATTAGACTCTACCGCATTTCTGAGAAACTTCAAGACCAGTTGTCATAATTTTGCAGACTTTGAGGTGACGTCGATAAGTATCAAGAGTGAGGAGGCGAATCCTTTTTACAAGTAAATTCTATGCAACTACAAATCAGACTCACTGGAAACGGTATAAGCAGAAGTACTTAAAAGGTAAGTGCGGGATGAATTTATTATCATTCTCCCCTCTTTGTTTCGTTCACTCATGNAAGCAGAAGTACTTAAAAGGTAAGTGCGGGATGAATTTATTATCATTCTCCCCTCTTTGTTTCGTTCACTCATGTTTTTTTTTGTTGTCTATGTTGGAAACTGTCTGTACCTTTTTGAGATTACTCCTGTGGCAAGGTCTACTGNGTTTTTTTTTGTTGTCTATGTTGGAAACTGTCTGTACCTTTTTGAGATTACTCCTGTGGCAAGGTCTACTGATTTACTACCGTCACGCTCAGGAGCCATAAGGATGAGTTGTTTATATTCTGCCAAAGAAAACAAACCTTTTCTGTAATACAACCATATTATTAACAGGTCACGCTCNGTTGTTTATATTCTGCCAAAGAAAACAAACCTTTTCTGTAATACAACCATATTATTAACAGGTCACGCTCAACTATACTGAAACCACAACAACGGCTCTCCAGGTGATTGTATTGGGTACTTTTACAAACGTGCTGACAATCGACCAGAAGAGGGAGGTGGAAATTCTTAGAGACTGAAATGAACACATACTTGCTTGAACGGGGAATGGCTTGTGTAAAAAAGTGTACAAATCCCTGCATCAGGACTTTTGTCATGGCTAATGATGAGATTGTAAAAATAAAAACCAGACCACGCTTTGCATGTATACAGAATACAGGAACTTCTGGTACGCCTGGTAAGTGAAGATTTTGTAAAATTTTCTTAAGAATTATTTTCAATGATGATCGTTAGCCTCCAGACATGATCCCTATTCCATTATACTAATTCGTATATCCATTCTGTTTCTTCCAGGCTATCATTGGGTATTGTGGGTTCAACTAGGACCTTCATTTGTCATCTTCTTTGATAGTTTGGGAAAGTCACCTGAAGACTATAACCTCACTCAACTCTACGCACAGTGTTTGAAATCACTAAGGGGGAGGAACTGAAAAAGTGAGGGGATCGTGTGTGAGTTTGGTTTTTATTCATTCCAGCAGACGGAAAAAACTGATTTAAAAAATCAATTAGCCTGTGTTATCCTGTGCCCTTTAATAAAAAGTTTTGTGTTAAAAGAAGCAGGGAACCCTCATCTAACAGGTAAATACACCTCCTCTTTGCCCCATTTTCTAATTTATTTAAAAAACTTCCGTCAATAACACCTAATTGTTGTATTTATAGTTAGCTGATTCAATCTTACAAAGAGGGGCATACGACCACTACGCTCCGCAAACTTCTCGAGGTAAGAAAAATAGTAAGTTTATGCTAGCTGGAGATATATTGAAATAATAGTTATTCAAGATGTAAACACATGNAGGTAAGAAAAATAGTAAGTTTATGCTAGCTGGAGATATATTGAAATAATAGTTATTCAAGATGTAAACACATGGAAATCATGGATCGCCATAATAAAAATTAGGTTAGGTTATTTATAATAAAATAATTGATCTGTAGCATAAGACACTAATNCATGGATCGCCATAATAAAAATTAGGTTAGGTTATTTATAATAAAATAATTGATCTGTAGCATAAGACACTAATCCGAGCATTAGAAGAATAATTGCTCGACATCATAACAAAATCTTCATGCGATATAAAAATCATGAATATGCATCACCAAAAACCAATTTTGGGTATCAGAAAAATCAAGGGTCGGCATCATAAAGTCTTCTATCAGCTATACATATGGATAATTAATATCTTACAGAATTGAGTCAAATACATCCTGTGACTCATGTGACTCATGTATACTCATACAAGTTCAGAATATTACTTGGGTTTTCTTGATATCTCAACAACTCTAGATTTCTCAGTTACAGCTTCGCAAAAAATAAATTTGTTTTTCTTTTTAAGTTTATCGTAACGGAAACCAGAATTTATAGAAATGATAATAAAGACGTAAGTGATACTTCAGTTAATAGTATTATAATTTTTAACATAACGTATTTTNTTTATAGAAATGATAATAAAGACGTAAGTGATACTTCAGTTAATAGTATTATAATTTTTAACATAACGTATTTTATTTGCGGAAAAAGGATACAACATAAATCAGCTTCTCTTTTACTTGATTTAAGCAGTTTAAGCTGAATGGAATTTAAAATTTCTCCAATACATATAATTAAAAAAAAAATCTAATGACTCAATTTTTTTTGAGACAAGTTGTATATCTATACACCCTTCTCCGTTTGTTTGCCAATTTAAATCAAAAATTTTGATGACGTAGTTTTAATACTCCATGATTAGTCTAATATACCCTCATTCTTGAAATTAAGTGCATATTTCTGGTGTTTAGTTACAAGAAAATATCGTATAAAACGCCCAATAGCTTAATATCTATATATGAAAACTACGGGCGTGAAATTAGTTTTTATTTTTTTATACCGGGTTATTTCTATGCAAGACGTAGCTGAAGTTCATCCGTGTGGGTGAGTCCTCCAGCTCTGTCTCACTTTCACTTTCGTTAGAAGCATTGAAGCATTGAAGTCTCTTTTTTTTTAAATCAAACACTGTGCTACGGTTCCTTTACACAAATATTTGAACAAAACTTTTATCCTATTCAGCCAGACAACACGGCGTCATGTGGTCTATATTGTCTATATGCTTTCATGGACTAGATGAAGGCAAAANCTATTCAGCCAGACAACACGGCGTCATGTGGTCTATATTGTCTATATGCTTTCATGGACTAGATGAAGGCAAAATACTGCAAACAATTTTAAAAGATTTTGACACTGTATGCTAGAAGAAGAATGAGAAGGTTGTTGCAGACTATTACAATACATTGCTGCCATGATTAGAGAATAAGGAGGAGATTTGTCAAAAAAGTCTCCCTAAATGTAAATGGTACTTGCCGTATCATGTTAAAATTAGTTTGGCTAATAATGTATCCTAACTATATTTGAATTTGTTGCTGAATAAAACGTAGAAAATGTTTATTACCACTGAAGATACCAGTCAATTCCTTGAGTAGTCTGAACGACGGTGATGAGAGCGGCAGTTAAGAGAGTAGATCATTCTTTGATTTAATTCATTTGTATTTGGATTGTCAATCAGTTCAGAGGTTACTATATAAGTGAAGCTGTTGGTGTTCTTCACAATCCTTGGAGTCTGCAGAGNATTGTCAATCAGTTCAGAGGTTACTATATAAGTGAAGCTGTTGGTGTTCTTCACAATCCTTGGAGTCTGCAGAGGCAAGTTTTCTTCTATGTGAGTTTGGCTATTAAACAAGTACATGTTATTGTGTTGGATTTGACAAGTCAGACGGNATTGTCAATCAGTTCAGAGGTTACTATATAAGTGAAGCTGTTGGTGTTCTTCACAATCCTTGGAGTCTGCAGAGTCAAGTTTTCTTCTATGTGAGTTTGGCTATTAAACAAGTACATGTTATTGTGTTGGATTTGACAAGTCAGACGGNGCAAGTTTTCTTCTATGTGAGTTTGGCTATTAAACAAGTACATGTTATTGTGTTGGATTTGACAAGTCAGACGGATCTTGTACTTTCTTGCAATGAATGTACAGAGCGCGGGCAAGTGTTTCTAAAGAGTTGGGTTTTGTATGCGAGTCAAATTTTTTTTTGTATGGATCAAAAGTCAAATCTCAAGCCCGGGCTTNTAAAGAGTTGGGTTTTGTATGCGAGTCAAATTTTTTTTTGTATGGATCAAAAGTCAAATCTCAAGCCCGGGCTTTTGATAATGGATTATGCAAGTGCAACAAAAGAATGTCTAGAATTTCAGAAGGAAACAGATGGAATTTTGTATGGATCACTTTGGTCCGATCAACCCATAAATATTACAGCTCTTGATGATGTAAACAAGCTCCTGAAGTCTATCCAAGAGGAAAAACCATTCATTTCATGCATCTACACACTTTTGGGTGAGTTGAATAGACTTTTAGTATCTGCTGGATATTTATTTTTACTATGTTTATTGTGTCAATTTTCATTTCAGGGCTCAGTATATCTACATTTTTTCTTATCTTTGGACGCATTGTGACAAAATATATCAGACACATTTCGTCCCTTCCACTCGAAACTAGGATTTCCCTTAAATTGTGAATGTATTAGTGATGCCAAGTAGTTTATATTTTGATTAGATCATGGCTGTATATGACTACATGGTCATATGTTGCTGAGAATCGTAAAAGGGAACTTGTATCAGATGTTGCATTAATCTCACACAAAGGGGTTCGGACATTTTATAATCAAAAATCACCCACACTAGTGCTTCCTGTAGAATATTTTCATAGAAATCTCACCATTTTAAGAAGCTTACAAACTTACTTCTGGGACTGCCAATTGTTATTGGAAATCGTGCAGCAAATGGGGAGGCCTGTGCAGTCTGTAATTATGAAAACTCTAGTGCAAGAAACCGTGCTTATAATCTGGTAACCTTTTTCCTAGAGTATTGTTAGAAATATATGAATTCCCATCCCCATTAAAACATTTAGAAACAAGCTTCATTTTACTCCTGAATTCAATCAAGACTGCTCAGTTCCAATTTTTCTGTGATAAACACTCATTGCAAAGTTTCATTGAGGATAATGTGACTAACATCTTATTACAAAATGGATTTATTGGAGCATTCTGACGTTACCAGGTTCAAGTAGAGTCCGTAGAAAATTTCTGGTAAGAATTTTCTTATAAATTTAATATTCTCCATTAGCTTGCAACAAGATAAATTTTATTTACAGATTGAATGTGCCTACCAAGGGTTGGATGGGAGTGGCTCATTTAGCTGTCGCCAGTACAAGAAAATGGGCATTCATACTGAACTGGTAATATGGTTGACATAAGTATATCGAGACATGAAAATTAAAATTTGTTTTCTACTCAGAAACATGACTGCGCTTACTGTGGTCATTCGTATTTTTCATTGGAAGATCACGACGAGAGATGNTTTTCTACTCAGAAACATGACTGCGCTTACTGTGGTCATTCGTATTTTTCATTGGAAGATCACGACGAGAGATGCCCACAGAAAGGATTTGGGCGGACAAAGTGTGTGAGCCCAGCAAATCTAGACATCCGACCCTTCCGAGAAGCTAAATTTTGCCTAAGAGGATCAGTCCTCATCTATGTAACTAAAATCAACGAAGCAGAGTGTTGCTCAAGCTTTTGAAGATGTTTACCTCCCACTTGTGAGACTACTTTCAGCTTTAATCCACCATTTTCAAAAAATAAGAGTAAGTTTTAGACTTTTAGCCGATATGATGGAGGTTACTCATAATATAATTCATAGAAACAATTCGATTGGATCTCCATTTATGGCCCTAACACATACCAATTTTATTCCCAAAGTAGTATTAAATTCTTGTAGCTATATTGTATCATCTCTGAACCTATACCTATCTAATGGTAGNTTTATTCCCAAAGTAGTATTAAATTCTTGTAGCTATATTGTATCATCTCTGAACCTATACCTATCTAATGGTAGCAACTGGTAAATTTTGAAGCTAAAGGAGCTACAGGTAGACGTAGTAATCTTTAACATAATCAGAGGGAGAGGGTATATATCTACTCCTTCTATACTGTCTGGAAGGAAATCTTTGGTAAATATCAAAGAACCAAAAAAATGTTTCAAGTTATCCGTTCTGTATGCCTTGTTTGGAAATGAGATTGTAAAGGAAGGGCTCTTCAAAAGGCAAAATATGGGGAAGAAAAGCTACCAGATAACAATTATTTTCAAAAGGATCTTAGAGGACTCAATGAGCTATACCTTATTCCAAAACAAGTTAGATTTAAGCTTTCTAGGAGATAGTGGAGGAGTATCTCTTGTAGACATTGACTTGGTAGAGGATAGGTATCCGGCGATTAGCATAAACGTATATTCACATGTAGGAGAGGATACTGTTATTCTAATAGTTGCAGAGGAGGTGAGACCGCATCATATCAATTTACTTCTTATTAGAGATGAAATATACAGGGATGACTGCCATAATGCCTGCATACGGGATTTTCCCTCCTTTATAGGGAAGATGGGATTAAGGAGGCACGGTCACTGTTTCAAATGTCAACAACAGTTTGATTTACGATCCTCGAGTACCAAAAACCACATTTGCGGGAATGATGCAGTCAAAACAAAAGTCCCAATAAATACAGGGGTCAGGTTTAGCCATTTTGATGCTCTTCTCTCTTCTCCCTTTATTTTTTATTACAAATTTTTCTATCTTAAATTAAAGTCTGTAGAAATGCATGGACCTAATTCAATCTCAGCAGTGTGAAGGGAACCCATTACCTATTCGATGCTTTGTCCGGAAGAGGGTGGAGATATACAAAAGTATCATTACCAAGGAGCAGACTGCATTGACCATTTTCTTTCACTTTCAATGGACTTGGCTAACAGTTTAATTGGAAAACTAAAAGCTACAAATGGATCGAACCAGACAACCAGACCCTAAATAAACATGTACAAGCGACGCACTTTGACGTCTGCGGAGAAGCCTTTAATAAAAACAATTGGAAGACCTTCCACCACATACATTATACAGGCCATGCCCATCCTCGTAACTCTTGTTGTAACAGTTGTAATTTACAGATAAATCCAACAAACTACTTGACGGCGCTGTCAATGTCATGCAAAATATGAATTTAGACTATTTCTGGGTAAAATGAAATCTCAATTTGACCATGTCTTTCCAATATCAAGAAAGTCTAACGAGATAATGGGGCTTCTAGTTAGACGTACTACTCGTAGATCAACTTATGACTTTCGCTGTGCGATCAGATTGATGGATGTAAAAAGTTTTAGACCGGATAGTACCCTATCTGATTTGTCAAAAAAGTTGGAGTGTTCTAATTTTGAGATAGGTATCTTCAAAAAAATTTTTGGAGAAAATGCTGATGATTGTGATTCATTATACCCAGACGAGTTATTTCCTACATTTTCGTTTCTGGAAAAGTTTGAATCTATTATGAATGAACCGTTTGTGGTACAAAATAATTTCAGGTGAAAGGAGAAGAAGAGCATCCTATTTTTTTCCGCAAGCAAGTCTCTATCAGAGGCCATTGAATATGCTTGTTGACCGAAGCTTCTCTGACTGTAAATGTGTTTGAATACCTTAGGCGGGTTTATTTTAGTGAATATTCTTTGGATTTGGCATATTTTTGAAGTATATCNAATGTGTTTGAATACCTTAGGCGGGTTTATTTTAGTGAATATTCTTTGGATTTGGCATATTTTTGAAGTATATCTTCGTTTTCTAAACAGGCCGCTCTTTTATGGGAAAAGGGACTGGAATTGGAAGTTGTTACTGACAAGAAAATAGATAAAATTATTTCAAAAGGAACATTTGGAGGCCTCATCCAGACTACCAAATTGAAAAGCATTTCAAATTCAGAGGGAAATTGTAATTTTGATGCGTCAAAGGAAAGTAAAGAAATATTATACGCTGACATTTCAATGAGTTATACGAAATCTCTCCTCGGAAAGCTACCACATAAAGAAATTCATCTGATGAGCCAAGAAGAGTTGGACTCTTCTGATTTTGCTTTTCCAGACTTTAATTTGGAGTGGGGTTATGTTTTTGTTGTAGATTTGGTGATTGATGATGAACGTGTTAAAGATTATNCAGACTTTAATTTGGAGTGGGGTTATGTTTTTGTTGTAGATTTGGTGATTGATGATGAACGTGTTAAAGATTATTTTTCGGATTTTCCATACCCCAATGAGAGGAGGCGTATACGTTTTTCTGACTTGTCTGATCAACAGATGGGATTTTTTAAAAGAGAAAGAAAATTTGTTGAATCAGTAGACATACTTTCAATGTACGAAAAGAAGGAGCAGGTATATTATTGGACATTTCTGCATTGGATGATGACGCATGGAGTAAAGTTGATAAACTGTCATGCAGAGATAAAGTTCAATGAAGCTAAAATTTTCAACTCTTTTGCTTTTTACAATGCGAGAGGCAGAAATGAAGCAACAACTGAATTGGATAGGCAAATTAGAAAATCTTTGAATAATAATCTCGTAGGAAAGTTGTTATGCGACCCATCGTCTTACCCAGCCTCAAAATTTGTTCATAAATTGGTCGAAGCGAGGGATTCTTTGGCAAATGAAAACTTTGAAGATTTTAAAATCCTTAATGAAATATGTATCCTTTTCCGATTCAAGAAGAGGTCTGTTGTTGATTCTAACCTCAGACTTATTGGCCTGGTAGTACTTTCCAAAGCCAATGGAAACTTATATCGAATGGTATACGATAGATTGAAACCTCGATTTTCTTGGTTTAGCCACTTGCACACACACACGTATTCGAATGCGGCAAAAATTTCATGCTACCGCTCAAAGTATATTTTAAGTTTAAAGACGCTTTCTCGATTCTTTGGTTTTAGTAATCTTGAGTGTGGACATACTCTTTACTATGTGTCTAGCCGGGGTGTACCTGGGCTCCTGAAGCTCCAAACCGATTGTATTTTAGAATTTTATTCTACTGGAAATAACCAGTATAGCATCAAAGTCGATGAAAATAAGAATATTATAAAAGCAGGAGGAATATCAAAGGCATATAGTGTTAAGGAAATAAGACTTTAAATAAGACTTTAAAAGGGTCGTCGAGGATGGATTTGTGTATAATAAGATAAAATTCAAACTACTCAATTTTTAAAAAATGAGATTTTATGTATCGAATAGCTTAGGCCAAGTCTGGGTTGGGNTAAAATTCAAACTACTCAATTTTTAAAAAATGAGATTTTATGTATCGAATAGCTTAGGCCAAGTCTGGGTTGGGTAAATGTTAGCAGGTTTTTCATATCAGAGACCCTTTCCTACCCATTTGGTGATAGGAAAATAGAAGAATATTTAAGGGGTTCTAGGGAGCCCTCCTAGACATAAGAAAATTTAAAAAATTAAAGAACCCTTTAATTTGTATGATGTATGAAAATGAAAAATAAAGAATTTAAAATAAAAGACCTCACTCCACTGGCTTCAGTCATTATTTTTGTCTTAGAACGTAAAAATGGTCTACACGGTCGAAACTGAGGAAATTTCACCTGCCCCATATATTCCAAGCGAGCTTGCTAAAAATTGGGAAAGTGAATCTGAGGGATGCAGTAATCCTAAATATTTGTTGGGCTACAACAACGCCAAAAGTGATTATTCTGTTGGAGGTCCTGTAATGTCATCAAGTTTTCTAATTTGTGACGAAACTTTTCCCAACTCTCCGGTTAAAACAGTGGCGTCTGACAACGATATAATTGGATTGGACGGCTGTGAACTTTTAGATATTTATGGAGATGATTCACTGTACAATTTATTATAGGAAGTAGCAGCTTATTGTGAAGTTAAAATTGTAGAGCCAATTTGTGAATCCAAGTCTTTGAGTTTCACTCTCCCAAAGATAAATTTAAAATGCGAATCTGTGCCANTAGAGCCAATTTGTGAATCCAAGTCTTTGAGTTTCACTCTCCCAAAGATAAATTTAAAATGCGAATCTGTGCCATAAGTTCTGAAATTTCAGCGAATAGACAAGTTTGATGGACTCTACCGAAAGAAAATGTCAATAAATGTAGAGTTCCTTAAAGACGGCCATGAGTTTGGAGGGAAACATGAGAAGACCAAGCTAGTACATGGATCTGGTGCATGGGATAGAGCTGTTCCTGGAGACTTTTACTTACACTGTCGCCATGCATACATTCATAAGTTCGTATTTTCAGATTCAACAAAATATTTTCAACGCTTTTATCACTTGTGTGGAGACGTAAAATGTACTTGTGAAAAAAGTGGCGCGACCAACTGCGAGGAAATTGACCATAGACTTTCTCAATTAATAGATTCTTCTATCTGCCCAGTTATTCAATATTTGAGAGGGGAAGAACCACTTATTTTTTTCTATGGATTCTCACCACTCAAACTTTCAAATCCAGCGTCGGCAGCCATGTCTGGGACGCCATATTGTTCAGATGAAAGTGTACACAAAGAGCGGGAAATCTTACACTATCAAAGATATCATTAAAAGAAAATCAACAACTACAAAAGAGAAAAAGCAAAGGAGTCGCAAACGTAAAGCTGCCGTGTAAGTTATATTTTCTATTCAACCCCAAAATAAAAATGTTTCAACATATTGTTTCTTTATTCACAGAGCCTCAGCATCCCACCGCTCCCACTAAGCTGGGATACAGAAAACTGGGACACAAGTCCTCTTCCATCAAGGAAAGCAGAAAAAGGAGTGGATTGGGAATATCTTCTGAGAAAGACGAAGGAGAGGCCATATAGGATGAAGAAAGGGGTCCGATTTTTGGAGAATATCGCCTCCGCATTAGAGTGGGAATTTGAAACCCAACATACGCTTCAGCCAGAAGAGGCCGAAGTATTCGATGGATGGAAAGATGAAGACTGGATTCAGGCAAGCATAGAAAAGGTTAACATGTGTAGGAAATCCAAGGATCCCTTTAATAGATTAACAGGTCCCAAGCCGATTAATTCCATTATAAAAGCCACTTATGTAACTATTATAGAAACTCTTAAGAATGAGATGAAAGATGACCCTAAAAATCCGCTTAGAACAACTCGATGGTACCCATATACATTACCTAGGAAATTTGAAGTAGTCAAAATAAGTTTCGCTAGTAATAGATATATAGTTAGTAATAGGTTGCCAAATGAAGATTACCTTCGCTTATAATAAGACGACTGATAGACTATATCTTGTGCACAGAGGTAAGCCTAGTAACAGTAGTGTATGTTATGACCAATTCTCTGTAAATGACTTGTGCTTGAATTTGTAAATAAATAATTACAAAACTTTCCATTATTTATTAAATCTCTACTAATCAGCACTCTTGATATTTGATTCAATTAATTAGACTAGAATGGATGAGAATGGGGTAGGCGCATTTGTATTAGAGGAGGTGGAAGGCACTTGTTATTGGCTGGTTATTGAAGTTGGGTCCACGTGGAGTAAAGTAACTGTCTATTAAGCACTAATTATTGTACGAAGACCTGGCTTGAGAGATTGTGTACAAGCCTGACGTTTAGTGGAAACATTTGGTTGAGTTTTACATTTTTGAGTTGACTTTTGGGGCAAAAATATAAAATTCCGGACAGAAAAATTTATTCTGAGTACCACTCGTGTAAATATTAGAGCTAAAATATACAGTGTGTTCGAATAAGAAGCCGAAAATTCGGCATTAGCGTTTTTAAAAATTCCACAAATTAGAGTCTTGTGACACTTTTTAAGTTAAGAAGAGTTAACAAAACTTTGGTAGAAATGATTTTCAGGAACTTGAGCAGGTCATAATGTATGTAAAATTTTGACATTATACTCAATTTTTTATTTTCCGCAAAATCATGTTTCAAAAATTTTGTNTCATAATGTATGTAAAATTTTGACATTATACTCAATTTTTTATTTTCCGCAAAATCATGTTTCAAAAATTTTGTCTTCTTGACTGCTCTGCTTGAGGAAAATAGAGAATAATGAAAAGTGCATCTTGAGGAAGGTAGCGGCAAAGCACAAAAATCAAGTTTAAAAAGTTCATTTGTTGTACACAAGAGGGCACTTGACGTTCAATAAACAAGATTTGGAACACGCTTGTAATATTTCTTAGCTTCAAAATACAGTTCAGTATAATTCCCTTGTATAATTATCCCAATATAGGAAGAACGAAATATTTTCCATGGTGGTATGATTTCTCAAAGAAAAATTTTCATTTACTTATCCCAACATCAAAAAAAAACAAATTTCTATAACGAAAATCCTCTCCCGTAAGAAAAACACCTTTATAAATTACCAATAATTTAAGAAAAAGTTTCGACCCCGTGGGGCCGACCTCGAAGGGGCTTATTTGCAGCAGCGGCGTATTTTCGCAGGCATAAGCATTTTAAGCTGTGCCTTTAAATTCTCCAACGACGGAGCCGTTTCACCAGGCTCCTCTCTATGTGGAGAGGGAAAACGATCCATTGGTCGTTTAGGTGCGGGAATCCTCGAAGGAGGAAAGGAGTGGGCTCTCCTTTTGTGGCGAAGTAAGCCGTCTGAACGAGTAAAGGGTTTTGGGGACAAACCCAATACTGAACTGACATATTTATCCGCTAGAGGATGAGCCTTATCCTTGTGACTTGCTTTGAGGCATGTTGTTTTAGCAACAAACCCACAAATGTCACATGTATAGCAGATAGGAGAAATTCAAGATTCCATTGCTGAACCAAAAAGTAGAGCAAAAACGTTAAAAAAATTCCTTAAAAACAGCCCTTTAGATGGCCTTAAAAAATTCAACTTACAAAGTGGCTATTCACGTAGATTTGAAATCTGAAAGTATAGAAAATGTCTTAGGATTAAGCATTTTACACACGTGAGAAGACGGGAAATTTTTACGCACCCTGAAAGTAAAACTGGAAGATAAAAGAGCAGATTAAAGGTAATGCTAATAAAACAACTCAAATTCTATAGAAAAAATATTTCAACCCCATATGTGATATAAAATGTTGAAAAGAACAGAAAGGAACCCTTAACCACCTGTAGCAAAAGACTTTACACACACACAAGAGGAACCCTCAACCCTCCCAAAAAAAAACTTCACATCTCAATCTCAAAAAAAAAAATCACTACGATTCCCTCTTACTTCTTTCTCCAAAAAAATTTCATAAAAAAATACTTCATCAAAATTTTTTTAATNAAAACAACTCAAATTCTATAGAAAAAATATTTCAACCCCATATGTGATATAAAATGTTGAAAAGAACAGAAAGGGACCCTTAACCACCTGTAGCAAAAGACTTTACACACACACAAGAGGAACCCTCAACCCTCCCAAAAAAAAACTTCACATCTCAATCTCAAAAAAAAAACTCACTACGATTCCCTCTTACTTCTTTCTCCAAAAAAATTTCATAAAAAAATACTTCATCAAAATTTTTTTAATAATTTTACATTTATAATGTTTCATAAATAGATGCCATACTTGTATTGATAACCATTTGACGACCATACTTGTATNTAATTTTACATTTATAATGTTTCATAAATAGATGCCATACTTGTATTGATAACCATTTGACGACCATACTTGTATCAACAGTCATTTTTTTAAATAAACACTTTAGAAAAAAAAATATCATACACAATCATATATCAAGCCCTTCGTATAACCACAAACACAACATAAACGCCACCTTCATATGGCAGATATAAGTACATAGGATGCAAGCCATGTTTGTTTTAGTGCACATTCTATACTACCTGAAACCGATATACGAGTAGTTCAAACGAATATTTCGAACTAATAATTCGAACAAATAGTTCTAACGAATAGTCCGAACGAATAGTTCGAACGAATAATCCAAACTAATAGTTCTAACTAATAGTTCTAACGAATAGTTCTAACGAATAGTTCTACCGAATAGTTCAAACGAATAGTTCTAACGAATAGTTCTAACGAATAGTTCTAACGAATAGTTCGAACAAATAGTTCGAACAAATAGTTCTAACGAATAGTACAAGCAAACAGTTCTAACGAATAGTTCGAACAAATAGTTCGAACAAATAGTTCGAACAAATAGTTCTAACGAATAGTTCTAACGAATAGTTCGAACAAATAGTTCTAACGAATAGTTCGAACAAATAGTTCTAACGAATAGTTCTAACGAATAGTTCGAACAAATTGTTCTAACGAATAGTTCGAACAAATAGTTCGAACAAATAGTTCGAACAAATAGTTCGAACAAATAGTTCGAACAAATAGTTCGAAAGTTCGAACAAATAGTTCGAACAAATAGTTCGAACAAATAGTTCGAAAGTTTGAACAAATAGTTTGAAAGTTCGAACAAATAGTTCGAAAAAATAGTTCGAACAAATAGTTCGAACAAAAAGTTCGAAAGTCCGAACAAATAGTTCGAACAAATAGTTCGAACAAATAGTTCGAACAAATAGTTCGAACAAATAGTTCGAACAAATAGTTCGAACAAATAGTTCGAACAAATAGTTCGAACAAATAGTTCGAACAAATAGTTCGAACAAATAGTTCGAACAAATAGTTCGAACAAATAGTTCGAACAAATAGTTCGAACAAATAGTTCGAACAAATAGTTCGAACAAATAGTTCGAACAAATAGTTCGAACAAATAGTTCGAACAAATAGTTCGAACAAATAGTTCGAACAAATAGTTCGAACAAATAGTTCGAAAGTTTGAACAAATAGTTTGAAAGTTCGAACAAATAGTTCGAAAAAATAGTTCGAACAAATAGTTCGAACAAAAAGTTCGAAAGTCCGAACAAATAGTTCGAACAAATAGTTCGAACAAATATTTCGAACAAATAGTTCGAACAAATAGTTCGAACAAATAGTCCGAACAAATAGTTCGAACAAATAGTCCGAACAAATAGTTCGAACAAATAGTTCCAACAAATAGTTCCAACAAATAATTCGAACAAATAGTTCCAACAAATAGTTCGAACAAATAGTTCGAACAAATAGTTCGAACAAATAATTCGAACAAATAGTTCCAACAAATAGTTCCAACAAATAGTTCGAACCTATTTACTAAAATATTAGTTCTACTTCAGACAAGAATTCTGGTAATATGGTCTCGGTCGAAGTCGTACTCAATAAATTCAATGATGCTAAAGAACCACTGAATTTCGTCGATTTAGGAGATTGGAACTCAAGTGAACATTGAATCATAGATTCATCCGCTACTTCAAAATTTTCAAGAATCACATGTTGTTTTAATTTAACAGGATGATTACCGATATTAGAAATCAAGTGTGACCAATTCCGTTTGATACCGTTGTTAAAAAATTTCCAATACCTAAAAGTTTAGAATTTTGAAGTGCATAGGAAGGTGAAACTCTGATTAAGCCTGATATTGAATTATCTATATGAAATTCTACTTTGCAACAAAAATTTGGCGGTACCACGAGACATGAAGATAAGAAAATCCGACTATCCTTTGGAATTATATCCACTGCAGGCGGCTCAAGAAAGATGGAAGGTAGAATATCCGGAAACTCCACACTACACAAATCCTCAACGTCTGAAATTCCATGTGTCGTGATATCGGAATTAATTGGCTGAATCTCCAGCAAAAGAGAGTCACAACGTAAAGTCGTATGATGGTGACTTAGAAAATCCATACCAATCACAATTTCGTTATTTAGACCCGGTATAACAAAAAAATCCTATTCCAACTCGAAACAATTTAAGGTAAAACGAAGTCGAACAACCTTATTAATTGATTTAGTTTGTGATTGACCAATAGAAAGTCGGATAAGAAAAGGTGTAACGGATTTCTCGGTAATAATATTAGAATTAATTAACGGTAATAAATTTGGGTTTATCGCAGAAATCGAGGCACCCGTATTGATAAGACATTTGATTTCCCTAGAATAAAATTTTATGGAATGATGGAACAAATCTTTAGAAACAGAAATAACTTCTACGTTAGAAGTGTTTAACAACGTACCCCATTTTTAAATTTCGTATTGTTGAGAATAATCATTATTGGCGACAGGAATATCCTTATTCATAATTTCGGCAGAATTATCTAACAAATATTCGGCAAATGTTCTGCAGAATGGCGGAAAATTATAGCCCGAATTTGAAAAGACTTATTACTAAATTTCGGCAAATCGGCAGAAGCGAAAACAGGAAAAAACTTATGACTAATTTTCGGTAATTTGGCAGAAACGCAAACAGGAAAAGACTTATTACTAATTTTCGGTAATTCGGCAGAAACGCAATCAGCAGAAGGCTTATTACTAATTTTCGGTAATTTGGCAGAAACGCAAACAGGAGAAGACTTATTACTAATTTTCGGTAATTCAACAGAAACACAAACAGGAGATTAAAAGGTCTGAATTGCGGCGTCTATTTTGGTACCCTTAACTAAACGACAAAGTGAACGAATTAACAAATTGATTCAAACAAGAACTACAACGAGACGACAAATCTGTGCATTCGACGAATTCGGCTGATTTTGGAACTGTATCTAATGTACTATTATTTACGATAGGAGAGGCAGAAGCCTGATGGTCTTGTAACACCAGACTCTTTAGTTTTCCGATAATTTAAGGACGTTGGAATTGGGTCGTTGTTTTGTATTGTTTTGATACGGTTGTTGATCAAGCTGTGGTAGTGGACAATTATAAGCGTATCCTTGTTGAGAATACAAGTTATTCGGCTGTGAATACTGTTGAGAATATGTCATCTGTCGTAGAATGAAATTTTGAACCGATTGATCAGAATTTTGTCTAAGGCCTTGTTGTTGTGAGTTTTCGAATCTCTGTCTTGATCCCTGGAATTCCGAGTTCCAATTACCTATTGGATTGCCCCGGTATCCTCCCGAGAAATCTTGGTGGTTCTTATTATCCGGTAGTTTTTTATAATATCTAATTACATGACCCGTTTCGTGACAATAATGACAGATAGGTTCATTGGTTGGAGATCGAGAATACATAGGAACGACAGGATTATGAAAAGGGGGAACCTGTGAGCGAAAATTTGTTTGTTGTCCAAATTGTTGTGTCTCCATAGACATCACAGCAGCTAGAACAAAAGAAGTAACTTTAGGTTTCGATACGGATAAATCCCGAGAAAAAAGCAAATACATAAGCAAATCAAAAAATCAACAGGATATTTGTGAGAGCACAAGCTTTTTGAAATTCAGGTGGAGTAGCTGAAATAAGTCGTTGAACCTTCTCTCCTTCTGACAAACGAGGATTAAGATTTCTAACCAAATTGAATTTTTCCGTTACAAATGTTTCAGGATTATCGCCAAATATAAAAATCAAATCTCGATTTTTTGACGATATTCGGACTTTCGAGCAGTTGGATCAAAAAACTCACATAATTCCTGACAGATAAAATGCCATATCTCATCGGAAGAAATATTAGGATTATCCATATCACGCTTAATCCGAGGGCAAATGGAATTGCACCAAGTTTTTGCATTGCCATCAAGTATTCGATCGAAATTATTAAGCATAATATGAACAGAAAAGTTGAAATTTTGGAAGTCATGTACTAATCTTCCAATGAAATCATGAGGGTCGGTTGAACCGTCAAATCGTCTCACAAATTTTATAGCCTCGTGAATCAGAACGGTAGGAACGGTAAAGTTAGGTGGATAAACGAAAGGTGTCAAATTTGCATTCGTTTGCTTGGATACAGGTTCCAATGGTACAGGCGACGGTACAACCGAACTTCTAAATGTACGGAGTAGAACCGTAGAAAGCTGGTAAGAAGATTTGTATAATTTATCTGGAATTGGAGGAGGTTTTGTAGAAATATTCGGCGTTCGGATAGGAATCGAAGGCGCCGACTTATTATTCACGATTGGAATAAGCAAAGCTACGTCACCCATAAATTCCTCCAAATCTCTTTTAGAAAGGCCGAACGATTTTGTGTGGAATCTAGGTTATCCAAAAGGTTCCACATAATTTTCGAAGCGTAATAAACGAGATTATAGTGTGACACTTTTGAAAAAAAAATCAACCCCCAAAAAAAATCCAAAAAAAAATTAAGCGAATGTTAACGGTAAATCGTAATTGTAAATAAAAGAAAGAAAAAAAATTTGAAAAATTATTCTAAAAAATTTAAAAAAATTAACGGTATCTCGAAAAATTCAAAAAAAAAATTTTAGGTAGAGAAACAATTTTGTTTCCAAAAAGAAAATTCTCAATAAGTTGAGCGAAGCAGAGTGGAATAGATGATGAATGAAACTTGAGCTCAACAAGGGTCAATGAACTCAATTTAAACGAAATGAGACGATAAAATTCTGTGAGCTGAGCTAAGCTGAAAACGCCGAATGTTGAGCCTTGACCTCAGAGGTCAAATCCACTTCTTAGGTATGAAAATGAGTTGAAATTGAAACGGGACTTACAATAATCCGGATCCCTCACGGATAAAAATGATGAAATAAAAATATACCAGAAAGACTATAAGTTAGCGCTTGCTGTTGATGAGAGGAGCGGCTGTCGTTGTCAGTCCACCAAAGGATCCAACAGGTGTGATGATTGGTCCAAGATCTTGCTCGTCAGGTTTTGTGGGAAACGATGTAGCGTCAGATGGTAGAGTTAATTAAATTAAGTTAATAGAATTTAGGGAAAGGTAAGTTAATTATTTAAGAACTTTAATTTAAACTAATAATAATAAATAACAAAAGAACAAGTAATTAAAAAGGAATAATTAAGAGAGAAAGTGAGAAAGATGTTTCCTCTTCGAGATCTCAAAGAACAATGACGTCTTTCTTCATCTTCTTCCTTTTTTCTCAATTCGGACCAATCGTAACGGTAAACAAAAATGGTCTCCATGGCATTCCCACACACCTTACATGCGTTCACCGAGCTGTGCTTGAAAATCTTTCGAATGATGCCCAACACGAGCACGACACCAGACTTGAACTGGAAATTCCTTACCTTTGGTGACCTACATAGGTCACAAAATTGACCGCATGGCCTCGTGGTCAATTTTCCGCGAACTAACATATTCTTGGAAAACTGTGCAAATTTTCAGAAAATTTCGCGCTTTTTGCAATGTCCAATCGCCCGAGCCTTCGTACTCCTCGCTTTTTCTTTACGAAGGCAGCAGACAGATTGAAAAAGGGTTTTTTAATTTGGCATAACCTTTCATGCGTCACAAAAAAATTGTTAATTTGGATACGTACATGTGTCTTTCATTTATAGATGAACATTAAACATAATCTAACAACCTAAACCTAATCTAACCAATTAAACTTAATCTAACAATATAATCATAATCATAATAACCTAAACATATTGTTACAGTTCTGGTACTTTTATGCGACGTCAACTGTGTGATTATTATTTTTATAAATTATTATGAGATAATTTATGTAACTTTGACTTACCTTTGTCATTATTTTCTTTATTTTGTTTTGTTACTAATTATGAAAATTAGTAAGCTTAGGATTAGTTTATTATTATCTTTTCCTTTGTTTTATTATTATAATAGTATAATAATAGTTTTTGTGCACGAGGCACGCTAAGGCTCGAATCGTATAAAAACCCAGAGTCTGGAGTCCAGAGACTCATTCTGATTTGGACTAAGCTTGAGTAGCTTGGTCTTACCTTTAGTAGGGAATCAGAATCCTCAACAATGGGAGTTGGGAACTCATTGTTGAGCGAAATTTTGATTAACTTAAAGTAATTGTTTTGTTTATTGTTTTTATTATCAAATAAAAGAATATTCTTATTATCACTGTTGTTCCCATTGTTGGATTTATTGAGTAGGGATTTTGTTTTAACTTAAAGTTTGAAACAGTCGATAAGCAAGCAAAGCCCTGACTGTCCAAAAAGTTAAAAGTTTAATTTAATTTAATTTTAAATTTAATTAGTTTGGTTTGTTTTTCTTTTACATCAATTAAGATAATTGATTAGGGAGTTAATGTTATTGGATTCTGGGAATTTCGTCCAACTAAATCCAAGTAAGTTGGTCGATTTAGACCAGACCCATAACGAGTGGTGAAGATTTCTTAATTTTTGTTTAAATTTTCGAGTTTTTTTTAAATTTAAGCATTAACGTTTTCGCAAAATCTTGCAGGCTAAGCTGTGTGCTTTACAAAACTTTGTGTTTTGAACGCTTTGTGCGTAGTAAAGTTTGTCTAACGGCTTCGTGCCAAGAAAAACTTCGTGTTTTTAAACGCTTTGTGCGTATTAAAGTTTGTTTTTACCAGGCTTTGTGCCTAGAAAAACTTTGTGTTTTTCAAATTGTTGAGTTTTGTACCAACAACAACTTCAAGTACGCAAAATGGTGGAAGTGGAAGTTATCGAAAAAATCGACTATAAGTTTGTACTTAGGTCGATTCCAAAATTTGATGGAAATTCGGACGTGGATTTGTTCTGCGCTCGATGCGACGCAGTTTGTGCGGCAGCATCGTTGACAACGGATGGCTAATTTTGAATTTTCACCAGATAATCGAAGGAGAAGTCCTAGATTGGTGGAAATTCAATCAAATTAAGTCCATTCGAGAGCTGACAGCCACAAATAAATTAGCAAAGTGGACTGAGCTCAAAATTGAACTGAAAAAGTTTTACGAACCAGAATCTGTTCGGAAAGAGGCAAAGTAAGTCTCCAGTCGTATTCTCTTCGTAGAATGCAAATCCGCTGGAGAATATGTCTCGAAGAAATTGGGTTATTATGGGATTATAGATCCCCGAATGAGTACTCAGAAGCAGGTGGATAAATTGATTAAGGGATTGCCCTTATCAATTCGAAATATAATGCACTGCTCTGAGCCCAAAAATGTAAATGAGTTTCTTCATAAGTTGAGAAAAATGGAGAAACCAGAGACATATCAGAGGCCTCTACCGAAGGCAGAAGTTAGTTTTCGTCGTGGCAATCAAAGCCAAGAGACAAAAACAACTGGTACCGAAAAGTTAGTACCAAGTGATTCTCAGAAACAGCAGAACCCACGTTTTGAGCGGGGGAGATGCTATAAATGCAGACAAACGGGGCATTTTATAAAATAACTGTCCTGAGAATACGAGAGTAATAAGAGAGACTTCCGAAAATAGAATCATTAGTAAATCTATCCGTCGAAGAGACGACATGAATGGGAGTTTTCTTACTGCTCACGTAAGAAAACAATATTGATGGAAGTAATACAGCGCGAGGCAATAAAATGTGAATCTTATTGTATTTTTACCAAACCCACCATCTGTCTTACTCAAATGTTACGAAGTAATATTGTTATCGGTAGTTAATATAAACGTTATAATTTAAAAGGTCCGCAATCAAAGCCAAGAGACAAAAACAACTGGTACTGAAAAGTTAGTACCAAGTGATTCTCAGAAACAGCAGAACCCACGTTTTGAGCGGGGCAGATGCTATGCATGCAGACAAACAGGGCATTTTATAAAAAACTGTCCTGAGAATACGAGAGTAGTCGAGAAGAGTTCGACCGCTGTTTATGGAGTTTTTTGGGGAAACGACCCAAAACCCTACAATTCCAAAAAACGAATAGAGTGGGCTAGGGGACCGTCCAAAAACCCCAAAAGTAATGTCAAAGGTGCTAACATAAATAATTGTTTTATGTTGAAAGCCACAGAATTAAATAAAAATAGACATGTAAACTTCACGTGTGTTGAAGGTGATTGGTTGCCTGTTACGTTCAGAAAGCGACGTATAGGGCCTAAAATCACTACGCAAGTTGTTTATGGAAATAGTACTTTTGTAGTACGGGTTGATGAGGGATCTAATATTTCAGTTATTGGACCTGTATTTTTAAGAAAAATTAAAAACTGTATACATAAAAGATATACAGTAGAACCACTGTGTGTGTCTACAGCATCTGGGAGAGTTACGCTCTCCGATTATGTGGAATTAGTATTTTCCCATAATGATGTCAAAAATGTTTGGGGTTTCTATGTGATGCCCAAGCTTCCAGAATCCTTGTTGTTAGGGACAGACTGGACGACTAGAAACATGGTTGATAAAAATGACAGTCAGATGGCTGGAAAGGGTGAAGAATCGGGTGGGGAGGTTGAAAAATCAACTTCAAACCCAGAGACTTCTCAATTTTCAGAGGTACCTGTGTCACTCGACTATTTTTCTGAGTCAGATCCATTGGTGTACAAGTGTTCGTTGGTAAACACTGTACGTATACCACCAAAGATGGCGGTAAGAGTCAAGGTAAAGATACCTGATATCTTATCCGGATCTGCGATTTTGTGTCCAAATCGTGAGTTACAATTTTCCAAAACTGTAATCCAACCTTATGGTCTATGCTGTCGTAGTCGACTATGAGACAGAGGTCTGGATTAACAATATTGGCGTTGGTCCAATTATGTTGAGGAAAAATACCACGATTGCTTCGGCGCAGTTGTGCCCCGGAGGCGCAGACATTTTTCTTCTTAGTTAAAAATAACTCAGTTGCTGCGGAGAGTGCTGAGCTCTCTAGGATTGAAGAATCTAAGCAAAAAAATTAGGGGTTAAACTTGGAGAAATTTTGACAGTATTTGAGCAGACTCAAATATTGAAAATCGTAGAAAAATTTTCCGATGTTTTTGTAACAAAGGAATCCCAAGTGGAAAAATCTAATTTGTTTAAATAAAATTGAGACAGGGGATCAACTCCCGATTAGGTCTCATCCCTCCCGCGCATCTTTTGTAGAGCGTGGGAAAATCAAGGAAAAAGTTAGTGAACTCCTTGAAGCAGGGATTGTTGAAGAATCGAGCTCGCCTTGGGCAGCTCCAGCCGTATTAGTTCCTAAGAAGGGAAGCGGTTATCGTTTATGTGTTGACTATAGAAAGTTAAACACTGTGACGAAGAAAAACGCTTATCCGCTCCCTAGGATGGAAGATGCGATAGACAGATTAAGATCTGCAAAATTCTTCACAATGTTAGATCTTATTTCAGGCTTCTATCAGATAGAAGTTGATGAAAAAGATCAAGAAAAAACGGCTTTCGTCACGCCTGATGGTTTATACCAGTTTAAGAGATTACCGATGGGTTTATGTAACGCACCATCGAGTTTTCAGTATCTCGTGTATGTGCTATTGCCAAATTTAAAGTGGAATATGGTCCTAGTATACCTAGGCGATATCATAGTATTTGGTAGAAATTTTAGTGAGCATACGGAAAGGCTGAGATCTGTTCTGCAGTGCCTTAAAAATGCTAATTTGACCTTAAAAATTAACAAATGTAAATTTGCTGCGTCTAAAATTGAGTACTTAGGTTACATAATTTCGAGTGAGGGAGTTGAGGTTGACCCTGGGAAAGTAACGTCAGTCACCAAGTTTCCAGTGCCAACGACTCTAACTCACATTTGATCATTCGTTAATATGTGTGGGTATTATAGGCGATTTGGGAAAAATTTCGGCAAAATCGCAATGCCCCTCAATTTGTTGCTAAGAAAGGACCAACCCATCTTTTGGGGAAGGGTCCAACAACAGGCATTTGAAAAATTGAACCTACCTTTAGTTACTAGTCCAATTTTGGCCTATTTGTTGGAAAAAGAAAAGGAAAATGGACAATGACAGGAATTAGTAAGTCTAATTCGTCAAAATCCTCATCGGACAAAAGTAAACTGAAAAATTCCGGTGGTTCTGATGTTGTTTCAGAACCTGTAAATAAGGAAATCCGAAAGGTTAAGACCAGCAGACGTTCATCAGCAATTGTCCAGACGCGGTCTACAAGGCCTCCAAGACGCTTTGGTTGGTCATCTGATTCCAGAGTGAATCATTTCCAAGTATTTTTACCGCTATTGAAGGTGAGTTCCGTTCCATAAGTTTAAATTTTTTTTCTAAATTCTGTTTGAATGAGGTGTGTCAGATTTAGTCTGTGACTTGTAAACCTGTGTGTCAGGACGGGTAAATTCTGTTGTATTTTTTTACTAATTCTCGTTTGTTTTATTTACAGGATATCGTCATGGAGCCAGGACTGCCGGACCCTGTAAACCAGTCGTGGGCAACTCGTTCAAACCACGGGCTGTGGTTGAGGATTCTGGTCTGCTCCAAACATTGGAAATTGTTTCAGCATCCAACAGCTGGAAGAAGATTCCACATTTAGGCAAACCCTCCCAACAATTAGGAAATTGTTGAAGATTTGAGGAGGGGGTAATGTTACAGTTCTTTGTATTTTTATGCGACGTCAACTGTGTGATTATTATTTTTATAAATTATTATGAGATAATTTATGTAACTTTCACTTACCTTTGTCATTATTTTCTTTATTTTGTTTTGTTACTAATTATGAAAATTAGTAAGCTTAGGATTAGTTTATTATTATCTTTTCCTTTATTTTATTATTATAATAGTATAATAATAGTTTTGTGCACGAGGCACGCTAAGGCTCGAAGGGTATAAAAACCCAGAGTCTGGAGTCCAGAGACTCATTCTGATTTGGACTAAGCTTGAGTAGCTTGGTCTTACCTTTAGTAGGGAATCAGAATCCTCAACAATGGGAGTTGGGAACTCATTGTTGAGCGAAATTTTGATTAACTTAAAGTAATTGTTTTGTTTATTGTTTTTATTATCAAATAAAAGAATATTCTTATTATCACTGTTGTTCCCATTGTTGGATTTATTGAGTAGGGATTTTGTTTTAACTTAAAGTTTGAAACAGTCGATAAGCAAGCAAAGCCCTGACTGTCCAAAAAGTTAAAAGTTTAATTTAATTTAATTTTAAATTCAATTAGTTTGGTTTGCTTTTCTTTTACATCAATTAAGATAATTGATTCGAGAGTTAATGTTATTGGATTCTGGGAATTTGGTCCAACTAAATTCAAGTAATTTGGTCGATTTAGACCAGACCCATAACAATATTACTAACAATCTAATCCTAACCTAACAATAGGTTTTAGTAATGGACTGTAGTAACTACAGTCCATTACTACAGCCCATTGCTAGGTAAGCTTTAGGCTTTAGGTTGTTATAGGTTAGGCTTAGGTTGTTGGTTAGGGTTTAGGGTTAGCTTAGGATGAGGTTGTTAGATCAAGTTTAGGTTGTTAGGGTTAGGCTTAAGTTCACGGGTTAGGTTGTTAGGTTGTTAGGGTTATGTTGTTAGGTTAGGTCTTTGCATCAGATAAATGCCGAGGCAGGCAGTTGTCAGAAACCTAAGAACTCAGTATAGCTGAATTTAGTTTGTGAACTGCACTGCGTGTCTTTTCGTTTCGAGTTGGTGCTGGGATTCGAGATCGATTATGTTGACTCTGATATCAAAAGCTGAAATGAAAAATGGGTACAAGGAAATATGGTTGTTAGGTGTTATGTTGACAATGTGAAAATTTTTTGAAAATTATTTCCAGCGTGAAAATTTTGTTTCAACATTTTCATGTTGCGTACTTTTATGTTTAATTCTATTAAATTATTAATTTAATGTATTTGTTGCAGGTAGTAACTGTTTCTAATGTTATTCAACCCCACAAACTGCATGATTGAAAATTCCTTTTAAATACATTGTCTCCAGATTAGTTCAATTTTTGAAGTCTACAGATTCATTTGGGATACAGAAGCGGAAGTGCATGTGGGTGGAACTTGTCTGAAAAATAATTGGGTGCGCTTGAAACATCGTTTTTTTCCTTGTGGGATAGTGAAGTATAGCACAATTGGTAGTCCGTTGGGTCCGGAATACCCAAGACGTGGGATCATACCCCACCAGAGACCATCTTTTTCGGTTAACCGCTGTATCAAGCCTTGGCGAGGTAGTCATATCCCGTCATCCTAACTCTATTTTTTTCACTTACGAGGTTCACTGAAATTATATTCGTATTTTTTCACACACCTTCACTATCACTAGAGAAATCAACATAAGGTAGTGATCCACCATAGTGCAATTTTATATTTTCACATATTAGATCATTGTGCCAATCGGCAAACTGTGAAAGCTGGGAACAAAAAAACTTCAACAATTTAAAAAGGTAAAATCAATTTAAATTATTAAGATATAATTAATTAGATTGAGTAATTAATTGCTTACCCTTGGATTATGGACTAATTGCTTAGTCTTGTCATAATCTTTAAAAATTAATATTCAGAGGATGTCATAGCAGAGTTAACTTCTTGACTTAAGAAGAATTTAGTTGGAATTGGAACTTACTAAGCTCTTCCATTCTCCGGTGGTTTGCAAGTTTCAACTCCGCTTCCGCCCATGGGGTAAACGTCGTTTCCTTCAGAATCACCTGTAAGGAAAATAAAATATTTTTTAATTAGTCAAGCAGATATTAAGTACGAATTCAATTAGATAAGAATCGGTGAGGGTCTGGGGCTTTGCTAATTACTTTATCAAAATTAGATAATATTAGATAGATGGTGTCAGAAATACCCTCAGGCAAATGTCCAAACAAAAGTTTATAAATTTTAAAATTTCTTACCTTTTCTCCGTTGTCTTGATCGAGACAGATACCTGTAAACTCAAGTCCATTTGCTGGAGACGGTAGGATACCCAACTCTATCATTAAGCTTACTCCAACCAACAGTCTCCCCACCTTCATGTTGACCAAGCAAGACAATCAAATAAAATTCAAATCAAATTAAATAATTTTCAGTTACTTAATCGCCCATATTTTCTTTTGCAAAAAAAAATTCCAAGTTCAATGAACCTTTTCAGAGAGCACCAAAAAGTTTATAACAAAGATCGGCAATTTGAGCTCCCAGCGCTTGAGACGGGCTTTTGACATTGTATTTGGGTAATGAGTGCATGAATTAAATATTCGTTTTTGACCATTCTTAGTTCGAGTAATAAGATGGTTATTTTGTNTTGGGTAATGAGTGCATGAATTAAATATTCGTTTTTGACCATTCTTAGTTCGAGTAATAAGATGGTTATTTTGTGAAAATTTAGTAGTGAGAGTTGAACCCAGAAAAAAAATTTTTTTTTTTTGTTTCTGAGAGCCCAAGCCAGAGAAGAGCCCGATAGAAAACTCTGTAGCTCCGAGAAAAACCAATTTTTTGTTTTTGAGCCCGACGCCTCAGTCTGTTATATTTTAATTAATCCTCTTAAATTCAACATAGAGTTTAATAAAGTCTGGGCGTGTTTAGTTCCTTTAACAACCATGATATTGAAATTCTAGATTCAGAAGAAGGTGAAGAAGAGTCTGAGACCCTGTGAGGCAACTGAGGGGTTTTGATTAGTAGGTGTTTAATAGGATATGACTTCCGACTCCATTTTCTTCAGCTTTCGGTTCTTCGACATACGCAGGTATCTCTGTTGTACCTATGAATAACAATAAAAGCCAACAATTATATAAAAATTTATAAATTTCTCTAAAAACTTCGAAATATTGATTTATTGGTAAAATTCTAAAAAATTACCTCCATTGAAACCTTTTTCTTCTTTGGACAAAACCATAACCCCAACGGCCCATTTCCCGTTACCACCTACAGTCTGTGGGTTTTCAATTGTATCCACGGTTGCACAACCCTCCTTGGCATCTNTCCCGTTACCACCTACAGTCTGTGGGTTTTCAATTGTATCCACGGTTGCACAACCCTCCTTGGCATCTACATAACGTAAAAATACTGTGATTGAATCGAAAATCAGTCTTAACAACAGTAACATTAGAAGAGCTTACCTTTAGAGAATAATTGGTTACGTACTGGTGGAAACAAGAAAAAACAATTATCATTTGTTTGTATAGATCAGGAAGTAAAGAAATTTGATTTCAACGTACATGGATCTGCTTTATTTGCATAGAGACTGTCCACAAACTCAACAGCATCAGGCTCATTGTTAGAATCACCTTTCCCACTATGCTCCAACAGAGTATCCTTACACTGCACCTTCCAACCTGTTTTACCCGTTGCGTCGATAATTCCCTGAGTGGTATGCGTTTTTAAGGCAGATTTATCCTTTAATGAATTCAGCTCAACCAGAGACCACATGACACTACTACACAACTGAGGAGCAAAGTAAGTGTCAAGAAAGATTAAGACTTGAAATTCTGTCTTATGCAAATTACCTTGTTGTTTAGAAGAAGTTCACTCAGATTATCTAGAAAAGAAATAATTGTTAATATTTCAAACTTCATGAATCACTGATCATTGTCTGCTTGAATTGATTCTAATTACCTTTTACTCGATGTTGATTGACACGGGTTAGAAACCGTAATCTCCATGCGTCAGAAGAGCCAATTTTATCGTTTGTCTAGAAAAGACGAAGAGATTTGAGGAATTAAGGTAATCAGTCTGACATGTAATGATTAGAGTAATTCAACTTAATAAGACATACCACAGACTTATTATCTTTGTCAACAATACATTTTGGAACTAGATCCTCACTCTTGAAATCATTACTAACAATAGGTGGCCATGACATCATAGCCACAATACGTACATTGTAGCAGAGACTTTGTGAAAACCCTATTTCTTTGATCGCTAGAAAAACATAAAATCAACACAGCAATAAGTTCATTATAAAATAATTAGAGAAAGAGCTTACAAAATATAGATACTGTCTTAATTTTTACGTTAAAGTTTAGATTGACTTGAAGACTTACTTTTTACAAACAAACTGCTTCCAATCACTGAAAAACATAATTGAAGACATTGGGATTATGAATACCAAGATTTTGGGAAATTAATCTTTGACTTACGTAAATTAAGGTTATTCTTCACATCCTTTATGTAGTAAGAATTGTATAGGTCTAATGCGATATTGGGAACATCTGCTGTTATTAATCCGAAGTAGTGAAAAATGTCCATATTGCATCCTGTCATTTTCATGTTGGTTGGAAGAACCTTTCCAAAATAGTTATTTTTATCTAGAAATAAAAATAAACTCACCAGCCCATTCTTCAAATAACTCAACCTAATTCTAATTATTAATTGGGCTCAATTATTTCTTTTTTTTAATTTGGACAGAATATATTGAAAGGAATCATGACGGCTGGGTTCGGGTTACGATGGAGTAGTTTCTTATCTGCTACAAATTAGATAATATTAGTCATTTAATACAAAAAAACTCAATATAAAACGAAAGAAATGAACAAGAAATGTTTGATCATGGTTGATGAATAATTTTTGTACCCAACCGTCATTTTTTCTATCCAAATTAATAGAAGTTGATTTTCTAACCCGGAGAATTTTGTAATACCAGATTTCGGGTATTTGCCGAATTACACAATTTTCAAAAACTCCTGACGTAATCTGGTACTCAATCATCATTTCTGCCATTTAAATTAGTGAAGTTTAATTTCTAACAAGGAAAATTTTTTAAATAGCCGGATTCAGGTATTTGCTTTGGGTATTTTTCAAATTAAATAATTTTCCAAAATTCATGACAAAATGTGCCATCCATTCGTAATAATTTTCTAAATTGATTACTAGGAACTTGGATAATGCCCGGGTTCGGATATTTTCTATATTGACAAATTTTTCACATCGACGATTAGAGAAAATTTAAACATTGATTATTCGTGATTAATTCGTGGAGAGATATTTGACACTTGTAATCGCTACCAAGCCGCTAGATCCAGCGGTCATCGAGATAATTAAGTTACAAGTTGGGACTAATTGGTCTTTTAAACGAGAAGTGCACATTCGTTTTTTTCCTTAACTCTATTTTTTTTTCACTCTTGAGGTTGTCTAAAATTATTTTGTATTTTTTTCACTCACCGCGATCACTCTTTTCACGCAAAGAGGTTGATTCGCCATACTTGAATTTTATATTGGAACATGATAGATTCGTGTACCAATCGGCATACTGTGAAATCTGGAAACAAATAAATAACTTGAACAATTTAAGGGAAAATCAATATATTAAGAAGATTGGATAAATTGAATAATAAATTACTTACCCTAGGATTGTGGACCAATTTCTCACTCTCGTTATAACCTTTAAAAATCAACATTCTAGTTATTCACTTGGAAAAATTAAGTTGGAATTTTAACTTACTAAGAGCTTCGACTCTCTGCTTGTTTATAATTTCCAACTCCCCTTCCGCCCATGGGGTAAACTTCGTTTCCTTCAGGATCACCTGTAAAGAAAAGAAAATATTTTTGTTAGTCAAGCAGATATTAAGTACGAATTCAATTAGATAAGAATCGGTGAGGGTCTGGGGCTTTGCTAATTACTTTATCAAAATTAGATAATATTAGATAGATGGTGTCAGAAATACCCTCAGGCAAATGTCCAAACAAAAGTTTATAAATTTTAAAATTTCTTACCTTTTCTCCGTTGTCTTGATCGAGACAGATACCTGTAAACTCAAGTCCATTTGCTGGAGACGGTAGGATACCCAACTCTATCATTAAGCTTACTCCAACCAACAGACTCACCACCTTCATGTTGAACAAGTAAAACAATCAAATAAAAATCAAATTAAATTTCACAGTTACTTAATCGCCCATATTTTCTTTTGCAAAAAAAAATTCCAAGTTCAATGAACCTTTTCAGAGAGAAACAAAAACTTTATAACAAAGATCGGCAATTTGAGCTCCCACCGCTTGAGACGAGCTCTTGACATTGTAGTTGGGTAATAATTCGAGTAATAAGATGGTTATTTTTGTGAAAATTTAGTAGTGAGAGTTGAACCCAGAAAAAAAAATTTTTTTGTTTCTGCGAGCCTAAACCAGAGAAGAGCGAGATAGAAAACTTCATTTTAATTTTTAATTAATTAATTAATTAAATTAATCAAAAATAATTAATGAAAATATAAAACTATTTAACATTTCGTGTTTTACAGATGAGCTAATGTTGACATTACCTTCCTAAATTCAAATATTATTTTTCACGCCTTATTAGCATAAAGTAATCTTCAAAGATCAAAGCGCATACCGTTGGACATTGTATTTTTAAATTTTACAATAATTTAGTACTTTTGTTTGTTAAATAAACCTTAGCCCAGCCGCCCCATACAGAAGATTTTTATGAGTCGTATTGAAAAGGTCTTATGGAAACTGTTTCAAATTATTAAGGATGTTTAAACTCTTCAGGATATTGANATGAGTCGTATTGAAAAGGTCTTATGGAAACTGTTTCAAATTATTAAGGATGTTTAAACTCTTCAGGATATTGAAATTGTTGATTCAGAAGAAGGTGAAGAAGAGTCTGAGGCAATTGACCCCAAAACTAATCATCCACAACTAGGGATTGCAATTGAAGACCGTCCCCGATCAGGGAATCGGGGATTTCGGGGAAATAGATTCCCTGGAAACGCCGGGGATCCCCGATCGGGAAAAATAACATCAACATAATAGAATTAAGTTGTGTTTTTTCTTTTTGTTATTTGTTTAAAAATTTTTTTTCATAATTATTATTTTTTTTCACAAAAGTTTGTTAGTTTGTTGTGAATGGTGAAATGCAAAAAAAAACTAAATCGGGGGACCGACGGGGAAAACGGGTATTTCCCCCTCCCCGTTGTCGGGGCAATTTCCCCGCCAATTGCANGGGGACCGACGGGGAAAACGGGTATTTCCCCCTCCCCGTTGTCGGGGCAATTTCCCCGCCAATTGCAATCCCTATCCACAAATTTAGGATATGACTTCCGACTCCATTTTCTGCACCTACCGGTTCTTCGTCGTACGCAGGTATCTCTGTTGTACCTATGAATAACAATAAAAGCCAACAATTATATAAAAATTTATAAATTTCTCTAAAAACTTCGAAATATTGATTTATTGGTAAAATTCTAAAAAATTACCTCCATTGAAACCTTTCTCTTCTTTGGACAAAACCATAACCCCAACGGTCCATTTCCCGTTACCACCTACAGTCTGTGGGTTTTCAATTGTATCCACGGTTGCACAACCCTCCTTGGCATCTACATAAAGTAAAAATAGTGTGATTGAATCGAAAATCAGTCTTAACAACAGTAACATTAGAAGAGCTTACCTTTAGAGAATAATTGGTTACGTACTGGTGGAAACAAGAAAAAACAATTATCATTTGTTTGTATAGATCAGGAAGTAAAGAAATTTGATTTCAACGTACATGGATCTGCTTTATTTGCATAGAGACTGTCCACAAACTCAATAGCATCAAGCTCATTGTTAGAATCACCTTTCCCATTATGCTCCAACAAAGTATCCTTACAGTGTCAAGAAAGATTATGACTTGAAATTATATCTTATGCAAATTACCTTGTTGTTTAAAAAAAGTTCACTCAGCTTATCTAGAAAAGAAATAATTGTTAATACAGTGGTTTCAGCTTAATGTCACTACCCCTTAAGTCACACTTTGCTTATGGTCACCCTGTTGGCTTTCGCTAAACTCCATGCTCTCATGTACTAAATACTCTGCCTCATGTGACACCTCCTATTGTCAACCTCCGCCTATTGTCATCCCATTTGAAGAGAATGTACCGCACATAACCACACCTTCATGGCAACTTTCGGTTGTCAGGCCCAGAATATACTCGTGCTTGCTTAAATGGTGTGGGCGGTCAGACACCCTTGGGGGAACTGTTTCATTAACCTATTTGTTGTATTCTACTATGCGATCCTCGATCGTGAAAGTTTATTTTTTTAAAGACTCAGCCGCAGTCGCGGGTTTATTGCAACCGCGAGTATGCCAACCTTAGATGGGCACATGGTTAGAATTGAGAAACTTAAAGTTTTAATGATAAGCAACATTGGAAGTGAAGAATTTTGCAAACAAGTACCGATATTTTGGGAGTTTCTGACACGATAATATCTCAAAGCCATTTTTCTGGCTTATTGTAAAAAAAACTTGCTGATTACTTTAAGAAGTAATTTGCTTTTAGAGTATTCCAAATTCAGGTAATAACTTCAAAAGCTGTAAAATAAATCGAGAAAGGTATCGTATCATAAAATGCGCCTCTAAAACCAGAAACTTCGGTTTATGTCACCTAATCTATGAAGTATTAGTCAGTTACCATTATCGGCTATTGTCAACTCCGCCTACTGTCAACCGATTTTTTGGCTCCCTCGGAGGTGTTAAGCTAAAACCACTGTATTTCAAACTTCATGAATCACTGATCATTGCCTGCTTGAATTGATTCTAATTACCTTTTACTCGATGTTGATTGACACGGCTTATAAACCGTAATCTCTATGCGTCAGAACACCCAACTTTATCGTTTGTCTAGAAAAGACGAAGAGATTTGAGGAATTAAGCTAATCAGCCTGACATGTAATGATTAGAGTAATTCAACTTAATAAGACATACGACAGACTTATTATCTTTGTCAAGAATACATTTTGGAACTAGATCCTCAGGATTGAAATCTTTAGTAAAAGGAGCTGGCCATGACAGTACATTCACAACACGTACATTGGAGCAGAATTTTTGTGAAAACCCTACTTCTTTGGTCACTAGAAAAGCATAAAATCAACAGAGCAATCAGTTAGGAAGGACATAATAAAATTAGAGACTTACTTTTTCGAAACAAACTGTTTGGAATCTCTGAAAAACATAATTGAAGACATTGGGATTATGAATAGTAAGTTTTTGGGAAATTAATCTTTGACTCTTATCGAGTTTACCCTTTAAGTAGGCATTGTAAAACTTCAGTCCGACATTGGGAACATCTACTGTCTTAGGTCCGTACAAGTGTAAAGTGTCCGCATTGCATGCTGTCGTTTTGACGCTTGGAACAGCCACTGACCAATAGCTACCACCATGAACTAGAAATAAAATTAACTCACTTCAAATAACTCAACCCAATTACACTTCAAAAAATTGGGATAAATTATTTCTATTATTTAATTTGGACAGAATATAGTGAAAGGAATCATAAAGGCTTGCTTCGANTAAATTATTTCTATTATTTAATTTGGACAGAATATAGTGAAAGGAATCATAAAGGCTTGCTTCGAGTTTCAATGCAGTAGTTTCTAATATGCGACAAATTAGATGAAATTACTAATTTAATACAAAAAAATCAATATTAAACGAAAGAAATGAACAGGAATGTTTGATCATGATGTATTTTCCTAAATGAATAATTTTCCAAAATTCCTGACGTAATTTTGTACCCAATCGTGATTTTTTCCATCTAAATTAGTGAAATTGCGTATGTAACCCGGAGAATTTTGTAATTCCAGATTTCGGGTATTGCCGGATTAAAAAATTTTCAAAAATTCCTGACGTATTTTTGTACCCAATCATCATTTTTGCCATTTAAATTTGGATAATGCCCGTGTTCGGGTATTTCCTATATTGACAAATTTTTCAAAATTCCTTACTAAATTTTGACACCTGACCTAATCTCATTTTTTTTCTTTCCGGAAAGATCAAAAATAAATTGTCTCACTTCACTAAAGGTTAGCATATTTATTTTGAGTTTACACTGTACTGTTACTCTCATGGGTAGGTGCACCGTGGTCATATTTTGAGTCGTAATCGGCGATTAGAGAATGTTTAAACATTGATTAATATGTATCTTAATAAAAAAATAGGGGAGTTAATTTTAGCCAGTGATTAATTCGTGGAGAGATATTTGACACTTTTAATCGCTACCAAGCCGCTAGATTGAGAGGTCATCAAGATAATTAAGTTAGAAGTTGGGACCTATTCTCGAGCCAAAAATTATTTAGCCTTCAAAATGTCGGACGTGCAGGAGCTTAACAACTCCTGTAAAAAAAAGAATGGAAATGTAATTCTGGAGTTTCGGAGACCGGTGGCATACTTTGCGGACCTTTTAAATTATAACGTTTATATTAACTACCGATAACAATATTAGTTCGTAACATTTGAGTAAGACAGATGGTGGGTTTGGTAAAAATACAATAAGATTCACATTTTATTGCCTCGCGCTCTCTTACTTCCATCAATATTGTTTTCTTACGTGAGCAGTAAGAAAACTCCCATTCATGTCGTCTCTTCGACGGATAGATTTACTAATGATTCTATTTTCGGAAGTCTCTCTTATTACTCTCGTATTCTCAGGACAGTTTTTTTATAAAATGCCCCGTTTGTCTGCATTTATTGCATCTCCCCCGCTCAAAACGTGGGTTCTGCTGTTTCTGAGAATCATTTGGTGCTAACTTTTCAGTACCAGTTGTTTTTGTCTCTTGGCTTTGATTGCCACGACGAAAACTACGTTCTGCCTTCAGTAGAGGCCTCTGACATGTTTCTGGTTTCTCCATTTTTCTCAACTTATGAAGAATCTCATTTACATCTTTGTGCGATATTGGGAAGATTTAGAGTGTGTTACTTCAATTCTCAACGATTTAAGAAGGATGTCTACAAAAAATATCTTTGGAAACACTGCACTGTTGTTGTAGTGGTTGGTGGAATGTGCTATTTAGTGGAAATTTTTTTTAATCGAAAGTTCATGCGGGAAATATAAATAACACAAAGGTTCTGTTATAGTTTCAATCGGCCATCATTCTTTCTTGCGGACGCNAAAAAATATCTTTGGAAACACTGCACTGTTGTTGTAGTGGTTGGTGGAATGTGCTATTTAGTGGAAATTTTTTTTTAATCGAAAGTTCATGCGGGAAATATAAATAACACAAAGGTTCTGTTATAGTTTCAATCGGCCATCATTCTTTCTTGCGGACGTTTCTGATTGGCTCTCTGACAATTTAACCAGGAACCAATAAGAAGAGAGCAATGGCCGAAGGCTCATTTTTTAAAAGTACCTTTTTGTAAAGTATACTGCACTTGTATAACAAACAAAAATAATTTTTATTAAAAAACCCTAATCCATGACATAACTTCTCTGTCCAATTGTTGGTTAGCCATTGTTAATCAATATCTCATTGTTGCTCAACTTGAAAAATAACAAAGAAATCAGTAGTCAGGTAAGCTAAATACTATCCTAACAAAGTAATTTACCTACATAAATAATTTATGCTTATTTTAAGAGTGAGCTTATCATATTCAAAATTCATCCGTGTAACAGTAAGATGTTAATTATTTAATTTTAAACTAAAAATCAATTGATTCTCTATTTCGTTAGATTTGCACAATACACAAGACGTTGTATCCTAATCTCTCTCTCAAGTTTAATTCCTCGTGACTGTTATTTGAAAATTGGTAGAGGGATTCATCTCCAGTAGCCAGCTGGTTTGTTATTAATTATTAATTGTTTACTTAATGGTTTCATTAATTGAATGAATTTAGTTTTCTTTTCTTCTTTTATTTGAGATGAATCAAAAGACCTTGTTGACAAGTCCATTCGTTGGAATTTTGACAGCTGTCGCCTTAGGTTTTATCACGCCATTTCTCATCGTCAGACTCAAGCGCCTAATTCTCACACTCAAAACTAACCACAACGGAATCTCATCATCGTCCTCACCGATATCAACCAATCTCTCAATAGTATCAACAACAGAGAGTAACGTCAAAGAAAAAGAGTATAACCTATGGAATACGGCTATTTTTTTCCCATGTCACTCTCCAGAAGATCCCAAGTCATCACTAGCTAAACTCCTCTTCTACTTGGGAGAAGCACAACGAAGTCTCAAAATTTGTGTAATGACCATGACTTATGACCCTATCTATGACATTCTCATCCAGAAGCACAAGGATGGTGTCCAAGTTCGAGTTTTCACTTCTCATAATGTTGCAACGAGAAAGGGCAGGCGACTTCGAGATAAAGGTATTTACACTAATATAATAGTCTGAACATAACCTATGGATTTTTAAATAATCAAAAATTAGAACTTATTTCAGGGATTAAGTAAAACTAAAAAAATTTTTTTTTAATTTGGATTATATTGAAGATTGTAGCTTTTGAATTGGATTATTATAAAATTTTATTTCTTAACAGGAATTCCTGTACGGAGTAAGAAGAAAGGCGGATACTCGACAGAGATGCACAACAAATATGCTATTGTGGACGATGAAGCAATTCTAACTGGGTCAATGAATTGGACTGCAGTGGTAAAATTTACTCCACACAATCATTTTTGTCTACCATAATTATTGCTTGATTTTTTTTTAACGGATTCAGTCTATTACACAACAAAGGGAGAACATCTTGATTACCACAGATGAACGAATTGTACCCAAATTCGTTAATCATTTTGAATTAATGTGGGCTGACTTCTGGGATGACAACTTAGATGCCGAAGGTAATCGATTAGACCAACCAGGCAAGTAATTTATGTGTTTATTTTATATTTTCGAGTTTAAACTGCTTTCAAGGCTGTTTTTTTTTTTTTTTTGTTTATTTACTGATTTCAAGGCTGTTTTTTTTTGTTTATTTACTGATTTCTTAACCTAATTTAATTACTAATTTCTCAACCTAATTCGTAATATTTAATAATAATAATAATAGTAAGAATGTGCTCTCAATTTTAAATTTCAAAATGTTCAAATTGAGATGAAAATGATGCTTATCGAACTTTACATCAGTCCCTTCTTTGATTTACTAATCAAAATCCCCTCATTTTATGAAACGTAAGTTTCAAAAAGGCACATTCATTATCAATTTCGCCTTGTTTGATCAAGGACCTTTGAAAAATAAATATATTCTACTAATTCTATATCTCAAGTCTTTGGCAAATGGGAACGGTTTGTGATTAGTTTTAGACAACTGTAAATGTCTCAAAAAGTTGTGGACCGTAATGGGTTACGACGTTGATGACATAGTCATGATAGTACATCATGATACAAAGTGGTTGACCTAGAATTAATGATGCCCATACAATTATATTACCCCATCGTGTCCGGTCACCGTTCTTCAGAATAAGTTTACACAAGAAGGACAGTGGTAGTTGTGACATCATACCCAAGAAAGCCCAAATCTAACAAAAATTTAATTAAACATGAGTCAAAATATTTTAAAATTGTTTAAAAATTGCAGATTTTTGTTATTAAAGTGAACTACAGACCTTGAAAGTTCTAAGAGGAACTGATACCAAGTACTCATGAAAGAAAGCAGATGTGAAGAAAACAACGACAGAGGCCTTAAACTTTGACCCTGTGGACTTAAGTATAGGAATATACATGTGACGTACGGCCCAACGATGAACTGGTGTGTTCCAGGTTCTCCAAAATGTATCAATATCTAATGAAACCCAATGGAAATGATTGTAAGTACATGAACTAATTGAGTATACCCAATACAATAATAATTATTCTTACTCACCTGGAGAATTCCACCAATCAGAGTAAAAGTCTCGATCTGCAAACTTCAAAATTTCACCTACAACGTTGAGAGCACAGTGGAAGAAGAGGTAAAAAAATACAAGCCAAATCAAATGATTTGGAATCTACGAATGAAAAACAAAATAATTACAGAAATTATTTTTAAAATTTGAATCTAAAGGTGTAAATTACTAAAACAAGACATACAGCTAATTTCAGTAGCCTCTCTTGAATCTTGATCAAATCCATATTAGAAAATGGTATGAGTGAATTTTTAACTGATGGAATGATCCATTGTTGTATCAATGCCACAACTAATTGTGCTCCAAAGAAACACTCAAGTCCTCGACGGAGAAGAAATCGTTTTCGTATTCGATCTGATCGTGGAAAATTAAGTTCATAACAAAGCGTCGGTGCAAAAATGTAGTAGTAGAGATCCGTAATGTACAAATTATTTGGGTATTCAACATCTCCTATTGATTTTGGAGATTCTGGTGAAATTGTATCTAAAAATTTGAACAAATTTCATAAAATCATTCAAAGATCTTTTTATCAAACTCACCACAACAAATCAAAATTGAAACTAATTGAACTAAATTCTTAATTTACTTGGTGTAGATGCATAATTTTGTGAAGACATTCGACGTCGTCGATTAGGTCCTATTGGTCCCACTGCCGTCCGACACCATCCATTCACCTAATTACACATTTTCTTAAATTATATCAAATTTCTTAATTATATTACTTATTAAGAACTTGATCTAGATCCAACTTACCTGTCCATATGACCATAATTTTAGAAAAATTATACAATAACAGAAGCAGTTGATTGTGGCACCAAACAATGAAAATACTTGAGTTCCCCACATATTGAAAATTGCAATTGGTGTCAGTAGAAGAACGAACAAGTTGGTCACCTGAAAAATTTGAAAATCTCCATTACACCGAGTNATTGCAATTGGTGTCAGTAGAAGAACGAACAAGTTGGTCACCTGAAAAATTTGAAAATCTCCATTACACCGAGTTTCTGAGTAAGTTTACACATAAGAAAAGAAAATTCAGTAAAAATTCAACTAAATGTAAGATTTGACTAAAATTAAAATGTTCAAATCTGATTGGTTGAATATGAATTTTCTGACTGGTAGTCTTACTGAAAGAATTTTTATATTCTAAATATGTCAATAACAAGTATTAGGATTGAATTAAGTACCTGTGCAAGCATTCCATGACGTTCTGACAGTGCTCCTGAAGCCAGTCCCTTGTCAATTAGCAAACCCATCAAAATATGAACATTCGAATCTGTATAAATTCAATCCCATAATTAAATTTGATGATTTTAATCAATACGTTAGTTACAAAGTTCCAAGATTGTATCAATTTCATGAAATAACCTTGTTTTTGGTTAAATTTTTTAGTTAAATTTGCTTCAACTTACAAATGAGAAGGATGAGTGATTGAGGTATGACAGTGACCGATGTATCACCAAGAAATACACGATACCATTCATAAGGATCAATCCGAATTCCATACTTGATGACATTTTCAAGAAAAAGTCTTGACCCTCCGAGGAAGAGGAGAAGAAACCCCCAATTTACAAATCCTCCAAAATCATTAAATCCAGATGACCAAGAGAAGAGAGAATCACAAGGACGGTGAATTCTTATGAAAACAATCAAAGGAAACTTGTATTTAAATTGAAGATACCTTTGAACTTGAAACATTGTACTTTTTAATTGAACCACATCATTAAGCAATATAAGTACTTACGGTCTATCTGGTCTTTTCCTACGTAGTTTTTGTTCCAATTGATTAATATCTTCAACTTCCGTTGTTGATTTAATTCGACGGATACGGGGTTTAGCATGACCAGAAGCTACAGTTGGAGGTATAATATTGTTTGACATAGTGTCACCTGTCATGGCAGGAATCAGGAATGGATCAGTGACTACCACCGGTGTCAATTCTGGACCTTTTTCACTCCTTTGTAAAATGACCTAAATAATGATGAAAAAAATCAAACAATAATAATTATTGTTAATTTTCTATTTGACAGAATTGAAGGTGAAATTTGGCGGAAACTGACATAGACTCATCTTTAACTTACCGACGAGACGACTACTGAGAATGAGATGAAGAGACACGAATCATGTGAACAATTCCAATCTACTCTAATGCTCAACACGACGATGACATGAAGACAAAGGTCCAAAGTATTTGTTAACAAAGGTTAATATTTATCTAAAATAATTATTGAAAATAGAAAATGAGATCAAAATTGAGACTATCTTACTTATCCAAACTCCTTAGACATTAAGAGTTATATTAGTTGATTCAAGTCTAATTTAAATTTTAATTTTAATTTTAACATACCTAAGTAAGATCATCAAATTTTAATTGCTTCAAAGTATTTAGGCATTGATTTCCCAATGATTTCATCAAGGTATCCATTTTTGTTCTGAATATGACGTTCCGAATTAAAAATTAATTTTCGGAGCTTCACTAATATCATATTTGTAGTCTTATGACCTCTATGTTGTTCAAGTTTCATGGAAAAGGCTCGATAAACTATATATCGAACCTCTAATTGTGTAATTGAGAATTTCATATCTCTAACTTCTGAAGAAGATTTTAACGACTCAAAGGACTTGAGACACTTGCATTGATAGTGTATTTCTTCCTCAATATTCGTATCATTGTAAAGTTTTACAATTCTGTAACAAGATTAAAAATTATTATATACTCATTATCACCTTAATCAGAAGGGATAAATTAGAATTAATAACACTAATTAAAAGTAATAAACTTACTTGTATATACTTGTTGCAAAAGTACAAATCCCATTCATAAGGACTGTAGCCTTGGTTGATTCAAGACCTTTTGAATTGTAATATAATATACGACATGCTGCTTGAAATTTAAATGACATCATCAACGCTGCTTCAAATATAGTTCGAGCTATTCTTTTTCTAGAATTGAATGAAGGATCCAAAGTTAATTGACAGAGACGTAGAGGTTTCATGATTCTAATACGTTTGCTAATAAAACTGCGAGAAAAAAAAATGAATCAACCTTACTTTAATAACTAAAATTTTTATATTGTAGATATGAAAGTTTGACTTACTCTTCCGGTGAACTGTATGATTTCATTGAGAAGGACATTGTAGATGCTGAGTCAATCCCACTGTACAATCTAAAGTCTCTAGTGACATGTCCATTTGTGATATTAAATTTCCAACCACAGAATACAATCCATTCGTTTCTTGGAGTTGGTACATTTGATGGTACAAATAGATTTGTTTTTGATTTTGATTCATTAAAACAACATCCATATTCTGGTATTCCTTTATGTAAGAGGTTATACAAGGATGCCACACGATTTGGATCAGGTGATATATAAAGATAGTCATCAACAGTACGGAGAAAGAATTCACCAGTAACATTGAGGAATTCAGATAGATACTTTTGTTCCATGTGACCGTAGTAAATGTTACATAATGATTGGGACAATGTAGAACCCTAAATTAACAATAAATTCATCAATAAAATCATCAAATTTAAATTATTCTAAAAATACTAAGTATTTCAATATGAATACGTGAAGAAAATTTTTAATTTTTAATTGAACCAACCAGATTCAAGTTTAAATTTGAATACTTTAAATTTTATTGGTTGAATCGAATTATAAATTTTCTTGAGGCATGGACATTGAAAGACCCCAGTGTATACACATTGTTGGTGTTGATTTTTGTTTAGTAGTACCTACCTGAGCAAGCCCATGTGAGAAAGTAAACAAATCTTTCCCAATTCTGACAATTTCGTATGATCTTGTATATTTTAAGATCAACTTTAATGATAAATTCGTATCGAATCTTTTATCCTGAAGATAACAGAAATGTAACATAGTAGAGTTATAGACATGAGAATAAAATTAATTTTAGGTACAGAAAACTAACCTCTAAAGTTTTCCACACATGTGTTCGAGGATTTATTCTAGAATTTCCCAAGCACATCTCATCCCCAGTAGTTGTTAGAGTACGAAATAACTAAAAGAGTGAGTAAAGAAAAAAATTACTAATCTTATTCAGAAGTTTTTAATAATCAATTTGACTCAAATGATAAGTACCTTACCTTGCGAGGTGTGTACTTTCCTCCAATTAACATCTGCTTCACAATGTATTGTTTCCTGATGTCAACAAGTTGACGGAGAATAGAGTGTACCTTGCCAGTGTCAACTGAAGGAAAGGCATCAGAGATATCCATTCTGAGGTAATATAATTTCGGACATCCTCTAATCTTCCAATATTTTAAGAAATTTTTCCAAAAGTAACAAATACGACTTTCATTGAGAGTAGCATGTGGAGCTACGGATTCACAAAGGTAGTTGAGCAACAATCGAATATTTTCAAGAAGTATGGGAGAAATCCTTAAAATAATTTAAAAAAAAAGAGCAAATTGTTGAATCTTACATACTTTTACAAATTATTAAGAAATTCCTACTTGTTTTTCAGATTTAATGCAAGAATTGGCCTCAAATCGTCCTTCTTTGGGATAAACCTCAAACTTGCTGTTGGTGTTATTTTTTCTTCACACAATCTATGAATTTTCTTTAGTTTTGAACTCTGGATATATCGTTCTTTGACTCTGTCACATAGACTTTTCCAAGTGTCTTGGAAGTATAGATTAAGTTGACGTCTTGTATTTTGTAACTCAGTGATGTAAAATCCTACTGAGAGAATGCTATGGACATAGTCTGAGAATATCCAAGAAATCGTTCGGCTGAAAATGTTGAGTTTCATAGTAGGGTCTTCCACATCATCCAACCATCTGCAGTGACTTGAGTTGAAAGGTTCCATCAATTGACCCAAAGTAAATGTTGATCGAATTCCAGCAAGAAAAAATATTTTAATAAATTTTATCAATTTTCTCAGATTGTAATTAGAACCAAGTAACCGTTTACATCCGGAGATTCTGAGTACAGTTGATATTCCGGCTAGAACTGATTCATGTGGAATCTTATCCATGATCTTCTTTGATAACTGTTGTTTACATTTCTTCTTTTGCAATTGAATCAGAGAAATTGTTGGCTTCAAGGATTGTGTTGGTACATGTGGGACTTTATATACCCAATACAATGTGCAACGTTTCACAAATTCAGCGAGATTCTTGATCCTTTTGTGAAATTTGACAATTTTGTTCAATAGTTTGTCCATTTGGGTCAATTTACCTGATATTTTTAGTTCATTTATCATTGTTAGGATCATTGGATTTGTACTATCAGCTGTGTTTGGTACCAAATGTACAGGGAAATCAAGAATTAAATTTCGTATCTTCACACCAGGTGATTCAGCGCAAGTGTTTAGACGGTTTAGATGCAAAATTTGGTGCATAGATGCAGATTTAGGGAATCTTCCCCTGGGGCTTTTGTAGTAGAGCAGTTTCGTTTTGTCTAGAAGAATTTTCTGCGAGTATGGCATCCAACTGGGTTGACAAACTGGATCCGATTGTACTGATAAACTCATCAGTGTTTGTCCTATGCTCTGCGTCATTTTCATCCTTTCATATTTTTTCTTCTTCTGCGAAGGTGATGTGAACGATGGGGAAATATTCATTGACGAACTGGGCTGATAAATTAAATCCGATTGTACTGAAAACCGCACCACTCTTCCTTCTACGCTCTCCGTCGTTTTCATTTTTTTATACTTTTTCTTCTTTTGTGGAAGCGGTTTGAACAATGGGGAAATATTCACTGGCGATACTTGTTCAGCTGCATCTATGTTTTGATCAAACGTATTAGCTCTCTTCCTCTTCCGAGTTTGAAAAGACAACGGTTGACAGGCTGGATTCGGTTCTGACAACCCAATTGGTAATTCTTCTCTGCTTTCCCTTGCTTTCTTCATTTTATTTTTTTTATTCTTCTTTCGTGAAGGCAATTTAGAAACATTCATTGGTAATACTTGGTCAGTTGTGGCTATATTTTGTACAGGAGTAGTTTTCTTCCGTTTTTGTGCTCGAGGTTTGACTCTCAGTCCATATTTAATCGCAGCCGTAGTAGATATTCGATGGACAATAAAATGTTGAACATGCTCTTCGGAAATAAATGCTGGAAGTCTCAATCCAACCAATTTATTTGGTTTTGGAGTGTCAGCCTTCATAGACCAAGTCTCTTTTGTAACCGTATCGAGCCTCCCGGGAAAGTATTTATCATCCATAATACAAATGTAAGTGAGCATATTACCATCCATACCTTCTGGCGGCCGTATAGTCTGACAAGATAGAGGTAGATTGGGATGAGCTGCCAACAATCTCTGTTTTTCCTCTTCACGGTCTTTGATGATTTTCTCTAGTATCGTAGGCTTTGGCACCAACCAACGCAAAGGACGTTTCGTTAGAATCATGATGAGACAAACACAAAAATAATTAAAAAATTTAATCTAAAGTTATCAATTTTATGTTTTTTTTTATTTTTACAAACTCCCGCTTCTCAATTTTCAAATTGAACTTCCCGCTTTAATTTTTTCAAATCCATGTGCTTCCCACGTGGATTTTAAATTTGAATTTTCCCGGGCTCTGGGAATTTTTTATGTTTAGGCTATAGGAAGGTTTTTCATAATCCTTTATATCCCTAATCAATTCAATTCACTGTTTTGACATATTTTTTTTATTTACACAAAACAACTCCCCTTGTTTTTATTTTATTCAAATTGAAATCAGCTGAAGGGGTTTGATTAATTGACATTCAGTCGTCTTAACTGCAAAGGATGTGGATGTGACACTGAACATTCTATGTCAGATTTTTGGACACAATTCCTCAACCACTTTTTATCTATTTTACTACTAAAGATAATATGAAACCATGAGGCCAATGACTGAGACGAGGTGAGTCGCTTACGCTTAACATTAATTTGCTGACTATACGCTTTCTGTGTGTTAATAATGAATGTTAATTTTTGCTGTCGATTGTTCCCACATCACCGTTCCATCATTTGTACCAGTTGACAATGTGAACCATTTGCACAGTACAGTAGTTTAGTACACATGTACTAAGCTAAGCATGTACTTATTCTCGGATTAATCCGAGAATAGTTCTCTCGATTTACTAAAGGAAAAGAAGGTGTCTTTAATAGTAACTACTATGTTCATCTTTTTTAGGAAACGAAGGCTCAGTGACCCGCAATTGCTTGCAAATAAGAGACTGAGTAATGGGTTTAGTAAGACAGACCATGTGACGACAAGGTCTCAAGCCAAAAATGATCCCAGTTCGAGAGTAAGTCCAGCACGGAAAGTAAAGCACAAACATCTGACTACTGAAGAACGTCGACTCATGATCTCTATGAGTCTCCGACATGAAGAAAAACACACGGCGCAGGCGTTTATGAACAGCCACAGCAGTAGTCATCAGGATGAAAGTACACGGAAAGCCTTGAAGAGAAACTGTCGTTTGCTTTCGACTAGTGGAAGGACCAACGGTCGTGCAAAAGTAAGAATCATTGGGGGACATGGACTCAGAACCAAAATCCTAAGCTCAATCAACGGTCATCAGAATGAAATAGTAGTGAATGAGGCACAGAAGCGAGCGAGAGAGGTCAAAACAAGGGAAACAAGGGCGAAGAAACGCCGCTCAGCACTTTGGGTTCTTAACTGTGAAGCTGAAGAATTCCTTTTTGGAGAAACGGCGGCTGAGGATCATGAGGTTGAACTACCACCGATTTTATCTCCACCAAGGAAAAGGTATGTAAAGTAGATGAATCTTTTAGTCAAATTTTATAAAATTTTAAAATATATTTTTGATTCTTTTTCCGGTTCCAATTCAATGTATCGAATCACTTTTTGTTTAGACGACGGATGCGTGCTACAGAACTAGGGGAACTATTGAAGGAAACACCTCTACTGGAATCAAAACTACGGAGTGTTCCGGGTTCTTCTGAAAGTGAGGAAGACTCCATGCCATCATCTGAAGTGAGTACCAAACGTAAGGAAAAAAAGAACCGAGGAAGCCGGGAGATTGTCAAGCTAAAGGTTCAGGAGATAAATTTTTCTGAAGAAGAGACCTTGAACAATGAAAACAATACATTTTCAAATTTGGACTTTTCGGCTCTTAACTACAATTTGGTGCTCGAACCCTCGAGCCCAAGTCCAACACTTTTAGATCCTATGCAGTCACAATCCGTCCGAATTCAGCGTATCCTTGAGTCTCTCCAATGGACATTTTCATTTGAGGTAAATTTCATTGTTCTAGGTAATAATAATAATATATTGTGACAGAATCAACAAAACTGAATTAGAATTTTTTAGATTTACACCCTGAATTTGAATAACCATTGTTGGATACAAAAATTTTAATTTTGTTGATAATTTTAAGGAAAAGCTGAAATTTTTTTTTATTTTTGCTTAATTTTATGATTGTTATATGATTTCCAGAGCGTTCCTAGTTCTGAAGTTTGGTACGAGACATTCTGCCACCAGGAGAGACCACGAGAACCGTTCCTTTGCCCAATTGAGAGCCCAGTGAGACTTCCTTACGAAGCGAAAGGTGTGGGGAGGGGCTCTCTGAAGAGAATTCGAAGACCACCGCGAAAATCCCCTCGTTGCCACGCCTCTACACAAGCCATCCTCTCGGCTTTGAAACCAAGAAGTGGGCGACATACTCTCCCAATCACACCCACCTCGTCATGTCCTCCCTCGCTTCCCTCTCCACCAAAAAAATCAATCACTGTATCTCATATCCAAGAAACACCAGTTTCATCCACTAGTTCATCCATTTCATCTGGTTTCTCACTACCACATCCTCGCCTTCGACAAAATTCTGATGGAAATGAGAAACCTACTGCACTTAATGAATCAACAGACTCAGTCAACCAATCAGCATCCAACGCCATTGAAAACGGAATGAAAGCTTGTGAAATGACCGCGACGCAGTACTTATGGGATTCAATCCAATTCCTTTCCGATCCTTATGTCATCAATGTTCTCAGCCTATCAGAGCGCACTGTGAAGAAAATACGCCAACCAAATTCAAATCAAATTTCTTCGTCACCATCGAATTTGGATTTATTTGAAAAACAAATTATATCATCGAAAAGGAACAATCTAAAAAATCCATTGAAGTTATTGATTCCATCGCCAAAATCCTCACCAAGAATGTATCATCCAGTCTACCCACAACAGAACAATTTCAATCATCCCGTAGCACATGTGCAACAAAATGGTAATTGTTCAAAAGCTGAACAAATGGATTTACTCCGTCGAAAATCTCCGGCGACGTCACCGCTATGTAACGGAAAGAGTCGAATCTTAAGATCTCCACCCACTTCACCATTATCGTCAATTTATACCGAATCAAAATCTTTAGTTACTACTTCACCTACGTCAACAAATGTTCGTAAATCACCTCGGAAGTCTCCAGTTGTACTTGTATCTGATTTATCTACTGTTGCCACTGGGAAACAAAGTGGAAAATTTAAATCCGGAGGCTCTCCTGCCAGTAAACTTTCCCCTTACCCCCTCTGTCCCATACAAGAGGAAGAGGTGCTCTTTTCAGTATCAATGGATCAATTACCAGATTTTCCATGGGAATTATTCGCCTAGTGAAAATAACAACAGTTCGAGTAAATCAATCGAAACAAATCTTAAAAGTACAAAATTTTGCAAATTTTTGTGTCAAGGAATATCCAATAATAGTTTTTTTTTAACGAAACGGAAGACAAGATCAAAAGTTCTTGACTCAAAATATTTACTTTCAGCAAAGTAATTTTATTCATCCAAAGTTGAGAAAATTAGTATTGGAATTCGAAAGAGATTTTATATTATAATTTTTATTTAAAAATTTTCAAGAATTTGTAACTAATTTTAAGATTTGTGTATCGATAGGAGTATTCGAACTTGAGGTCCATGTGTTGACTATACAAGTCGTAGCTTTAAATATTCCTAAATTAACCGTCGTCATAATTCTCTTGCACCGTTTTGTGTTCCAGAAGAGAAAAACTAAACGAAATCTGAGGTTTTTAATTTATTTATAAATTCTAACTGTTCTCCTACAAAAATTTTTTTTAATCAAAAAAAATGTTAGAAAAATAGCAAATTCATTACTCTTTTATAGAAATTTGTACAAATTTTTACTGGTCTGGAATTGGGAAATGGGAATTGGGTTTCCGATTTGAATTGAATTGAATTGATGGAATGGTGCAGTTGAGAGGTGATTTTAATTGTTAGATAATTCAACTAAATTTAACGCACTGTATAAAAAAAATATGGAAAAAGGGTACAAGTTTTTAGAACTGTTTAGACGCTTGTTGGGTAGATGTGTAAGTTAAGGCTCAGTTTTTATAATTTTTAATCTAGTTGTAATGTAATTATTAGAAAAAGTGTTTCGATTCATCACTTGATTCAAGCGTTTAGTAATTTTTTAAGTTGAGTTTTTTTTTTTTTTTTTTTTTTTATAAGAATACTATTGGGTATTTGAAAACGTAAGGAGTCGATTGGTAAATTTTAGGCCAAAAAAAAATCATATTTCTACTCGTTTCTTTTGTACATAAGGATCATAAACCTACTTAATTCCAAATTGCATGAAATTTAATTAAGAAAAACGAATTACGGAACCGAGTTTTTAATCCATACGTTTTCTTATTACTAGTGGATCTTGTTGCATGTTTATATAAAAGAAGAAAAAAAAATTAATTTTTTTTTCGAGTTTAAATTATTTTTCTTTTGATTTAATTTTTGAACTAAGACTCAAGTGTTGATTAGTACTTTATTTCGTATGACAAAGGAATCACTGCCAAGGTTTTTAATTTGTATTTCTGTAAATAAAGTTTTAATCCATGGAGACTTGGTTCAAAATTAATTAAAAAGGGAAAAAATCATGTGAACCGAAATCAAAAAAAAAAGTTAATGAAAACTCGGATAATAAAATATGACAAACTTTTCGTATTTTAAAATGATCAAAATTTGGTAGAATTTATTACGAAATTAACAATTTTCGAAATTCATTAATTTAAAAAAAATAATTTCTGAAGAGATTTTGAGTTATAATTATTATGAATCATAATTTATGATTGATGTAAGAAAAATTGAATTGAAAGGTTGTTGGATGGGTTCTTTGGCCATTACTTTTTTCTCATTGATTCCTATTGAATTTGGTTAGAGCGAATCAGAAACTTCCGCAACAGAAAATGACTCACTGGAGCACTTTCTTCTGTCTGATAGAAATAATGAAAGGACTCAATCCCTTTAATTCAAAGGTCCGCGGTTTACACCCCGCTCCGCTCCCGCTCTCGCTCCCTAAAAATTGTTCCGCATCGCCCGCTCTTGCTCTCTGAAAATTGTACCGCCTCGCTCCGCTTTCGCTCTCGCTCCCTATAAATTTAATGGAACAGAATTTGGCTAAAATTGCTTACATGAATTCTAGAACATACGAGCTTGTTAATTTTTGGCAACTCCAGTGAAGCTACAAGAAGTACCAAGACAACGCGAATGGGCAATGGAGAGGTTGCTGAAGTGACTGGTTTTTGATGTGACGATTTGTTATCGAACGAATGATTAGTGAAGATTAAATTACCGAATTTTTACCATAATGTAATAAACTGAACTTCAGTAGAAATCTCGCTCTCGCTCCGAAAAATTCCTTTTACACCGCTCCGCTCTCGCTCCCAAAGATTTCTTCCGTATCGCTCCGCTCTTGCTCTCGCTCCCAAGAATTTCTTTCGTATCGCTCCGCTCTCGCTGCCTAGTATTTCTTCGTACCGCTCCGCTCTCGCTCTCTCTCCCAAGAATTTCTTTCGTATCGCTCCGCTCTCGCTTCCGCTCTTTATTGGAGCGGAGCGGGAGCGAATACCGCCGAGGTTTGCTTTGATTTAAGGTTATGAATGAGTATGGAAAACACGTGCTTTAGAATTTTTTCATAAAACTCCAATTTGTATGAGGATAATATAGAGGACAAGACGGTTTTTCTGAAAATGTTTCGCGCCTTTTTTATTATTTATTTTTTTGAAATTTTTAGCAGCCAATCTGAGCCTTCCGCCACAAACAATGATGGCCGATAGGAACATTTCAGTGTAACCGTTTTGTTCTCTATATTCCCCGCATAAAATCACGATTTAAAATAATTTCCAGTAAATAACACGTGCTACAGTCAGTGTATAATTTAAATTGAAAAGTCAAATTAATTTAAGTTTAAGTTTACTCTTACTCAATTTAAGTTGATTTATGAGTTGAAGATGTTCCAAGTTGAAATCAGAGTGTCAGGGGTCTTGTGTCTTGTCTCTATTGTCCATTGACGGTAAAGTAATAATAAACCTAACATTTAATAATACAGATACAGATGACATGATTTATTGTTTCTAGATTTTGATTGAGAGCATTTTCTGCACAACCTTTGACATTTTAGGAGCTTCAGCATCAGAACCTCAATTCTGATTGTTGATCCTTACTTTTAATCCTAATAAATTTAATCAACATCAACCGACAAAACTGACGTTGGTTTTGGCACTCTACGTAATTTCCAACATTTTCAGGTATCATAAATTAAGTCCATTCATTCAATAATATAATTTTTTTTTCAATTTAGCAGCGTCTCTAGAGCTTCAATTCATTGTTAATTATTTAAGTTAATTAAAAGTGCTCTCTACAAAAATTTCTAAAAGAGTCACAGTCAGAGACTTTGTTCAAGTCTAAATAACTTCGAGTACTTTTTTTTCCCGTTTGAACAAAGTAATTTACAGGAAGTCAAAGGTCAAGTACATATAGTAAACAAGTTGAAGAAGACGGGTATTGAGAATCCATGAAATTATCACGTAGATGGCGGGAATATTGAATCTTTAACGTATTTTAATGTTTTTACAAGAAGGTGGGGAGTGATTTTGAATCATTATACGTTCATGGAGTAGGCTTCCTTGTGATTGAGTGGTTCTTCATCAGTTGCCCCCTCAGGAGCCCCTCTCTCCACTTCATTCATACTCATGACCTATATAATATATAAAATATATATTATAATAATTAATTTTAAGCATTTGATTCTGTTTTAGATTACTAACGTTTACATGAGGATGACTGTGATTAGAATTAGGATTTCCAGGTGGCATGTTGAGATTATTAATTCCTATGGGAACGGGTGCCGGAATTACAACTCCCACTGGTGGTCCGGAACTTGAATTAAGTGGATTTGCCGTGATGGTTCGTGGAGGTACAGGAGGTGGTTGGTTGTAGTAACGTATGGGTGGTCCATAGTATCGCATACCCACTGGAATGGCTGGGGTTTGTTGTGTTGGACTTGGAGTCTCGGGTATTTTTACTTGTGTCGATGCCTGTGGTGGATAAGGTATTTTGTTTGGATGAGCTTCAACAGACAATGCCCCATAGTGTAAGAAAAGTGGTCTACCAATCACATTCGGTACTCTTCGAACTGTTCCATATATTGGTTGTTGCTGTACATGTGCCGAGGTTTGGGTCACATGATTCCCCATCAAAGGGAGTATACCACTGCTATGTTGAGTCAGGTTATGATTGTGATGGGGATGGGGTAAAGTACTCACACTCCAAGAATGGGGCCGATTGTAATTCGTTACAAAGTTAGGTCCACCTCCAGCTGTGGCAGCTTCAAATGATTGTCGAATCATCTCAAAATGTGCACGGGACTCTTCGGTTTGTCTTCCAGGTGTATTTTGGAACTCATAATTGAGCGCGGCCGTAGATCTTGCAGGATCTGATTGGATTTGTTGTACCTCGGGTGTCGGGATAGTGCCGACGGGAGGAGGTGGGGCTACTGGAAGACGTGTATTTTCGTACTCGGATTCTCTTGGATCCATTCGATTTCCGGCCGAGAGAAGAGCAGGACTCTCCATTGACTTTCGATTTGTAAACTGAGCGAAAATTTGAGTCGTCGAAGAGAATTTGGGTTTGATTCCTTTGACTGATGGTCTCCGACTAAATCCATAGTCATCACCACCCTCTTCTCCATATCTCTTTCGTATCCGTTCAATCCTACCGCCATCTTTTGAAACGAAAGTTTCTAATTCCAAATCAGTCCCTTTGAGTCCTTCTTCAATGTCTTCGAGTGTGTAGGAAATTTGTTTAATTTTCGCTTCGTGCGATGACATTCGAATCATGGATGATTGGACAAAATGCTCCTCATTCGTCGACGTTCTAAAAATACACCAAAAGTACAAAAATTATCAAAAAAAAATTCAAATTTCAAAATCACAGATGTTAGAAAGAAAAGCATTTTGGAAATGTCATTACCCGGCGTCAGACTTTCTGATTTGATTATTAGTGGGTAAGGGGAGTCCGTTTTTATCACGTGAAGGCCAAGTGGCGAACCCTGATTGGCTCGAGTCGCTTGAGTCTTCGTTGTCGTCGAGAGACGTGAGCCATCGAAGTTTCTCGACAAGTGTTGAGCACTCAGGCTTCTTGTTCTTTCTAAGTCTGAGGGTAGAATCGACGGCGAGTCGAATTTGCTCTGAAGTCCGAAGGGGTGCTGTCCCTATCGATACTTTCGTAGGAGGTTGAAGTGGAGTGTCATAGTCTTGAACTGTATGAGAAGTCGCGTAGGAGTTAAGACCGCCTGTTTGAACAGAACTGTAATTAAAGAAAAATTTATTAGTTGATATATACGGATTCTGAACTTTTTTTTATTTTTCGTATCGTTTCATAAGAAACAAAACTCATCGTTAGTGTGGCTGACGCTTAAGACGCTTTAAGAAAAATATTGCACTGAGTATTTCCAAACTAAGAATATCAAAAGAATATATTCTTGCAGAAGTTCTAGCTGAAAAATCTAAAGTTGTTGAGATATCAAAAGAAAATAAGTATACTCTACACCAACATGAGTATACTCTACTCAGAAGATTGATGTGAACCAATCAGCGACATAGAAAGTTTATATTACCTGGATTCTGTACATTTGACCACATCCGGTTCCTCTGGTGGTGAAACGACCTTCTTCCCGTCGGAACTGTTCGAGCGCCAAAGTCGTCCGCCTTTCAAAATCCCACCAAGCCTAGTTAGAAACAAAACAAATGGAAAATTTCACACGCTAATCCACCTATCGGTTTCCCATATCCAATTCTCAAAGAATCAGACTCCTCGTTTTACCTATGCCTTAGGATTCAATTACCCTGTTTTAAGCATTTCTGACAACTAATCCGTCATCTGGATATGACGGGTAGAGTGTAAAATATTCAATTTATAATGTTAATTACATGTTTTTATAATAAAAAAAAGAACAATTTGAATCCAAATGCAGTAAATCTCTTTACAATTTGGATTAAAATGTTCAAAAATTCAAAAGTTAGTTTAAAATGTGATATACAGGGTGGATAAACATGCGGGGTAAATTCAGTCATCACCTTTCAGTCCTTACTAAAAATGGCCTACCAGTGTTGAAATGAAATAGGGAAATGAAAAGAAAAATATATATTTACGTCTTAAAGTATAAATATATCGTTAAACAATTTAACTTACCTAAGTCCTTTCTTTTTGCTACTTTCTTCTTCAGGCTCCTCCTCTTCTTGACCATTGAGTGTAGGATTTTCTCTAAGGAAGACTTTCCGTCGTGCAGTGGGCGGAGACGGTGGACTCACACGGGTTACATCTGGAAAGACAACTAGTTTTGAAACCTTGCGCCGCTCTTCTGACCTTGCTTGATAAGGAGTCTGACCAGGGTCAATTGAGTTATCCTGAGGAAAGAACCTGTCCTTATAACCTTCTGGTGGACTCAGTGTTGGTGGCTCATCAAATTCTGTTGGAAGTGGGAGGGGTTCGTAATGATAGAGCTCCTCCCTTCGTTCAAACTCCTCCTGTCGATAGCGCGTATACTCATCCTCATGTACCCAACAGGAGCACTCAGCATCGTAGAAAAGGTTCAAACTCTCGTTGAATGTTACACAACGACCTTTCCGTTGTTTTGAATTACCCGGTTTTCGTAAAACTGATCGAAGTCGTGATTCCTGACCGTTGATTACAACCAATCGTTGTTGACTCATCGTATGCATCCCTGTAAACCAAAAAAAAAATACAACTATTTGTTATTAAGTTTCAGTCTGCATTTCTCAGCCAAAAGTGCTAAAAATAATGTATCAAATTGCAACAATACTTTCCATGATCAATCACAAAGTACTACTACAAAAAAATTGCATTTTTTGAGTAACTTGAACTTACCAATCAGTCTAACTCTGGAATGACTAATGTAAAAAATGGCGAAGTTTTAATTTATTCATGTTCCTTCTGCTCTCTTCTGATTGGTTCATATTCCCTTCTGTTAGCCAATCTCTCTAATGCATCAGTCAGTTTCCTTTTAAACTGAATGAATAATGAATGAAGCCTTTTTGCCATTTTTGGCAAATGATCACATCACCTGAATTCGCGAAATGTAACAAAATACACAAGCTCCAAACTCCCAAAAAATTTTAGAGAATTTTCACCAAAGAAAACACGAGGGAAAGGAACCAATCAATAAATGCCTGGGTGAAAACTCACTCTAATAAAATTATCTCCTGCAGACATAGAAATATTGAGTCCTTATTTCTAAAACAAATAAAAACTCTAAAGATTGATGCAAAATTTTTACATCAATCGTTTCTTCCCTAACAAGCTCCAACAGCTTATTTTTTTTTGTTGAAAATGCATATGAAATTGTTTACTTTCATTTTCAATAATGTTAGTATAGAGCCAAAAAGATATAAGACAAATGATTGAGTAATCAAAATATAAAATTGATGTAATTCTGTCCAATAACACTATTACCAATTAATCATCCATACCATTCAAAAAACTATCATAAGATTAATGATTAGTAAGTAAAAGTTAGGAAATTTTCAGTTGAACCTTTCAGTTCATCACATGTTCACATGTGATAAAATTTCATCTAAACTTTTCTATATAAGCTTTAGAAAAAACTATTGAAACATGTTAACTTTCTCTTTATATCCTTAGTAACATATGCTCCGCATGTACGAATCTCTAAAAAGCACTACAGTTTCATACAAAAGTTGATCGAAAGTGAAAGTTTGCTTTCTCTCAGGCGACTTTTTAGGACTTAAGGCTCAAGGTTCAACTTCAAATGTTATAAAAGACTTTCTTTTTTTTCCAATTGGAATTCAGAAAAGGAAGTAAAAAAAAAAGTCAAGTAGTTATATAATATTGATTCATCACTACTCGAATCCACATAACTGTAGTAGTAATAAAGTTGGTTACAAAATCACATACAAAGTGTTTGAAATTTTTACCCACTGATTTTTATGTGCTTTCTCCAAGTCTCACATGATCCATGATCCTGTCTGATTATTATGTAAGAGTGGAGAGTAAAATGCGCAAGAAATAACAAATTCGATTGAAAAAAATCAAATTTTAAAAATTTATCTAATATCCACACAAATCATGTAGAAAATATCAGCAAATTCGAAACAGAAAAGAGCGGCAAAAACAAAACTACCTTTCTACACTTCTCAAAAAACATAAAACACTCTGTACACATAGTGATCAAGATAAAGTTTTGTACCTTTTTTACCACCTTTATTAACTTCGATAAAAGTGGTGAAAACATGTATAATTTTATCCTGATCAGTCTGTACATAACCTCTGGTAAAAGTCTTATTTATATTTTTTTTTAGTAAAAATAGTCTGTTGTTGCTTGGTTACTTACTTATAGAGTACTTGACAGTCGTCTTTGGTGTGAAAATGAAGAGAAATGGATTCCATGGAATGAGTTTCATAGAAAAAAAAAAGTTCAAATTCTCAGAACATTTCGAGGGGACTTGGAGTGAAAGTATAAAAACAAACAAAAAAAAATGGAAAAGAAAGCAAATGAGGAGAGTTGAAAGAGAATTTCAAGAGTGAAAGTGAAGAGCGGAAAAAACAGAAGACCACTTTCACCAGGTAGAGGATCAAAGGCTTAAAGTTTCTGATTTCGACTTCTTTTTATAGTTATATAAAACATGCTCACTACCGTTCACTTTTTGAAGTTTTCATAAAATCTCAACAAAAAAAAATCAATTAAAATTTGTCAGCCTTTTTTCTTAAGTGTCAACTTAAGTTCAAATCATAATAAAATTGTATCTTTTATCTTTTACAAAACAACATTAGAAATAAAGTTTTAATTTCCAAGGAAATACAATACAAGGAAATGAAAATCATTCTCTCTAATTTTCAAATTTTGTTTGAAAGGGTTTGAAATGTTACCCTTAATTTTCCAACTTTAATTCTGTTATTAATTAGAGTTAAAAATTTTTTTTATTTAACTGGACTCTTTCATCAATTTATAATTATTATTCTCCTGCCTTAAAACTTTGTTTGTAACAAATGTAATGATTAATCGATGAAAACATGAAAATGCTCTTTATTTGTCGATAAAAGAGGTGGAGCCATGGAAAGGATTGACTTTGTAATTAGCTTTTTGAGTTAACGTCCTAATTTCCTGTTTTGTTCTCATTGGTTCCCTTAATTATCCGGAATAAAGTCAAGTTGGAAACAGAAAGGGACTAATTCAATCAACAAAGACTCAATTCCACTTCAAAGGTCACTAAAAAAGTTCATTCTACCGAAAATACTATACCACTGGTCTAGGGAAACATCAAAATTTCAAAATTTACTCACGTCTTTTAAGATTTTTTTTTTTTTTTTTTTTTTTTGATATTCCATTCACGAATTGAAATTTTGCATTTCTAATTTCCCTTCTTTCTTTTAATTCTTTTGTAATTTTTATTTTAATTGGAAACTTTACTTAAGGGACTGACCCCTCTCCCTGTTGATAAATATGTCATTAGACTTTGACTAATAATTAAGTTGGTAAAAACCTAAAATGACCTTGAATAAACCTTATTTATTTTATTCATTTTACCTTTACAATGCGCAATTTGTTCAATTATTTTAGAACTTGAAAATAATAATCTAAAATGAATATTTCCCTTTGACCATTGACAATTATTATTACAAAAATTAAAATTTCAAAAAAGTTAAAATTCCAAAGATTTAATTCTGTACAATGTAAAAAGAACTTCTGAATGAGAAAGCGTATTTAGAATTGAAGAACACAAAATATAATTTTTAAACAACTCTCAGGTTTAAGTTTAAATTTTTTAATTGATAACACTTGAGACCAATTTTTCGTTAGTTAAAAAAAAATGTTTATTATTCTCATTCTCAGCAGAAATTTTTTTTAAACGACAATAATTAAGAATTTTAAAGATTGACTTTTGTTTTTAACTTTGATAAAAAGACAAGTTTCATTCAAATTAAGATCTTTATATGACTATGGTAAAGCCTTTTATACCTCAACAAAAGGTTTTTCTGCTCGGCTTAATGTGACAACAAGTGACACCATGGATCACCGATATATAATTTCGATACCGATACACGATCTGAGCCAGCAGGGAAAAACAAATCGATCCCAATCTGCAATCCGATCCATTAACTGAAAAATCTAATCGATCCTGATTTACGATTCGATCCATCAAGTAGAAAATTGTTCGATACCGATCTGCGATCCAAGCCAAGAATAAAAAAAAATCTTTCGATACCAATTCGCGATCCGAGCCAATAAACAAAAAAGTGGTTGATACCGGTACCGGTCCGCGAGGCGAGCCAAGTAATAAAAAAGAATTTTGATATCGATCCGCGATCTGATACATCAAAATTTTCATCGATATCGATTCGATCCGATCTTCGGATCGATTACTGGATCGAGTTTCATAGAGTCATAGATGACTCTAAGAAAGAATTTCCATCCCGATCCACCATCCGAGCCAAGACAAAACGTTACCGATCTGCAATGCGAACCAAGAGTAAAAAATCTTTCGATACCGATTCACGATCCGTGCCAACAGGCAGAAAATCATTCGATATCGTTCCACGACCCAAGGTAACAATAAAAAACCTTTCGATACCGATCCGCGATACGAACCAATAGACAAATAAGTACTCTATACCGATCCACGATCCGAGCCAAAAATTAAAAAAATCTTTCGATACCAATCCGAGATCCGATATATAGAAATTTCGTCCGATACCGATCCAATACACGATCCGATCCGAGGCTCAATTCTTGGATCGAGTTTCATCTGTGCCGTGGATTCTAAGAAAACGATCAAACTCATTGAAATTTTTATTTGAAATCTAAAAGATCTAACCAACCTAATCACCATTCTTCCATTCATAAATATTCCAAATAAATTGAAAAGTTTAATACATTGAAAAACCATTTAGACATTTGTCTTTTTCAAATAATTCTTTGAAACTCCATAATAAACGTGGACGTGAATGTGAACATAACATCTGTTTTCCAACCCTTGCCAATTTTGAACAAAAAAAAACTCATTTGAACAAATTGAATTTCCTCTGATATTATTATTTTAAAAAACATTCTTAGTTTTTTTTCCCCTTTGCTCAAATTTAACAACCACTTTCACACAATTTTTTTCGTTCAAGTCCACTTTGACCTGCATGGTTCCAAAAGATAATATTTTTACAAAATCTACAAATAATTATCACTTTGTCAAGGAGTTCCTCTACCAACCCAGGGTCCATGGAGTCTAATTACTTGGGTTCTCTTCCGTTTATAAAGTAGGTAAAGAAACAAATAATCTAAAAATGATTCTGATCCTGGTACCGATGACGAATGAACAAAAAAGAAACTGCTTCTACAAATACCATGGAGACCGTTTATTTTCAAACAAACGGTCTCCATGGGGTTTAACTTTATGAAGCTAGGAAAGAACAAAACAAACAATCGAAAATGACCTTGGGTTCTGATAAATTAGAATAATTTCAAGACCCAATACGTTATCACGGCTATAGAAGTTGAAAATAATACCATTTTAGCCCGAAAAGTTCTAATATTTTCCCGTTGGTTATCCTAAGATGAGAAAATTGAAAAAAATGGATTTGAAAATGTAAAATCTATATGTATTTATGTAAAAGTATGAAGTTCTCACCTGTTTCGTCGTCCTTATTGTCTTGTTGGGAATAATGAGTGAGTAAAGGAGATGGTGAAAGTATTTGAGTCAAGTGAGAGCCTGTGTCACTCAAAGTCTCCTCCAGACACTCCGTATGACTTGTGTGATTGAGAAGACCAGGACTAGGACTAGGTGTTGTTGGAGTGACCTCATGGAGATAGTAAGAGGTCGTGGATGAGTCATGTCTCTCCTCGTCTTCCTCTGTCGTCTGATTAGAAAGACTAAAACTTGTCTCTTCTGTCCCACTTTCACCAACACTTTCACTAACTTCGGTCGATATCCCTGTTCTCTTTTGCGCCGGCTCATCCAGTTCTACTTTCTTCAAATCCAACTCACCACTACATCTACTACTCATACAAACATCCAATACTCCAACACCGGCCACTTGTATAACTTTCTCCGTGAATAATGGATCGATCTCACCAGCACCAGCACAATCTCTCTCTACCCCAGTGGAAATTCCAGTTTCTTCCAGATCAACTATTTTCTCCTCATCCTCTTCCTCATCTTCACTTTCTTCAGGAATTGTTGTAATTTCATATTCAAAAATTCCCTCCTCTCCTTCATCACTACTGTAGTAACAACCGCCATCCTCTTCCTCATCATCAGCTGATGACTCAATTCCATCTTCTTGAATTTCATTCGTTAAGGTAGCATCCGAGTCGGAGTCTATACTCTCGTTGTCGTCGTCGTCGTCATCCTCATCTGATCCAGACTCCTCTCCTCTAACACCTAAAAATAATAATTTAGGTAAAAAGTGAATAATTACTAGGGAGTAGGTTATATCAAATTTTTATCTTTGAGTATAAATATTTTAAAACTTTACTCTGAACCTCCCCCCCTTGTCGTCAGACTCCCTTCTCCCTTATTTATTACTTTATAAAATTCCCATGTGCCTTTAGTAAAGGTTCGGCTCAAGTCTGATCTCATAAATCATTAGGATTAGTAAGAGATTGTAATTAAAAGGAATTATGAGAAGGACATGGAAGAGCATAAATGGTTTAATTGAATTAAAAAAGGAAAAGATAAGAATGAATGAGAATTCGTTAGGACCAGTTCTACCGAAAATTCTTCTATTCATAACTTACCTTATGCTTTCACTCAAGAAACTTTTTCAACATTCTCAAGAGAATACTTTATAACTTAAAGACGTCATCCACCCACTAACTTTTCACTTGTTGCTAATATAAAAAAAAAGAGACTCAATTCAATTTCGTCTTTGTATACTACTAAACTCAACGTCTTTAGTAACTTGTGTGTTTTGTCTACGATATTTACAATCTGGCTCACATAAGCAACAGTCTTATGTCATAACACAACAGAACCTATTCCAACAATTCCAACTTTCAAAAAATAATGTTATGAGGAAGAAAACCAATCTCTTTTCAACAACTAACTTTTAACTAACAACAATTATTTATAATAAATTGTTAGAACGGAACTTAATTTAAATAAATTGAAATTTTGAAATTTTCACTCCTTAAAGTTCTAAATTATTTAATAATGTTGAAATAATTTCATAAAAGTTTCCTATTATTTTTTTTATTTTATTTTTTTTTTTTTTNCCTTAAAGTTCTAAATTATTTAATAATGTTGAAATAATTTCATAAAAGTTTCCTATTATTTTTTTTATTTTATTTATTTTTTTTGGGGGGCTGTAGTATAAATGAGGTTTTCCATGTAATTTACTTTTATGTAAGGTATAGCTGTTGTTCTGTTCCTTATCTCACTTTCCCAGCACTTTCACTTCCGTTTCCTGGTCCAATGAATCTTTTCTTCCAATTATTACCCAATTTATCATTAGATTTATCAAAATTCCATGGAAAATACTCTCTTATTGTTTAATTTATATTCTTCTTTTAATTATTTTCATATTATCATGAGAACATTTCATTATGATGAAAAAGTTTACACAAATTTGGATCTTATTTTCTTATTAAGTTGTTTACCTCTGAGGTAAGACGAAAATAATAAATAAATGAATAATTTCTATAACCAAGTTTTTTAACCTCTGCTGTATATTTCCAAATTTAATTCCAAGCTTTATCTTATTTCGAAAAATTAAATAGCACTCCTTAAGTGAAATTTTGATTTTTTATGGACTGTGGTTTNCAATTATTACCCAATTTATCATTAGATTTATCAAAATTCCATGGAAAATACTCTCTTATTGTTTAATTTATATTCTTCTTTTAATTATTTTCATATTATCATGAGAACATTTCATTATGATGAAAAAGTTTACACAAATTTGGATCTTATTTTCTTATTAAGTTGTTTACCTCTGAGGTAAGACGAAAATAATAAATAAATGAATAATTTCTATAACCAAGTTTTTTAACCTCTGCTGTAAATTTCCAAATTTAATTCCAAGCTTTATCTTATTTCGAAAAATTAAATAGCACTCCTTAAGTGAAATTTTGATTTTTTATGGACTGTGGTTGTGGTCGGGGTTCATTAAATTATTTAATAAAAATTCTACCAATTTAAATTCACCAGATGAAAATTTTTATCATAAAGGTTTAATGGGTATAGGATGATTTTTCTAGTAAAAAGTTTCAATTTTGTTTGGTTATTATAAAACGCAACAATCATAATTATTATTAATAAATGATTGTTGCGATAGTCACATTAGTCACTTTTAGAAAGAAATTTTTTGATACTTTCGATTTTAATTGACAAGTTTGGACAATGGATTTCAAAACAACAACAAAAAATAGAATTTGAGGTTGTAATTTCAATTTTTGTTGAATTATTTTTGAACATTGATTGTTGAATTTTAAAACTTTTTGAAGTAGTATGTACTATATGTTAATTTGAATGATTCATATGAGACATAAAGGGTAAGGGAAGGAAGTAAGGGTTATTTTAAGATTTTTGGATTAACTTTAAAATTTAAAAACAAAATCAGGTCAAAATCTCCCTTTTGTGAATACTCTGTTGAATTTTCATGATGAATGAGTTCATCTTTTCAAAAATTTTCATAAAAAAATTTTTAGTTTGGTTACATCCGCTCACCATCCGCTGGCACTTGTTCTTGTAAAAGTGAAAAGAAAAAAATTTATTGTAGTTATTCAAAACAGTACAAGGTCTCTTTTGTAAAAGAATTATAACCATTCCCTTAAAGATTCTTTTGTATTTGTACTAAGGGTCTCAAGGGTTGAACCAAATTGGGTGAAAGGGAAACCAGGATATTCTTATCAGATCCGGTTCGGTTTTTTTTACTTGCTTTTTTTTTGGCAGAGTTACGAAGGGAGTTGGAGTATGGTTAGTTTTTTTTTTGTCTAAAAACGGGGTCCTTTTTTGAAGGGTGGTGTCGTGGGATTGACTTATAACATTTAGTCTAATATGTATCGAATATCTACTAGTCCCCCACCTGTTTCCTCTCTTTCTGATTTTCTCAAATCAACTTCCGGTCTTGTTTCCGTTTTCGGGTGTTTTGAGTTTTCGTAAAGATCCGCTTCCTCTACTATACAGCGCAACTTCCCTTCCAATCGAAAATCTACAAGTATAATATTAACAATTAATTTAAAATATTACTTTAATAATGTTTAGAACAATGGTTACAAATTTTGAAAAAAAAATTTGAAACTAAACAAGCTAAACTTAAATTAAATTCTTCTAAAGTCAATAATTTTTCAATAATTTAGTTTTACTATAGTTCAATTTTGAAATTTACCAAAAATTGTGCTGAGGATAAGTCCCGACATTTTGATTTCCTTTCTGTTAAATGCACCAAATTTTGAACAGTTTGTTACGAAAATAAACTTTCAAAATTACATTTTTTGTTAACAATTCACTTCAAATAGGTATTAAAAATGATAAAAAAAAAAATTTCGTATTGTTTGTCTACACAAGAATAGAAAATGTGAATGTTACGTAGTCTACTCTAGTCGGCAAGAGTGAAAAGTAGAAAGTGAAGAATCCGCGTGTGTTTGGACTTGTTTACAAATTATGTATTGTATCTTATTAAAGTTTTGTTTCTTTCAGTTTCAGGTGTAAATTTGGTCACTAGGTCATCAAATGATGAATTGACAGATTTATACATCTTTTTTGTAATTTACACGCACTTTGTTGTAAAAGCTGTCGAAAGAGAAACTCCTACTAAGATACTTGAATGAAAAAAAGATTTTTTATCAAGATTGTTGTTAATTGAACCCTTTCAACAATAGGCAGGGTATTGTTGCACTTCTTTTCATTGTTGTTATTCTTACTACTGAAACTGAAAACTACTAACTGGTCTCACAGAACTTTTAGAAACTTTGTAACTTATAGTAGTTAAGGGTTGTAAATAGTAAGAACAGGAAATTTAAAAGGCGAGGTCAATTTCCTATAGCACAACTTTCTCCAGAAGACTCTTGTCACGATAACAATGACAAGAAGTGATATACAACAATAGACTCAACAATTATTCTCTCACACAGGGACCTTTTCGTCCATCAGACAAATGAAGAATGAGACAGAGCGTAAAATGTGATAAGAGTTTAGACTCCTTTTGGTATTACTAGAAATACGAGAATAGAACGGAAGGGTCATACTCATAACAATGAAAAAATACAACAATTGAATAGAAATGGAGTCTGAAAGGAGACAACTTANCGGAAGGGTCATACTCATAACAATGAAAAAATACAACAATTGAATAGAAATGGAGTCTGAAAGGAGACAACTTAGTAGTTTTGTTATGATTATTATGAGACACGCGGCATTACTTCTTCAAACATAGTCAATTTTTATGATTTTNCTTAGTAGTTTTGTTATGATTATTATGAGACACGCGGCATTACTTCTTCAAACATAGTCAATTTTTATGATTTTAACCCAAAAAAGTTTAAATTAAGACCTATGAGTCTAAAATTACTGCAATTTACTAACTCATGAAGACCCGGTTTCGCATGATGACAACAAGCTTCCGCTTGAATTATTTTTGCCTTTGCAAAAAAAAAAAAAAAAAAAAACTTTTCGTTTTTGCAAAAAAACAACAACACTGTATACAAAAAAGTAGCAAAAATAATTATAGAATCCGTGCCACCAATTCCGTTGAATAAGCAAAAAAAAACGGCGGAATTCATCAATTTCCTTAATTGTGTTATTGATAAGGATTACACCAACATTTCCATTGTCATCCCCACTATCATTGTTGTTCCACACATTTGCACACAAACAGAATTTTTTTTTTCATTGTTATTCCCCAAGTGGTTGAAAAAGTATTATTGTCATTTTATACACCAAATGAAACTGTAAAATAATTATTATTAGTAAATTTTTGTATGAAGATTTACCCCAAAGGCATAAAAAAGGAACTTATTTCTAAAAAGTAACAACGCGTGCCCACGGTTACCTTAATTAATCGTCCAATGAGAAGAAACGGTGGTGGTTCCTGTGAAAATTTTTGCGTGTGGTAAGGATTGAACTCGTGAGAAGAAGATAATATGCTAAAAATTCAACAATAATAATATAAAATGTTGAATTTTTTGATTCTTGTAAGAAGACGATATTAAAATTAATTCATAAGAGAGTAAAGAGATTGTTAAAGGAAACAATGGTCAATTGTTATGCACCGACACCGGATGTCTGTGGGAACTTCTCAAGGAGGGGGTTGAAAATTCCATAGTCAAGGGACCGGAACAATAAAAAAAGGGATTCCCAAAGAACCTAATAATCTAAAAGGCCTTAAAAATACTTATACAGGATATACCCTCATTTTAATTAAAGCAAGGTATATTTCTCAAGAATTTGAGTTAATTGGAGGTAATTCTCTCACAATTAGTCAAAAAAGGAAAAAAAAAAAAGAAAAAATTCAGGAGGACTTCATTTATAAGGGCCTCAGGGACAGAAAGATTCTCCTGAACCAGTTTACAATGTTTACATTTTTCGTAATGTCATTTCTTATTCTACTAACTATAGTCACTTGTCGATGGTCTCAGGTCGGTTCTCATTGGCCTAAGGTCACTTCTCACTCTCCTGAGACCAAGTCCACGCCCTTAAGGTCACTCATCACATATTTCTTGGATTATCTTGAAACCGTTATGCTCTATTACTCTAGCGTAAATTTCTATTCTATTTATTATTATAATTTATTCCTACCCAAACCTCCTCCATGTTCCTGCAAAATGGTTTCGGATTTCTTTGTTTTTCGTGATCCTTGGGACCATTTCCGGAATAATTATTTTATATCTTACTCCTCGTCAATTGAAACGTAACGAGTGAGTAAATATTATAAATACTTTGGTTTCCTTTTAACGTATTATTGTTATCACCATCATCCTAGTTGGGGAGTAGCACTGAACTGAATCTCTCTAGCGTGTTCCAACTGCTCGAAAACAATGATCTGTAATTAAATATTGGTACCAATTAATACACCAAAATTATAAAAAAAAAAANCCAACTGCTCGAAAACAATGATCTGTAATTAAATATTGGTACCAATTAATACACCAAAATTATAAAAAAAAAAACTGAGAATATATTAAATAGTAATTATATACGCAAAATCTTTATAAGCGTTAGATGAGTTGTTCAATGGCTTCTTAACCTCATTCTTGACCCTTTCCCAACAGGTTGTTGTGAAAGGGTCAACAGTGAAAATTAAACTTTTTTTTTTTGAATTTTTGAAACTCAAGAATTGGCCATACTGATTGAAATTTTTTTTTTGCTATTAAAAGTAATGTATTAGTACGCGACCATTAATTGGAAGTTTTGCTAATCTAGGTCATACTAAGACACAAGTGTAAAGTTGANCCAACTGCTCGAAAACAATGATCTGTAATTAAATATTGGTACCAATTAATACACCAAAATTATAAAAAAAAAAAACTGAGAATATATTAAATAGTAATTATATACGCAAAATCTTTATAAGCGTTAGATGAGTTGTTCAATGGCTTCTTAAGCTCATTCTTGACCCTTTCCCAACAGGTTGTTGTGAAAGGGTCAACAGTGAAAATTAAACTCTTTTTTTTTGAATTTTTGAAACTCAAGAATTGGCCATACTGATTGAACTTTTTTTTTTTGCTATTAAAAGTATGTATTAGTACGCGACCATTAATTGGAAGTTTTGCTAATCTAGGTCATACTAAGACACAAGTGTAAAGTTGACNATGTATTAGTACGCGACCATTAATTGGAAGTTTTGCTAATCTAGGTCATACTAAGACACAAGTGTAAAGTTGACTTGAATTACTTACAATATTTTCTCCAAGTTGAAGTAAGGGAGCTGGAAGATAGAGTGTTTTTTGTGGTCCGACTTTAAAATATCGTCCTAAGTTGAATCCATTGATGAAAACGATCCCTTTGTGCCAACTGGACATGTCGAGAAACGTATCCTCTGGAATATCTGACAGCATGAATGTGGCTTTGAATATAGCTGGAGCCTTTACGTCTGGATTATTCGTTAGAGATCTCCAGTTTTTCAATCTACAAATGAAACGAATCAAAATTGATTTACGCATGCGTGTTTGATCCAAAACTATGTATGTATGATTAGTTCCTACCCTTGGATCCAATCCTTCTTGAATTCTGCTGCGTAGATAGTAAAGTTTTTGATCAACTCGGAGTTGAAGTGGACTTTCCCTGTGAGCCCTTTGTGTTGGATAAAGTCTTTGGCAACTCCAAAGTTCACACGTGCAGTATTTTCAACAAAAATTGTTAGTTGATGTNTGTGTTGGATAAAGTCTTTGGCAACTCCAAAGTTCACACGTGCAGTATTTTCAACAAAAATTGTTAGTTGATGTAACCCCAACTTCTTCACTTTTACGTCAAATGTTTTGGTACTAAATATTAGATTCAATTTCATATGATATCATGATAAAGTTTTAAAATATAAGTGAAGAAGACTTTACGTATGAATCCAATAGTCGGAAATATTGTTAACTATTTCACCGTCGAGCAACACAATGCCAAAGTCGCGAACTGGAGTGTCGAACTTAAGACAAAGAATTTATGTCGCATAATTAACTTCTTATTTTTTAAGCGAAATTCAATATTTCTTACCATTAGCTTATTTTCAGTAAACTGCAAGAAGTTGATGGTAGTTTGATACGCAATGTATCCATAACTCTGTCCATTCCCTTCGTTTATGTCGAGAAGTTCCATAGGAAAGAGGATTTCTGATTGGCTAACGGCAGAGGGCGGGATTTGCTCCAAAATGTCAGAAAATGAGAGAAAATGAGTCAAAATGACTGAAGGATAGGCTACTTTTGCNTGGAGTGTCGAACTTAAGACAAAGAATTTATGTCGCATAATTAACTTCTTATTTTTTAAGCGAAATTCAATATTTCTTACCATTAGCTTATTTTCAGTAAACTGCAAGAAGTTGATGGTAGTTTGATACGCAATGTATCCATAACTCTGTCCATTCCCTTCGTTTATGTCGAGAAGTTCCATAGGAAAGAGGATTTCTGATTGACTAACGGCAGAGGGCGGGATTTGCTCCAAAATGTCAGAAAATGAGAGAAAATGAGTCAAAATGACTGAAGGATAGGCTACTTTTGGACTTTTAGGTGGAAAATCTGGACGAAAGAGTTTGGGAATTTCATATTTGTTAATAAGCTCTATCGCTTTGTAATATTTCGGGGTGTAGTCACCAGACTCAGAAAGTATTCCGTCATAATCTGTACAAAATGGGAAAAAAAATCTAAAAGAAAAAACGATTTCTTCATATTTTATATCAAAAAGAACGTGGTTTACCATAGCTTGTGACGTCAGAGGCATAAAAAGGTTCTTTTGGAATTTTATTGGCTCCTGCCATGAATCCAAAGTTGGTGCCACCGTGAAACATGTAAAAGTTAACAGACGTTTGGCTATGGTTGAAAATCCCATCAAGCCAAATCGCGAAATCTGGAGAAAAGTTAGTAAAAAATTTGTTATCTTCGGCAAAAATTTTTTCAACAAAAATTTTTAACCTTCGACAGGAATTTTGTTGTGTTTTTCAAACCAATGATCGAACCAACCGTTCCAGTACTCCATAACCATGGTGGGTCTGTTTGGCTGGTGCTTACGAAGTTTGTCAAGGTTGCCCTTCGGGTCAGATTGAAAATTGGCGGTCATTAAAACACCACGTTCGGGTAATGCTCCAATAGCACCATTACTTGCTCCATCAGACGTAAATTGAAGACAATTGAATCCATGACGATCGTAGATATTTTTGATATGCTCCAAATAGCTTTTGTGAATGGGACTGAAGGATCCGTACTCATTTTCAATCTAAACCAAAGATAACAACAATTGACCCATGGTTGCTATGAGAAATTAACAAAAATTGTCTGATCAGAAACGTTTTTCAAAAATTTTCAAAGCAACCTTGAATTGACCAATAGTAAAATATTAGTAACCTAATTTAGTAAAAAATTTTTTACCTGGATCGCAATAATTGGACCGCCATTGGTAAATTGTAAATCAGCTACTTGTGGAAGAAGTTGGTCAAAGTAGGCTGTCACATGATCCAAGTATGGTTGGTAGGATGTGCGAATTTTCATGTTAGAATCTCGAAGTAGCCAACTAAGAACAAAATTAATTTAAAAAATTGATACCAAAGGATCCAATGCAATATATGAAACTATAAAAATGTTTTTATACATATAAATTTACCTAGGAAGACCACCAAAGTCCCACTCAGAGCAAATAAAAGGACCCGGTCGGAAAAGGACAAGTAAGTCTTCCTCTTGTGCCATGAGCACAAAATTTCGAAGATTCAAAAAAGCTGAGAATTCATTGGTTCCATTGCCAAAATCAAAGTGACCTTTCATTGGTTCATGGAGATTCCATGGGACATATGTTTCAACAGTATTGAGTCCAGCTGCTCGATACTTTCGAAATCGATCTCTCCAAAGGTCAGGATGTACTCGGAAATAATGAAGAGCTCCACTCACTATACGAATTTCTCGTCCATTCAACCTAGTACAAAAATATCAAAACAAATAACATAGTAAGAACCAATTAGGAATGAACTCACCTGAAAAGATCTGGTGTGTCAGCTGTGAGTCCTGATTGGATCCCATTCTCTGTGAAGTACTCGTATACTGTTTTTAACTCCACCCCCGGAGACATTTTTAATCCAAAGATCTAAAAAACAAAATACAAAAAATTTCCTTAACATTACCAATTATTAGTGTAAATTATTAATTAGATATAAAATGATACCGATGAAGCAATTAGAATAATCACAAGTACCGCCAACTTCTTAATACCAATAAATACTCTCAAAAAACGATAACATTTCAATCGTCTCATTTTAATTGGTACTTTAACCATTATTCTGAACAAATTTCTCAAGATTAACTCGATAACAGGTGGAGACAAAAAAAATTGGATTTCAACTGCTTCTTATTTGAATTCAACAATTTTNGTCTCATTTTAATTGGTACTTTAACCATTATTCTGAACAAATTTCTCAAGATTAACTCGATAACAGGTGGAGACATAAAAAAAATTGGATTTCAACTGCTTCTTATTTGAATTCAACAATTTTCAGAGGTTATTGACCTCTGGAAATTGAAAAGGGAATAATTTTGTTATTCTCTTTCTTTAACCAAGTTACATTGAATTCAGGGTGATTTTAGAAACAATCTAAAATCACCCTGGTTACATAAAAATTCACACTCCACATGCAATAATAGTATTTTAAATTCGACAATTTTGTATCCATGGTGATAATTTTGTCTTTTATAACAAAATTTTTTAGGACAACAATAACATTTTGATTGTCGGACTTGAAAGAATAATGTAGATTTCATACACATGCATTACATGCGATTTAGTTGTTACAGTGTGTAACAAAAATACTAGATTACAGTACTAACCTGTAAGAAACTCAAGTAAAATCTTTATAGGAAAGCATTTGGAAGAAATTTTCTATCTTTAACTTGCTTTTCAATAGATCCACTTCTNAAGTAAAATCTTTATAGGAAAGCATTTGGAAGAAATTTTCTATCTTTAACTTGCTTTTCAATAGATCCACTTCTTTTAATATTAATTTTTTTTTTATATTTCCATTAGGAAAATAAAATCAAGTTTGTATTTAAAAAAAAAAAGTAAAATCTGAATTTTAAAGCCGTGAATAACATGGTTCCATCAAAATTTTGACAAACAAATCAGATTAGAATATTGAAATTTCAAATNATCAAAATTTTGACAAACAAATCAGATTAGAATATTGAAATTTCAAATTTTTAATTTTATTTGAGTCTAATTATTGGTTTGTTCAAAATTTTTTGAACTTCTTCATGTCTAAATTGAAATACCAATTACACAATACCTAACCAATAAAAATTATAATGAATAAAAATTTTTTAAATTCGTTTCAGCGTTTGAGAAATTCAAAATTGCCCCCTCCCCTCCCCTCCCCCACAAAGGTAACTATTTCTACTTGTTTTACCTTATATAATCCATACTATAATTTTAAATTGAAATTACAAAAATTTGTTTAAAAATACTCCTAAATACTAAATTTTATACTCAATTTTGTCAAAATTAACCTACCAAAATGCAAATTGTACTAATTCTTTTCATTCTTTTGTAATGTTTGATTTTGATTATAAAAGTTCACTGGTCTATTAGGTTTGAAAACTAACTTAAAACTAACAAACATTTAAATCAAATTCTACTTGCTGGAGTACTCCTCAGGAATCCTGATTCTTTTAGATAACAAAAAAAAATTTAATACGAACCTGCAAAACTTGACAAGTTATTACTGCATTTTGCGATTCTTATCGCAAAACCTGAGTGTTGACACTCCTCTTTTATTACCTGTATACTCCACCCAAAAAATAAATAGTTTTTTTTGGTTTTCAATTATTTATCTATGAAAATGATTATGGAATATTTACTTAACCTCGATTAACTTAAATTAGAGAAAAAAACTGATAGAAACTACACTTTAAATAAGTCTTGTTGAGACTAACTAGTCACTACTANATCTATGAAAATGATTATGGAATATTTACTTAACCTCGATTAACTTAAATTAGAGAAAAAAACTGATAGAAACTAAACTTTAAATAAGTCTTGTTGAGACTAACTAGTCACTACTAAAAAATTGTTCGGATGTTTTATGAACTTTTATCATCATCTATTGACCCTTAGAAGTTATCTCTATTTTTAATTATAACTTACTCTGAGAACAAGAAGATGAACAACTTTTAATAGTATTCTTCTTCTCAGATACAGTTTTAGTAAAGTATGTATAGTATTGGCAATTTAGTTAGTAATTTTGCATCAGACAAACTCAAATTGTAAAAAAAAAATTTTGAGATTCTTTATAACTCTTAATAAAAGTAACTTATATCAAACTTCTACTGATATTATCATAATTCCCAACAATTAAGAGCCTCTTCTGTCAAGAAACCGTAATAATAATTTAATTTTTACTTAAAATAATAATGTAAATTGGATTACTCCGCACTTAAACTTTTAGCTAACGTTCGGTTAGGGTTAAAACCTAATTATTGAAAATTATTGAAAATTTACTAATTTTACTGTCTTCTCCACTTAATTCGTGAGACCTATGCGTACTCCAGTTGATAGACGATTTGTTTGTTTACATGTTTTTAATCGATTTTTCTATAGAGACAGGAATTTGAGTTTTTTTGCAACGGGTGGTAATTCATAATACCTTATCTGTCTGTTAAAAATCTCTTATCGGTAGAATTTGACCAGAGGCAGAGCTGAGGTTAATGAATTTTCATTTTCGAATTAGAAATTAGATATTATATATTTTGAATAAGCGGATTAGAATTAGGAATAGAATATTATCCTCTTTACGAGATTGGGATTAAGCCAGGATTAATTTTTGTCGGGATTGGGATTATTATGAATTAATTAAACAATTTATTAATTTTTACTTGTAGTTAATGATGCTTAAATGTATTGAGGATAGGTTATAAAATCAAAAATAACTTTATAAACTTTCAACTTATTGAACATATCATCTTACAAGATAAATTCGTTTCAGTGTTAAAATAAACATAAATCACATAATTACATAATAATTCTTGAAATTAAAATTTTTCGGTAGAAATAGTAATATTGGATGATTACGCTAGCCAAGCTAATTTTAAGGTTGTAAATAAATCGGAAACAAAATAATAATTTTTTTTGAAGTTAGTTCAATATTAAGTCATATAATTGAATCCAAGTCCTTTCAAATCCTAATTTTAATTCAAGCGAGTGAGTTTACGGAATTTCAGAAAAAGGTATGGTGAATATTTTGTCAGAGCCAGGGCCAAGGTTTTCTTAGGATTTTATACTTCAAAATTGGTTTCTATGAAAAAATCGATGAAAAATATGTAAATAAACAGGTCGTTTATCGAATGAATTCGGTCTGAAGGATTAGTAGTGGACGTCGAATTGAAACGGAGACAATTCTGGATTTCACTCGGTATGAATTTTCTTATAAAAATTGTCAGTTGGTGTGACTCTACATCTGGTCAAAGGTTTTGGCACTTAAATTGAAACATTTCATATGGAAAATTTCAATTTGCATTATTGATTAGTCAAAAATACATATGAATCCAATAGTCAGAGATACTGCTAACCATTTCATCGTCTAGACTATGTCAAAGTCTCGAACAGGAGTGTCGAACGAAAACAAAGAGCAGTGTAAGAATTAAGTTTGCTTTTGAAAAAAGNTCAATTTGCATTATTGATTAGTCAAAAATACATATGAATCCAATAGTCAGAGATACTGCTAACCATTTCATCGTCGAGACTATGTCAAAGTCTCGAACAGGAGTGTCGAACGAAAACAAAGAGCAGTGTAAGAATTAAGTTTGGTTTTGAAAAAACTAATTTTTTGTACCGCTAGCTCATTCCCAATGAGCTGCGAAAAGTTAACGATGGCTTGGTTACGTAATGTATCCATAATTCTGTCCACTCCCTTCGTTCATGTATGTCGAGGAGTTCCACCGGAAGGAGTATTTCTGATTGGATAATGGCAGAGTGAGGGATTTGTCCTTAGCAGTCAGAAAATGATTGAAGGATAATATGCCACTTTTGGACTCTCGAGGAAGATTTGAATAGCGTAGCTTAAGTACTTCGTACTTTTCGATATGCTACATCGTTTTGTAGATAGTATTTTGACGTGCATGCCTTGAGTTAGAAAGCGAAGCTTCGTAGACTACACAAAACAAACAATTTGGAAGTTTTGTAGGCATAATTTACCTGAAAAACGTCTCATGATTCAATGTAACTGGTGATGTCAGAGGTTAGAATGAGCTTAGTCTAACGTATTGACTCCTGTCATTAAAATCCAAACCGTAGAACTTGTAAAAGTTTACAGATGTTTCAGTGTGGTTAAAAATCCCTTCCCGTGAATTTGTAGAACCTAGGCAGGGATTATTTCCAAATTTTAATTTTTGATCGCACATGTCATACATTATTAAATTTCGTACTGTCGAGCTTAAAAAGACCGTGATGGATTTCGAATCAGTTGTCATACCATCCGCTCCAGTACTCATGGTATGAGCATGGTGGGTCTGTTCGGGTAGTATTTGCGAAGTTATACCAAGGTTTTTCTTCGGGTCAGATTGAAAATCGATTGTTATTAGTACATCGCGTTCGGGTAAAACGTTGTTACATTAACGCTGTTCCTAGCACAGTCAAATGTGAACTGGAGGGATTTGAATCCAACGCGGTCGTAGATGTTTTTCATATTCTCTAAGTAGCTTTTGTGTAAAGGACAGACTCCTTACTCGTTTTCGATCTTCAAGTACAAAAAACAAACTATCAACACAATGCATACTAGTAGTTAAAGTTGGTTACCTGGATCGAAATAATTGAACCACTCTTAGTAAGTTGTAAATCAATACTCATGAAAGAAGATAGTAAAAGTGGGTTGTCACGTGGTTCAAATATGGTTGGTATGATGGACGGATTTTCATGTTTTAGGATCTCGAAGTAGCCAACTTAGGAACAAAAATAAAATAAAAATACATTTATAAAACTGACAACAATCAATGGTTCATTGATGCTAACGCCATCAATGTTTCAAATTTACCTAAGGCGTACCCCCAAAGTCCCACTCAAAGTAAATGTAAGGACCCGGTCTTCCTCTTATGCCATGCACACAAAGTTTCGAACATTCAAAAAGGCTTAGAATTCGTTGGTACCATTGCCGAAATCAAAGTGATCCATCATTGGTTCGTGAAGGTTCCAGGAAACATGTCTCACGGGATCGAATCCTACTGCTCGGTAATTTTGAAATCGGTCTCTCCAAAGGTACTCTCATACACCGTTTTTAGTTCCACCCCAAACCCAGGAGACATTTCCAATCCAAAGAGTTAAAAATACAAAACCAAAATCAATTTCATAAATTTGTACTAAATTAAAGGATAACTTAAATACCATCAAAGATAAAAAAACTGAAACAACCAAGAAGGTGCATTCTGACGACATGGTTCCTTACATTCCTAAGCTTGTGACCTCACACACACCACACCTGTGACTCACACTGAAGAAAAACAGTGGAGTAGCTGCTGGAAATCACGTCGTAGCCCAATTTCAAAACCAACAGTGACATTGCTGAAGAAAAAAGCTACCACTACTGTCAACGTTGGGTAACTTGCTATAGCCAAAAAACAATACTATAATTGTCTTTTAGATATGGGTAAGAAAGAGCATGCACTTAAAATGGTGGTTTTAGCAAAAAAGAAATTGTATTCTGCTAAAACTGAGTTTTACTTGAATAATTCCAAAAATTCTTAATTTCATTGTATTTTTGAAGCACTATTGTTTAATTAAAAGAATCTTGGATTAATTCTAGTCTCACAGAAGTGTTCAAAAAAAATTTCTGTAATTTATCTGAGTTTAAAGTTTTATTTTTCCAAAATTCATGGGTTAATATCAGAGTTCAAAAGAATTTGAACTCGTTTATGGACTAAACCTGCTTGGTGCATAGTTATTTTACTAAACTCGGATAAAGTTTCGTTTTGCACTGGTTCAAGTTTTAAATTTTCTCGGTGCATACGGGCATAGAGTAATAATTACTATAATAATAACTAATATTTCTATATAACTAATATGTCTATTTCAAAACGCAAGACGGTTTGTTTATGAATTTCTGCCATCGCAACCGAAATAACCATACTTGCTCATAAACTAAACCATCCGTCAGCACATGCGCAAGCTATTTTAAAATCAAAAGTCAATGAAATTACAAAACAAACAAAGTTCATTGACCTTCTCAATAAAATTTGTTTCTAAAAGTATACTTCGCCCATACTTCTTGAATAATTAGATTTATTGTTAGTTGTTAGTTCCTAGTTAATTCATAATAATCATGAAACCTAAGAGTAAGGAAGAAAAGGAAGCAATCAATAATGTTAAAGAATACTTTGAAGCGGATAAGGTTATACATATACACAAGCATTGAATTCAGGAGACATATCGAAATGATTTGCCAATTCCGTTCGAGAATGTTTCTAAAATAACATCGGAAGCATTAAAAGTAAGAAAAAATAATTTGTAAACACTGAGGATGCTAAGATATGATATAGATTTTGAATTTTTTGTTATATGGTTTAGGTCAGCAAAAGTAGTCTTCAGAATTTCGAAGGAATTGAAAATGAATGGTAACCAAATTTGGTAATTTGGTAATGAAAGGTAATCCAAACCAAATTTGTCAGAAACTGGAAGAAAATTGAGGTGGACAGCTTTACTGAGGGTGTGATTCGCCGCGCAGTTTTATTTGCCTACAGCAAAAAATTTTTTTCCACGAAGATGAAAATTTCCCGCAAATGAGTCGAGTAACCCTGTACAGACTAATGAAAATACAACTAAAGTTTAAATTCGGACAGTTCAACAGTAAACCCGTCCCTCTAGATAGGCCCGATATTGCTGCCGACCCAGCCAAATATTCACGCCAAGTTAGAAAATTGCGACGTCTTGGCTACAAAGTAAGTACAATGATCTGAGTTTTATGTCAACACCCACTACTGTCACTCTTTGCAGCAAGTCAACCGGTTGACTTCTCCCTGACAATCTCTGTGGCTAAACATGTTAAAAACTTTGCTTAATGTCATTTTCCTTAATGTCAAACTTTTCATTCTGTTAACAGAATATTTTAACCAAAACAGGTGGAAGAGACGTTAAAGCAAAATTATGCGTAAATCTTGAAGTTGAGTATTTAAAAAGTAGTCAGGTTTAGAGAACCGTTATCTTAGTTTACGATTACTTCTTCATTTTGCCATTTTTCTTTGAATCCAATGAATAAACAACAACAATAAACACAGTAAATTGGCACGCAAAATGCAGAAAAGAACTGAATTTTCTACAAAGTCTATTATTCGCACGTTTTCCTTATAGTCAACTAAATTGAATTATCACTTCGAGTTGACTTTATCGCGTATTGCCAACTTCGCGTTATGTCAACCGTTGTGAAGGTGCCTAGAAGTTAACATTAAACTCAGACCACTGCATTTAATATCACTAATTATAACATTTAATTTTTTGAATACATCTAATTTTGAACACAGGTTTTCTACCAAGACGAAACATGGGCCAATGAAAGTCTCAGCTTGGATCGGGGTTGGCACATACATGAGAAGAAAATATTAGGCATAGCTCATGCTAAACCTCATGTAGATATTTGGTTAAGAGGGATTGGGCATCGATACCAAGAAGGGTTGCTCGGTGTGTAAAATAATTTTTAGCTTAAATCATTTTATAATTTCAATTTATATTATTCACAGGTGGGATTTCATCTAGACCGAGTGGAGATGGTAAAAGAGTTATAATTGCCAACGTGGGGTCTGAAGGTGGTTTCCCTGGTGTAGGGAAAGAGTTTATAGGGGAAAAGGAAACGAAAGATTATCATCATGAGATGAATTCTCAGCATTTCCTAGAATGGTTTTCTGAAGTAATTATATCTTTACCAGAACGCTCAGTGATTGTGTTGGATCAGGCTTCTTATCACTAAAAAGCTACCAAAAATCTCACATCAAAATTAAAAAAATCAGAGCTCATCGAGTGGCTAGAAACTCATCACGTCCCAATTCCTGAAGACGAAGAAATTTTTTGGGATTTGCGGGTTGTAAAACTAAGGGAATTGGCTAAACTACATCAAGTTCAGCCGCAACATGAAGTTGAAAAAATAATTTTGGACTCGAAGAAAGACATCAAGCTACTTTGGCTCCCTGTGGCCCACTGCGAATTGAATCCTATTGAGTTAGTTTGGGCTTCAGTGAAAGGTAACATAAGTATAATTATATATAATTAATGCTATAATCGGTTACCATTTACCGAATAACCTAGAAAACCTTCAATTGAGTTTACTAGAAAAAAACATTAACCGCGGATAAGGCGAAGGCCGTGGGACAGAAATATTTTGTTGGTAGTAAGTTCGGCTTAATTGGAAGCCGAACAAACTAAATGAAGAATAATTTGTTCGTCTTCACCTATACAATCTTAATCCATCATTAATTACCATTAATTCATAAGGATAAGTTGTTCTGGTTATGGTGACAAAAAAATTACAAATTGTTTTAACTTTTTAATGGTGGAAGTAGACAAAAGAATAAGGCAAATAAGTACGTTATCCTCATCTCTGCTTGTTATAAAGAGTTAGGCCCTAAGTCTTCGAGTCGACCCTTACTCCCACACATGAGGGATTTAGAGGCATCAATTGCCAGACTCCTCAAATTATTGGGAGCCATAGACACTTTTAGTCAGTCTCGGCTCATCATTCAGAGTAATGGGGAACACTAATTAAAAAAATTAGGTTTGTAATAGGCGAAGTGAGAAGAAGAAACACCACATTCAAGATAAATGATGCTCTTTCATTGGTGAAGGAGATTATTCAATCAGAAAGAATCAGGATGATTTGGTCCAGTTGTAAACACATCTGTGAGTTGGAGGAATTGATTATGAAAACGGAGAACGTCACAGACAAATTGTTTGCAAAGCAAATTCAGCCAATAATTATTAGAGTAAACCATGATTTGTCCGACGATTCAGATTCCAATACTGATCCTAGCTCAGAAGATTCAGAATAAAATCAATTTTTCCGCGGTTTTTTCTAAGTTTTAGATATTCTCATAGTAACGCCTTTTCAAATATGATAAACAAACTGTCTTGCGTTTTGAAATTTAGAAAATTTTGCCGATTGAGTATAAACAGAGGGGTTATTTTGTTGATTTTAATTTGTCTATCTAAATTCTCAAATCTAATTTTTATTTTTATTTGTGTTTTTTTTTTTTTTTTTTTAATTATTAATTTTTATTTGATACATTTTTTCAGCATATTTGTGAGAACCACTTCCAACGTCTATCGAAAAAAAGTATGTTCACTGGTCTAAAGGCAATCAATCACTTTGGTTGACCTGACATGACCTTTTTTTCTCAAATTTGTCCAAAAGAAACATAGTTGTGTGAGCAAAATCGGTGTTTTTAGTTGTGGTACAAGACCACTAACGAAAGGTATCATGTCATCATGTGAAGAGGTTAATAAGGGTCGAAACTACCTTACTTTATTCATCATTTTGAAAATTTTGGATGAATCATCAACCTCTCTTATTTACTTTAACCATCAATATTGTGGCGAAATGGGATTTTTGGGTTGCGTATTACGCCATTTTAGATAACCAAAAACTCTTGACAAAGGAAAAGGAAATGAAAAAGGAAATGTGGTTTTCCCCTTATGTAATCCGCCTCGTAAAAAAAAAAACAATATTTTTCCGTGTCTCGAGAGACGAGGGTGGTAGTCAACTTTTCGATTCTGTTGAGTATAGAGCTGTGCCTAGTTTTGTAATTCTAAATTAACCTTGTAAGTCCTTTCTATTACAGTAAAGTTTCTAAATAAAAAGTAGCAAAGAAAATTCCTATCCCGAGATTGGATTATACACAACTTAATTGTCTTTATTGAATACCTTTGTGCTGTCGAGTGATCGGACCCAGAAAAGAGAGGGTGGAACCCAAGTGTGTGAAGTGTGTTGTCGAGAGTGCCCATCCTTCAGGAAACCGCAGACTCGGCAGGGCTTCATCTCTGCTTAGGGTCAGGAAAGACCCTCGTGGCCGAATTCCACCTTAGGCGAGCGAGAACCGTTCTTCGGACCCTCTCTGACATCCACTTCAACCCATAGAATCTGTCTCCGGTACCTCTGGATTCGCCGGTTTGGACGGGGCGTCGGGTAGTTGAGAACGGATTCCCCGTTCACTCAGGCGGAGTCGGAGACATCGGGACCGAGTAGATCATCATACCCCCACGAAATCCTCCCGGAACGGGAGAGTACACCCCAAACTAGAATCGAAAAGACGTGGATTTCGGTCCACCGGTAAGTTTCCCAGAGTTGGTTTTGTTGACCAGTAGCCTAAGAAGTCCTCCCATAGAGTCCGGAGAGCCTGGGGAAGAACTGGCTCATTAACGGAACCAGGGCATCTGGAAGTACGGGAAGAGTCTGGTTTACCCACGGGACGGTTAGCACGTTGAGTCCGGGAAGAACCAGATTCAATTAGGCGTTCAACTTTCCAAGAGACGGGAAAGAAGTTCTCCCGGCGGGGAGAACGGATTCGAGTATTCCCATCAGACAAATTAGATTACCCCAATCCCTTTCCCGACTAGTCCCAGTGTTCTTGAGTAGCAGGCGGTTTCCCATTGTTGTCCAGTAAGAGTCTTCAGTATCGTCCGTGCCAGTATTCAGTCAGGGTAGTTGGTTTCCTAAGTTGGTAAGGTGGGAACATAGAGAACCCCGGTGTTGGAGATCTAATGTGTTAGGGATCCGCGGCGTTGAAAACCCGCAGAGTTAGAGACTCCCGATACTAGAGATCCGCGGTATCAGAGACCCGCAGTATCATAGATCCGTGGAGCAGGAGACCCGCAGAGTTAGGGATCCTTGGTATAGTAGTACCAATAGATACCCGGGCTCGACCCCAGAGTTAGAGATCCGTGGTGTCGTAGTATCTACCGAGATCCAGACCCTACCCCGGAGATAGAGCTCCGCGAGGAATCAACCCAGCACCAGAGAGAGTACCGGTATTATTGTACTGGAGTCATAGTACCGGTACCACAGTACCAGTTCTCGAGTACCGGTGCTACAGTACTGGAGCCGAATCCTTTTCCCAACTCCATTACGCCCCGCACCCAGAATCATACAACGAAACAAGCCATACTCCATCCCAAATAGAACCCAGTATTGGGTATAAGACAAATTAACTCCTTCAAATTTAGTGATAAGTCATTCCCATATCCCCACATCGAATTAAAGAACATTAAAGAAAATAGTGAAAATGATCATCGCGCCACAATATCTTATTACTTTTTGTTAATTACCTTAGGCTTTTGTATTTTTCTTAATTTCCAATTTACCCAAATTATTGTTAATATTAATTATCTCATTCGAATACTGTGTTATTTTCTGTCCTTTTTGTTTCTCTCTGTCTTCATGCAATGCAAAGGAATCAGAATGGACTTTACGTTGTGATATGGTGGTTTAGGGTCAAAAGGTATAGGTCAAAGTTTTTTTTTTTTTTATTATTGAAAAATTTCTGCCAAAAAAAATACATACAATTCATGTCTGGATAAAGTATACTATCACCTGAATTTTTGATAATTAGGTGATAGTATGATTGTTAATTTAAGCAAAACACTCCTACTAGACAATAGAAACCAGTAGAAGTTTAAGAAGTAAAATTTTATTTTAAGTTCCAAAGAATAGCAAAAATTTCTAATGTATTTTTTCACAGGATTGGATTTTGCCTGGTGCAAAATGAATCCAAATTCGATGAAAATTATGCGAATCTTATTAGTCAGTTAGTTAGGTATTAGGTTATCAAAATTATTATTATTACTTGAAGTTGGTAATAAAATGTTAAATTGTCTGAAAATATCTTAGAGTAATAATACTAGAAGGAGCATTACAAGATAAAACTCAAAAATAACGGAATACACAGGATGGCATCATCAGTGTGATTTTAGGTTGTTTGTTGTCGCTTCGCTTTATAAAGCAAAAATACCTAAAATCACCCTGGAACAGACCCTATAAAGCTTTCAAACAAACGGTCTCCATGGGCCCTGGTAAAAGCTAAATAAGTTTCATTATAAAGGAAAGTAAATTATTCGGTTGTTAAAACAACTAAACACGCCCAGACTTTATTAAACTCTATGTTGAACTTAACTTCTAATTTAATTTTTCTTTGTCTATCTCCGCTCGGGCTCAAAAACAAAAAGTTGGCTTTTCTCGGAGCTACAAAAGTTTTCTATCGGGCTCTTCTCTGGCGTGGGCTCGCAGAAACAAAAAAAAAATTTTTTTTCTGGGTTCAACTCTTACTACTAAATTTTCACAAAAATAACCATCTTATTACTCGAATTAAGAATGGTCAAAAACGAATTTTTAATTCATACACTCATTACCCAAATACAAAGTCAAGAGCCCGTCTCAAGCGCTGAGAGCTCAAATTGCCGATGTTTGTTATAAACTTTTTCGTCCTCACTGAAAGGGTCATTGAACTTGGAATTTTTTTTGCAAAAGAAAATATCGGCGATGAATTAACTGTGAAAATTCTTATAATTTGATTTGAATTTTATTTGATTGTCTTACTTGGTCAACATGAAGGTGGTGAGTCTGTTGGTTGGAGTAANATAATTTGATTTGAATTTTATTTGATTGTCTTACTTGGTCAACATGAAGGTGGTGAGTCTGTTGGTTGGAGTAACCTTAATGATAGAGTTGGGTATCCTACCGTCTCCAGCAAATGGACTTGAGTTTACAGGTATCTGTCTCGATCAAGACAACGGAGAAAAGGTAAGAAATTTTAAAATTTATAAACTTTTGTTTGGACATTTGCCTGAGGGTATTTCTGACACCATCTATCTAATATTATCTAATTTTGATAAAGTAATTAGCAAAGCCCCAGACCCTCACCGATTCTTATCTAATTGAATTCGTACTTAATATCTGCTTGACTAACAAAAATATTTTCTTTTCTTTACAGGTGATCCTGAAGGAAACGAAGTTTACCCCATGGGCGGAAGGGGAGTTGGAAATTATAAACAAGCAGAGAGTCGAAGCTCTTAGTAAGTTAAAATTCCAACTTAATTTTTCCAAGTGAATAACNGAAATTATAAACAAGCAGAGAGTCGAAGCTCTTAGTAAGTTAAAATTCCAACTTAATTTTTCCAAGTGAATAACTAGAATGTTGATTTTTAAAGGTTATAACGAGAGTGAGAAATTGGTCCACAATCCTAGGGTAAGTAATTTATTATTCAATTTATCCAATCTTCTTAATATATTGATTTNTGAGAAATTGGTCCACAATCCTAGGGTAAGTAATTTATTATTCAATTTATCCAATCTTCTTAATATATTGATTTGCCGTTAAATTGTTCAAGTTATTTATTTGTTTCCAGATTTCACAGTATGCCGATTGGTACACGGATCTATCATGTTCCAATATAAAATTCAAGTATGGCGAATCAACCTCTTTGCGTGAAAAGAGTGATCGCGGTGAGTGAAAAAAATACAAAATAATTTTAGACAACCTCAAGAGTGAAAAAAAAATAGAGTNAAAGAGTGATCGCGGTGAGTGAAAAAAATACAAAATAATTTTAGACAACCTCAAGAGTGAAAAAAAAATAGAGTTAAGGAAAAAAACGAATGTGCACTTCTCGTTTAAAAGACCAATTAGTCCCAACTTGTAACTTAATTATCTCGATGACCGCTGGATCTAGCGGCTTGGTAGCGATTACAAGTGTCAAATATCTCTCCACGAATTAATCACGAATAATCAATGTTTAAATTTTCTCTAATCGTCGATGTGAAAAATTTGTCAATATAGAAAATATCCGAACCCGGGCATTATCCAAGTTCCTAGTAATCAATTTAGAAAATTATTACGAATGGATGGCACATTTTGTCATGAATTTTGGAAAATTATTTAATTTGAAAAATACCCAAAGCAAATACCTGAATCCGGCTATTTAAAAAATTTTCCTTGTTAGAAATTAAACTTCACTAATTTAAATGGCAGAAATGATGATTGAGTACCAGATTACGTCAGGAGTTTTTGAAAATTNAAATTAAACTTCACTAATTTAAATGGCAGAAATGATGATTGAGTACCAGATTACGTCAGGAGTTTTTGAAAATTAACGAAAACTGGTATTACAAAATTCTCCGGGTTAGAAAATCAACTTCTATTAATTTGGATAGAAAAAATGACGGTTGGGTACAAAAATTATTCATCAACCATGGTCAAACATTTCTTGTTCATTTCTTTCGTTTTATATTGAGTTTTTTTTGTATTAAATGACTAATTTTATCTAATTTGTAGCAGATAAGAAACTACTCCATCGTAACCCGAACCCAGCCGTCATGATTCCTTTCAATATNTTTATCTAATTTGTAGCAGATAAGAAACTACTCCATCGTAACCCGAACCCAGCCGTCATGATTCCTTTCAATATATTCTGTCCAAATTAAAAAAAAGAAATAATTGAGCCCAATTAATAATTAGAATTAGGTTGAGTTATTTGAAGAATGGGCTGGTGAGTTTATTTTTATTTCTAGATAAAAATAACTATTTTGGAAAGGTTCTTCCAACCAACATGAAAATGACAGGATGCAATATGGACATTTTTCACTACTTCGGATTAATAACAGCAGATGTTCCCAATATCGCATTAGACCTATACAATTCTTACTACATAAAGGATGTGAAGAATAACCTTAATTTACGTAAGTCAAAGATTAATTTCCCAAAATCTTGGTATTCATAATCCCAATGTCTTCAATTATGTTTTTCAGTGATTGGAAGCAGTTTGTTTGTAAAAAGTAAGTCTTCAAGTCAATCTAAACTTTAACGTAAAAATTAAGACAGTATCTATATTTTGTAAGCTCTTTCTCTAATTATTTTATAATGAACTTATTGCTGTGTTGATTTTATGTTTTTCTAGCGATCAAAGAAATAGGGTTTTCACAAAGTCTCTGCTACAATGTACGTATTGTGGCTATGATGTCATGGCCACCTATTGTTAGTAATGATTTCAAGAGTGAGGATCTAGTTCCAAAATGTATTGTTGACAAAGATAATAAGTCTGTGGTATGTCTTATTAAGTTGAATTACTCTAATCATTACATGTCAGACTGATTACCTTAATTCCTCAAATCTCTTCGTCTTTTCTAGACAAACGATAAAATTGGCTCTTCTGACGCATGGAGATTACGGTTTCTAACNCAAATCTCTTCGTCTTTTCTAGACAAACGATAAAATTGGCTCTTCTGACGCATGGAGATTACGGTTTCTAACCCGTGTCAATCAACATCGAGTAAAAGGTAATTAGAATCAATTCANTTCTGACGCATGGAGATTACGGTTTCTAACCCGTGTCAATCAACATCGAGTAAAAGGTAATTAGAATCAATTCAAGCAGACAATGATCAGTGATTCATGAAGTTTGAAATATTAACAATTATTTCTTTTCTAGATAATCTGAGTGAACTTCTTCTAAACAACAAGGTAATTTGCATAAGACAGAATTTCAAGTCTTAATCTTTCTTGACACTTACTTTGCTCCTCAGTTGTGTAGTAGTGTCATGTGGTCTCTGGTTGAGCTGAATTCATTAAAGGATAAATCTGCCTTAAAAACGCATACCACTCAGGGAATTATCGACGCAACGGGTAAAACAGGTTGGAAGGTGCAGTGTAAGGATACTCTGTTGGAGCATAGTGGGAAAGGTGATTCTAACAATGAGCCTGATGCTGTTGAGTTTGTGGACAGTCTCTATGCAAATAAAGCAGATCCATGTACGTTGAAATCAAATTTCTTTACTTCCTGATCTATACAAACAAATGATAATTGTTTTTTCTTGTTTNATCCATGTACGTTGAAATCAAATTTCTTTACTTCCTGATCTATACAAACAAATGATAATTGTTTTTTCTTGTTTGCACCAGTGCGTAACCAATTATTCTCTAAAGGTAAGCTCTTCTAATGTTACTGTTGTTAAGACTGATTTTCGATTCAATCACAGNCCATGTACGTTGAAATCAAATTTCTTTACTTCCTGATCTATACAAACAAATGATAATTGTTTTTTCTTGTTTCCACCAGTACGTAACCAATTATTCTCTAAAGGTAAGCTCTTCTAATGTTACTGTTGTTAAGACTGATTTTCGATTCAATCACAGTATTTTTACGTTATGTAGATGCCAAGGAGGGTTGTGCAACCGTGGATACAATTGAAAACCCACAGACTGTAGGTGGTAACGGGAAATGGGCCGTTGGGGTTATGGTTTTGTCCAAAGAAGAAAAAGGTTTCAATGGAGGTAATTTTTTAGAATTTTACCAATAAATCAATATTTCGAAGTTTTTAGAGTAATTTATAAATTATTATATAATTATTGGGTTTTATTGTTATTCATAGGTACAACAGAGATACCTGCGTATGTCGAAGAACCGAAAGCTGAAGAAAATGGAGTCGGAAGTCATATCCTAAATTTGTGGATGATTAGTTTTGGGGTCAGTTGCCTCACAGGGTCTCAGACTCTTCTTCACCTTCTTCTGAATCAACAATTTCAATATCATGTTTGTTAAAGGACCTAAACACGCCCAGACTTTATTAAACTCTATGTTGAATTTAACTCCTAATTAATTTTATATTGTCTGACTCCGGTCGGGCTCAAAAACAAAAAATTGGTTTTTCTCGGAGCTACAAAGTTTTCTATCGGGCTCTTCTCTGGCTTGGGCTCTCAGAAACAAAAAAAAAATTTTTTTTCTGGGTTCAACTCTCACTACTAAATTTTCACAAAATAACCATCTTATTACTCGAACTAAGAATGGTCAAAAACGAATATTTAATTCATGCACTCATTACCCAACTACAACGTCAAGAGCCCGTCTCAAGCGCTGGAAGCTCAAATTGCCGATCTTTGTTATAAACTTTTTCGTCCTCACTGAAAGGGTCATTGAACTTGGAATTTTTTTGTAAAAGAAAATTCTTTTAATTTGATTTGAATTTTATTTGATTGTCTTACTTGGTCAACATGAAGGCGGTGAGTCTGTTGGTTGGAGTCAGCTTAATGATAGAGTTGGGTATCCTTCCGTGTCCAACAAGTGGACTTGAGTTTACAGGTAATTGTCTTGATCAAGACAACGGAAGCACGGTAAGAAATTTTAAACTTTATAAACTTTTGTTTGGACATTTGCCTGAGGATATTTCTGACATCATCTATCTAATATTATCTAATTTTGATAAAGTAATTAAGAAAGACCCCAGACCCTCACCGATTCTTATCTAATTGAATTCGTACTTAATATCTGCTTGACTAACTAAAAAATTACCTTACAGGTGATTCTGAAGGAAACGAAGTTGACCCCGTGGGCGGAAGACGAGTTGAAACTTACAAACCAGCTGAGAATGGACTCGCTTGGTAAGTCCCAATTCCAAATAAATTCTTCTAAGTCAACAAGTTAACTCTGCTCTGACATCCTTTGAATATTAATTTTTAAAGGTTATGACAAGACTAAGCAATTAGTCCATAATCCAAGGGTAAGTAATTAATTACTCAATCTAATTAATTATATCTTAATAATTTAAATTGATTTTACCTTTTTAAATTGTTGAAGTTTTTTTGTTCCCAGCTCTCACAGTTTGCCGATTGGCACAATGATCTAATATGTGAACGTCTAAAATCGCACTATGGTGAATCACCCCCTTTTATTGATTTCGTTAATAAAAATGGTGAGTGAAAAAATACGAATATAATTTCAGTGAACCTCGGAAGTGGAAAAAATAGAGTTAGTATGACGGGATATGACTACTTCGCCAAGGCTTGAAACAGCGGTTAACCGAAAAAGACGGTCTCTGGTGGGGTATGATCCCACGTCTTGGGTATTTCGAACCCAACGCACTACTAATTGTGCTATGCTTCACTATCCCACTAGCAAAAAAACGATGTTTCAAGGGCACCCATTCATTTTTCAGACAAGTTCCACCCACATGCACTTCCGCTTCTGTATCCCAAATGAATCTGTAGACTTCAAAAATTGGATTAATCTGGAGGCAGAATATATTTAAAAGGAATTTCCAATCATGCAGTGTGTGGGGNTCATTTTTCAGACAAGTTCCACCCACATGCACTTCCGCTTCTGTATCCCAAATGAATCTGTAGACTTCAAAAATTAGATTAATCTGGAGGCAGAATATATTTAAAAGGAATTTCCAATCATGCAGTGTGTGGGATTGAGTAACATTAGAAACAGTTACTACCTGCAACAAATACTTACATTAAATTAATAATTTAATAGAAAGAATCAATATTAAAATAAAAAACGCAACATGAAAATTTTGAAATAAAATTTTCGCGCTGGAAATAATTTTCAAAAAATTTTCACACTGTCAACCTTGTACCCATTTTTCATTTCAACTTTTGATATCTGAGTCAACATAACCGACCTCGAATCCCAGCACCGACACCAAACGAAAAGACACGCAGTGCAGTTCGCTTATAAGACTTCCAGTTCACAAACTAAATTCAGCTATACTGAGTTCTTAGGTTTCTGACAAGTGCCTGCCTCGGCATTTATCTGATGCAAAGACCTAACCCAACAACATAACCCTAGCAACCTAAACCTAACCCATGAACTTAAGCCTAACCCTAACAACCTCATCCTAAGCTAACATAAGCTAACCTAAACCCTAACCAACAACCTAAACCTAACCTATAACAACTTAAAGCTTACCTAGCAATGGGCTGTAATANCCTAGCAATGAGCTGTAATAATGGAATGTAGTTACTACAGTCCCAACAACCTAAACCTAACCTATAACAACCTAAAGCTTACCAAGCAATGGGCTGTAATAATGGACTGTAGTTACTACAGTCCATTACTAAAGCCTATTTGCTAGGTTAGGTTTAAATTGTTAGTGGTATGTTTAGATTATTAGGATTAGGATTATGTTAGATTAAGTTTAATTTGTTAGATTAGGTTTAGGTTGTTAGGTTAGTTTGAAGTTGTTAGGTCGTTAGTGTTAGTTTTAGGTTGTTAGTGCCAGGTTTATGTTGTTAGTGTTAGGTTTAGGTTGTTAGGTTAGTTTAAAGTTAGTTGTTATATAAGGTTCAGATTGTTAGTGTTAGGTTTAGATTGTTAGGGTCAGGTGTTTGCATCAGATAAAACCCGAGGAAGGCTATTGTCAGAAAACTAAAAACTCAGTATAGCTGAATTTGGTTTGTGAACCATATATAGGCACGGGATGGGACCTCCACCACTCCGCCCTCCAGTCAGCAAAGACCCCTCCACCCCTCCAAGCTAAATTGACCCCTCCACCCCTCCAAGCTAAACTGACTCCTCCACTCCTCCAAGCTAAATTAATCCCTCCACTCCTCCGCCCTCCATCCCGCAATAATTTTCGGTTAATTTCTAATCGATTCCCTTTTCATTCTAGTAGTATTCTGTTTTTGTGAGTAAATAATTTTACTTTATTAAATATTGAATACACCGGAACACAACAAAACAAAATAAATGGATTGTATGTACAAGGATTACGGGTTCAAAATGACTCTATTGCTCTATAAAAAGACTCCAGCCTTCCGCTCTCCGTTGAANATGTACAAGGATTACGGGTTCAAAATGACTCTATTGCTCTATAAAAAGACTCCAGCCTTCCGCTCTCCGTTGAACATAAAGCACACCTCCACCTCTCCACCCCTTCAATCGTCGTGATATTTTACACTTGATTTTTTCTTGAAACTTCTGTAAAATTTTTCCAAAATCAATTAGGAGTCTCGTTGGTGTCAACAGGATTAATGGTATTATTTGTAGATTGGTTTTCTGAAGACGGAATTGTGAAATGCTTCTTATAGTTTTCAGATATTTCTGCCATTACATGAGTCACCAAATCTTCATGTGTTTCTGCTTCGATAAAATACAACTCGTAACGACGATCCAAGAATGTACCGCATGTATAGTTTAAATTTTTGGATGAAATTTTTTAAATAGTAGTCGTTTTTGAAGCAACTAATTGAACAAAGCTGTTTAAGGCGATTCGAAAAATACTCAATGACCTTGTGCTTTCGANTTTTTTAAATAGTAGTCGTTTTTGAAGCAACTAATTGAACAAAGCTGTTTAAGGCGATTCGAAAAATACTCAATGACCTTGTGCTTTCGATTTGTTAGAACTATTCGTTACAACTATTTGTTAGAACCAGAGGTATTGCGAAGAGAATTTTCCCCCTTCGATCTTCGATCGAAGGGTACGAAAAAAACAAAATCGAAGATCGAAGCTTCGATTGAAGGTTCGAAGAATTTGCATGTGGGGTGTCTATCGAATTGTAATAGCAAGCGGAAGCCATTTTAACGTTCCATTACGTTGTAAATTTGGAAATTAGAATTATATTTCTATTGAAATAAAATTAAACGCAAAGTAGTTTATTTATTGATATATATCCGATTTTTTTTTGATTTTTTTTACTTTTTAGAGATTTTTGATTTATTTTTTTTCTTGTTTAGAATTAATTAGTTCTTTTAATGCTCCAAGACAAATTAATTGACAGCATTTACCTGGTCTATGTAAACTTTTAGACATAATATTGGTTTGACAAATTAACACAACGAAAAAAAAATACAGAAAATCAGTTAATGAAAATAATTGGGTGGCCATTTTGTTTCTCTTTCGTCTAGATTAATGATTTTAACCATTTTGAGACATATCAGCGCCTTTTTGAGCCTTAATTTGCATAAAATAACGTCGTGTGTGGTCAAGAATTCCGTAGTTGCAATATGGTAAAAAAAAAATCAAAAAAGTCGTGATTTTTTGGTGCATAAAAATCATGATATTATATCGTGACATATATCAAGCTGATTTTTATTTCGAAATCTGGTTTTAAGTTATGATGGAGAAAGCTAAGCATTGCTCCGTTACTGGAAGTAGTTTAATTAAATTTTCAAACAAAGAACAACAAACGAGTGATGATATCATTTTATGAAATGAATGAAAACGTGTGTAAGTCGACCACGCTCAAATTGTAAAATTTAACCTTTGAAACTCCGATCGAAGACTTCGTCGAAGATTGCCAAGAAAATTCGAAGATCGAACTTTCGATATTTCGAAGACTTCGGTCGAAGTCTTCGAGTTTTCGAAGCTTCGCAACACATCTAGTTAGAACTATCCGTTAGAACTATTCGTTAGAACTATTCGTTCGAATTATTAGTTCGAAATATTCGTTTGAACTATTCGTATTCGGTTTCATTTCGTATACGAAATTCGGAATTCCTATTCGAAATTTTTCGAATGTACTACTATTCAAGGCATCACTAATTTTTTGTATTAAATTATTAATTTAATCCAATTTGTCGCATTAACAGCTCAGCTCTTCCGTAACTCGACCCCAGCCTCCCATGATTCCTTTGAATATATTCAGTCCCAATGAAATCATAAAAATAATTGAGCTCAAATTATGATTTAGACCAGTTTTTGAAGCGTTTCGGTCCAAAGTGGATTTGGTCTGAGGTTATTCGAAGGATGGGCTGATGAGTTTGTTTATATTTCTAGCTGATCTNTAATTGGGTGGCCATTTTGTTTCTCTTTCGTCTAGATTAATGATTTTAACCATTTTGAGACATATCAGCGCCTTCTTGAGCCTTAATTTGCATAAAATAATGTCGTGTGTGGTCAAGAATTCCGTATTTGCAATATGGTAAAAAAAAAAATCAAAAAAGTCGTGATTTTTTGGTGCATAAAAATCATGATATTATATCGTGACATATATCAAGCTGATTTTTATTTCGAAATCTGGTTTTAAGTTATGATGGAGAAAGCTAAGCATTTCTCCGTTACTGGAAGTAGTTTAATTAAATTTTCAAACAAAGAACAACAAACGAGTGATGATATCATTTTATGAAATGAATGAAAACGTGTGTAAGTCGACCACGCTCAAATTGTAAAATTTAACCTTTGAAACTTCGATCGAAGACTTCGTCGACGATTGTCAAGAAAATTCGAAGATCGAACTTTCGATATTTCGAAGACTTCGGTCGAAGTCTTCGAGTTTTCGAAGCTTCGCACACCTCTAGTTAGAACTATCCGTTAGAACTATTCATTAGAACTATTCGTTCGAATTATTAGTTCGAAATATTCGTTTGAACTATTCCTATTCGGTTTCATTTCGTATACGAAATTCGAAATTTTTCGAATGTACTACTATTGAAGGCATCACTAATTTTTTGTATTAAATTATTAATTTAATCCAATTTGTCGCATTAACAGCTCAGCTCTTCCGTAACTCGACCCCAGCTTCCCATGATTCCTTTGAATATATTCAGACCCAATGAAATCATAAAAATAATTGAGCTCAAATTATGATTTAGACCAGTTTTTGAAGCGTTTAGGTCCAAAGTGGATTTGGTCTGAGGTTATTCGAAGGATGGGCTGATGAGTTTGTTTATATTTCTAGCTGATCTAGATAACTATTGGACTAAAGTGCGTCCAACCGACTTCAAAATGACAGGATGCAATTTGGAGAATGTACACTTCAGCAACAATGGTGACACACAAAATTATTCCAATGATGCTTTGGAGCTTTACAATAATTTCTACAAAACTAATATAATGAATTCGCGTAATATGCGTAAGTCAAAGATTAATTTATCAAAAACTCGGTATTCACAATCTAAATGTCTTCAATTATGTTTTTCAGGGACTGGATTAGCTTTGTTTGAACAAAGTAAGTCTTCAAGTCAATCTAAACTGTGACGTAAAAATTAGGGCAGTATTTATATTTTCAAAGATCTTTCTCTAGTTTTATAATGGCCTAATTTATTGCTGTGTTGATTTTATAATTTTCTAGCCATTAAAGAGATAGGATTTTCACAAAAAAGGTGCTCCGAAACTATGCGTGTTTTGAGTATAGTGTCATGGCCACCTCTTTTTACTAATGAGTTCAATCCTGAGGATCTGGTTCCAAAATGTATTCTTGACAAAGATAATAAGTCTGTGGTATGTCTGATTAAGTTGAATTACTCTAATCATTACATGGCAGGCTGATTAACTTAATTCCTCAAATCTCTTCGTCTTTTCTAGACAAACGATAAAATTGGCTCTTCTAACGCATGGAGATTACGCTTTCTAACCCGTGTCAATCAACATCGAGTAAAAGGTAAGTAGAATCAATTCAAGCAGACAATGATCAGTGATTCATGAAGTTTGAAATATTAACAATTATTTCTTTTCTAGATAACCTGAGTGAACTTCTTCTAAACAACAGGGTAATTTGCATAAGACAGAATTTCAAGTCTTAATCTTTCTTGACACTTACTTTGCTCCTCAGTTGTGTAGTAGTGTCAAGTGGTCTCTGGTTGAGCTGAATTCATTAAAGGATAAATCTGCCTTAAAAACGCTCACCACTCAGGGAATTATCGACGCAATGGGGAAAACAGGTTGGAAGGTGCAGTGTCAGGATACTCTGTTGGAGCATTATGGAAAAGGTGATTCTAACAATGAGCTTGATGCTATTGAGTTTGTGGACAGTCTCTATGCAAAGAAAGCAGATCAATGTACGTTCAAATCAAATTTCTTTACTTCTGACATCCTGATCTATACAACCAAATGATAATTGTTTTTTCTTGTTTGCTCCAGTGCATAAGCAATTATTCTCGAAAGGTAAGCTGTTCTATGTTACTGTTATTAAAACTGATTTCGGAATCAATCGCACTATTTTTACTTTATGTAGATGCCAAGGAGAGTTGTGCAACCGTAGATACAATTGATTACCCACAGAATGTAGGTGGTAACGGGAAATGGGCCGTTGGGGTTATGGTTTTGACCAAAGCAGACAAAGATTTCAATGGAGGTAATTTTTTAGAATTTTACCAATAAATCAACATTTCGAAGTTTTTAGAATAGTTTATAAATTTTTATATAATTATTGGCTTTTATTGTTATTCATAGGTACAACAGAGATACCTGAGTACGACGAAGAACCGATACCTGACAATAATGGAGTCGGAAGTCATATCCTAAATTTGTGGATGATTAGTTTTGGGGTCAATTGCCTCAGACTCTTCTTCACCTTCTTCTGAATCAACAATTTCAATATCCTGAAGAGTTTAAACATCCTTAATAATTTGAAACAGTTTCCATAAGACCTTTTCAATACGACTCACAAATATCTTGTCTATGAGTCGGCAGGGCTAAGCTTTATTTAACAAAGGTACTAAATTATTGTAAAATTTAAAAATACAATGCCCAACGATATGCGCTTTGATCTTTGAAGATTACTATATGCTAATAAGGTGTGAAAAATAATGTTTGGATTTAGGAAGGTAATATCAACGTTAGTTCATCTGTAAAACACGAAATGTTAAATAGTTTTTTTTTTCTTATTAAATATTTTTGCAAGTACTCCATCACTGCAACTGTGCTAAAGTAGTCAGCTAAACGCAAACCAAATCTCTTACTTTTTTTCAAATCTTCTCTGATGACCTGACCCGATGTGATATCCCAGTTCGGGGGNCGATGACCTGACCCGGTGTGATTTCCCAGTTCGGGGGTATTATTCGACAAAACTTAAGCCAAAAACCCCAATAGCAAACTTAGCTGAGTTGCAGGAATCGATTCATGAATCATTCGAAGTCGACTTTAGAATCTTTTTTAAAACTCTGCCGCTCTATACCGAGACGACTACAGACATGTCTCAATGTTTAATGCTACTCATTTACCAACTCAAATTAAAGAAAATTGATAATTTTTTTTTAATTTTTCTTTTGCTGTTACGTTATAATGGACAAATAGAAAGATCGGAAATGTATCCATAAGTTTGTCCAGATTTCGGTCTACAGTGTACCAACGTAGGCTCAAATTTACTGGATAACTTGACCAATTACACTGTAAATTTCAAAAACATTCCGTGGGAAATGTTTCATATGCAGTCGGGTCACATGATTCGGGATTGTCCCCGAAACACTCTGAGGGAAGAGCCACGCTCTTCCAAAGTGATGGAGTGTCTGTGGACACTTCGAAACAAAATTCGTTTTCAAAAACCCGAATAAGGCTGGCATGGGGAACTCCCAAATGTATCAAATTTCTCCCAAAACTAGTCTCAAAGATTCGTTCTAGTCAAGACTCGAGTAATAAAGTTACTTTTGAGATTAAGCAGAAGAGGACAAAGAGCAGAAGAGGAGCCAACAGGAAGTTACAAAAACTTTAGTCGCTGGATTTTGTAAACATCAACAAATTTATCTCCTTGACAACTCTAATTCTATTGCTTTTACAAGCTAAGTCCTAAATTATTTTCAGTATATGTTAAGACCCCATTTGCTAGAAACATATTCTTTTGCTGGAAATTGTTTGGAGATACTATCACTCTTCTCGCTTATAGCTGGGACGCTGGACTAAGTATCATACTTCTATTGGATACAAAAAAAATCAGCTCCTAAGTTTTGCATTTTTTCTACAATTTATTTGGACCTTATTTGAGCAGTGGAGTCACTGGACAGAATTGGCATCTAGGACGTTCACCAAAGGTTTGCACTTTTCATCATTTGGACCAAGGTTGCTTCTTTATGCTATTCTACATTAATTCTCATAGCAACCTTGATTTGGACATTTAGCAACCGTGTCACATTCCTAATTGAAAATTTCCTCTAAGGATTTTGGTTTTGCTTCTCAACAACTAAACACCACTGATTGCCTTAGTAACAAAAAGCTAAGTCCATTTTTATAACTTTAGTATTCTTATTGGACCCGAGCTACTACTTTCATTTTTTCTTTTGAAAAGAAGATACATCACCGAATTATAATTTCTCTGGGAACTTCGGAAATTGATTTAATGAAGAATATCTAAGATGCTATCGAAAAGAATCCTCTCTCAAAAAAAAAAGAAAGGCTGCGAAAATTGGGGAAATTTTATGAATCGGTTTAGGACAACCTGAAGATTTGACTGTTTTGAAAACTGGTGAAGAGGGTTCCCTCTAATTATTATAGTATTATTACTCTAAGGTATTTTCAGACAATTTAACATTTTATTACCAACTTCAAGTAATAATAATAATTTTGATAACCTAATACCTAACTAACTGACTAATAAGATTCGCATAATTTTCATCGAATTTGGATTCATTTTGCACCAGGCAAAATCCAATTCTGTGAAAAAATACATTAGAAATTTTTGCGATTCTTTGGAACTTTAAATAAAATTTTAATTCTTAAACTTCTACTGGTTTCTATTGTCTAATAGGAGTGTTTTCCTTAAATTAACAATCATACTATCACCTAATTATCAAAAATTCAGGTGATAGTATACTTTTATCCAGTCTTGAATTGTATGTATTTTTTTTGGCAGAAATTTCTCAATAATAATAAAAAAAAAAACTTTGACCTATCCCCACCCTAAACCACCATATCACAACGTAAAGTCCATTCTGATTCCTTTGCATTGCATGAAGACAGAGAGAAACAAAAAGGACAGAAAAGAACACAGTATTCGAATGAGATAATTAATATTAACAATAATTTGAGTAAATTGGAAATTAAGAAAAATACAAAAGCCTAAGGTAATTAACAAAAAGTAATAAGATATTGATGGTTAAAGTAAATAAGAGAGGTTTATGATTCATCCAAAATTTTCAAAATGATGAATAAAATAAGGTAGTTTTCGACCCTTATTAACCTCTTCACATGATGACATGATGCCTTTCGTTAGTGGTCTTGGACCACAACTAAAAACACCGATTTTGCTCACACAACTATGTTTCTTTTGGACAAATTTGAGAAAAGAGGTCATGTCAGGTCGACCAAAGTGATTGATTGCCTTCAGACCAGTGAACATACTTTTTTTCGATAGACGTTGGAAGTGGTTCTCACAAATATACTGAAAAATGTATCAAATAAAAATTAATAATTAGAAAACTTAAAAAAAGCACAAATTTTTTTTAAATTATAATTTATAATTTAGATAGACAAATTAAAATAAAAATAAAAATTAACAAAATAACCCCTCTGTTTATACTCAATCGGCGAAACTTTCTAAAAAATCTCGTCAAAAATGAAAATCATTCATCGTTGCATTGTCAAGTAAAAAAATTACATAATGCAAGACAAATAACGATTCAGTGACTGAAGCAAAACAATTAAACTAATTGAATTCTTTTGTCATTTCCAGAAGGCTAAATTAAAAAAAAAACATTGCAACAGTAAGTTAAAGCTAATGAACAACAAAAGTTATGGTATAGCCATGTTATTAATGTTTTTCTGAATGAGTCTATAAGTAATCAAGAGCAGAACAAACAATTATCATTAATTGATTTCCGTGTTTAAATGTTTAACCTAAAAATAGTAACATAAGAAATGGTGAAATGGACTTACCAACATGGTAGTTCTTAGATCAAATTTATGAAAGAACTGTGTGATGAAAATATGAATTTCCAGAACATTTGTTCTCGCATCTTTCTTTTCTACATCACGAAGAACGTCGATGAACCATTCAAAATGACGATGAGACGGACAGATCCATAAAAAGTAAACCTAAACAATCCAAATAACAAATCACATGTAAATATTTTTTTTTTAATTATTTTGGTTATTATCTAATAGTTAATAATAAAACATACTTTTTTACAGGCAACTCCAGAGTATCGATTCGTGGAGGTACCAAATACGAGGTCATTGAGAATAGAGGCATAAGGTGTCACTCCTATTCCACCACCCACCATTACTGCTACTTCAAATTTGTACCAATCCTGATTACCACCACCGAAAGGACCTTCTAGTCTTATCTAAAAAAAAAGAGAAAAACTCTGTAAATTGCTAAGTATTGTTACAAAATTCAATTTTAAAGAAAAATATGATTTCTTACCTTTGGACTCTCTTCTTCTGGATTGAAGTTACAAGGGTCAAAATAATTTCTGAGTTTCCATGTCCAAGGTCCTTGGGCTTTGATGTGACAAGACAAATAATTCTCATGTGGTGCTGATGTTAGTGTAAATGAATGGAACTCATGAGGTCGAAAGGATGTACATGCCAGACGTACCCATTGGCCACTTAGATACTTAAAATTTGGTGGACGATAGAATTTTATTTTGATAACATCAGATGGTAAGAGTTCTGTTTCGATGATATCCAATTCCATATATTTTGTTCGTAGAGAGACCACTTTATCCAGAGTGTAAATTATACCTGGACCAATGAAAAACATCCAAAAACGAGGTTGGCCAGTAAGTCTTGCTAGACCATGAATGAGACACAATACATATAAAACAATATAAAGTTTATGTGCTGAAAAGAAGAATTTATAAGCTTCTTTTCTTATTCTTGGATGTGCAAAGATGAAAATAATACACATGACAGTGAATAGGAGAATTCCTGTAATCCCAGTAACAGTTTGGAAGAGCCAATAAAAAATTGTTGGTCGATGATCTGATTGGAAGAGCATTTCTTTAGTGAGACAACGTAAATGGTCTACTGGTTGTGTAGAGACATGGTAAAAGTTGACAATATGACCCACGGTATGGAGAATAGAGAAAAATAGAGCAGTACAAGCTACTATTTTATGAAATTGAATATGTGAGTCAAGTGGAATGTATTGTTGAATTGGAAAATCCTTCAATTTAGTTAAGAGGTTTCTTGACATTGTTAAGAGGAGGAGCGAATAGCAAAAGGACAGCGATGCCGCAGAACCACGAGTGATTGCAATCCCTACGCCCATGATGTGTCGCAAGTCGGTGTGCTCAGTCATGAAGGAGTAATCTGGAAAATAAATAAATAAACACACCAATTAAAAAAAATCAATCATAATTTCAAAATTTCAAAATTTCAAATTTGCAAAATTTCAAAATTTCAAAATTTCAAATTTACAAAACAGACGGTAAATTCTTAACCTAATAAAATACCACGTATTCTACCAAATTGACATATTGATATTGACATATGATCTGGTTAATTTACCTGTAATTAACCCAATTCAACTTTTTATTTTTTTTTTTATTTGCAAATTGCATGAAACAAATACGCATAAATCAATTACTAACATTTCAACAATTTCAATCACACGTCAGAGGTCAAATGTAATTGATTTTTTGTGTATTTTACAAATCATTACGCCAGCTGGAACCTGTCCTTGACCTTGTATTTTAAATTGGGAATTCAAATGACTAAACTATTTAGTCATAATTATTTTAACTCTTGTTAATTTAAACAAATCAGTGGAATAAATGTTTTAACAACTGGAGCACCTCAACAATGAAGTTCAACTCGTTTGTTAGTCTCATTAATTAACAATAACAACCGAGTCAAGTGGTCCCAACTCAAAATTAATTTACATAATTCATCCAAATATTTACTAATCACAAATCATTTAATTTCAAGGTAACAACGTATACCTCATCCAATAGGCCACATGTTATGACTCCTTTCGTTATTCAATAATTTTAGCAAGATCAAATAGGTGAAAATTTTTTATAATAACTATCCTCAACTTGTCACTCAAAGGTTAATTGGATCAAAACAACGAATTAATTTTTGAGTAGTTGAAGTTAACTAATTACTACTGATGAGAATCGAATCATTGTAAAAACCTTGACAAATTGCGTTATAGGCCTTGAAATTTTTAATTTGTATTCCAGCCAATAACAAATTTTAATCAATTTAAAAAAATTTCACTTACGAATAAATCTCTCAACGAAGAGAGCAATGGTGAGGACGTAGAAGACAAAAAGGTAAAAAATATGTTGCCGATTTTCTTCAAGAAACGTCGTCAGACAGTCCCATTGTTTACGAATCTTTGAACGATACTTTTCACTCACAGCATCAATGTGGAAGCTCGTCATTCTGAAACGAAAGCAAAAAATTCAAAAATTGATTCAATTTAAACCTCGGAACGCTTTTAGAGTATTTCCACAATACTACTATCTTATCTACATTGTTTCAAAATCTCACCTCGCAACATTGGTCGAAGTGTCCAAAAAGTTTTGTTTAGCCCCCTTACAATCAAGTCCAATAGCTACAAAGTCTCCCTTGTACTCCCTCATCATCAGCTTGAAATCATCATAAGTGAGAAAATCCTTAAGTTCAAATCCTGACATTTTGAACATTCCATCAATAAGTTCCGTTACTTCATCATTTGACATACTGTTCGTTTTGGCTATGTCCACTAATGATCTTAACATTTCACTCAGTTCAATTTTGTCGATGACTCCATTCCTGTCGTTATCACACATGTCGAATATTATTCTCAACTTATCTTCTGTTTTTCCTTTTGAAAAAAGAACCACAGTATCCAAAAATTCTTGAAATGATATCCTCCCATCTCCATCTTTATCCACAATATTAAACATTCGTTTCACAAAAACAGCATCTCCTTTCATTCCTAATGCTCCTGCAAATTCTGATTGTGAGAGAGAAGTACGCATGACCATGATTACATCTGGTGACACATCTAATTTTCGTTTTTCTCCAGGTTTCAAACCAAAAGTGAGTGCATAAGCTTCTCTAAAAAAATGTTCTAGACGTTTTTGACGACGTTCTTTTGTCTCAGCATTATTGAGCATCACATCCTTCATTGTTTCTAAAACCTCTAGTGATTTTGATATACTGCGCAGAAATAATTCCAACTTATTTATAAATTTGACACGAGATTGTACACTTTCAAACTCAAGTACTAAATCATGATCACGAGGGACACGAATAAGAATCATTGGTTTTGTCTGAACATCATGTGTAATTTCGATGACGAGAGAATCAAGACCGCGCATTTGAACTGAACGTAAATTCTCTCCTTTTCGATTAGTTGTATAAATTACCTCTTCCGGTCCAAACTTAACCTTAACATATCGTTTGTGATTTTGATGAAGCCACTCTCGTACCATAATTTTGTCAAATGACTTTCCATTATTGTTCTCTTCTTGCTTCATTTTGAATCTCCGACGACGATTATTTTGCATTTTCACAACAAAGTATCCAGCACAGGCGCAGAGAATAGGAATCAGACATAGTAACAAACAGGCGTTGATGTAAGTAACTTCGTTTCCCTAAAAATTTATAATAATAATAAATTAAAATGTCATCCCCACTCCACTTATACCGAGTCCTTTAACAAAAAATACCCTAGGGCGTCAAAAATTCAAAAATCAAAAAAAAACGTTAAAAGATCCAATCAAATTTGAAGAAAATTTATTTGAATCTTCAAACCAGATTGTCAAAAATTTTAAATTTTAATACATAAATTTTCTTAACATATCCTTATTGAAAGAGAAATCGGTATATTTTTTACATCCATACCTCAAAGTAGTCAAANATAAATTAAAATGTCATCCCCACTCCACTTATACCGAGTCCTTTAACAAAAAATACCCTAGGGCGTCAAAAATTCAAAAATCAAAAAAAGAAGTTAAAAGATCCAATCAAATTTGAAGAAAATTTATTTGAATCTTCAAACCAGATTGTCAAAAATTTTAAATTTTAATACTTAAATTTTCTTAACATATCCTTATTGAAAGAGAAATCGGTATATTTTTTACATCCATACCTCAAAGTAGTCAAATCCAGTTAGATATTTGCAAGGTTCGAGTACCGTTTCGTTGAGTTGCATGGGTTGTTGACAGGGATTCCCTGGTTTCCAGAAAAACACATCTCTTTGGATTTCATTGGCTGAAATGGTAGTACTGTTGATGATGATATCGGCCAATCGAATCCCACGAATCTCTTTGATCTCCTCTGCACTAAATATTCTGGAATTAGACAAGAAATAATACTTTTAAATGTCACTCCCTTTTCAAGGACATTAATTTCAAACCATGCCGAATTAACTGGGCGTCTCCTCTTCACCCCTTTACTTTTACCTACGTCAGGTTGTTCCGGAAATGTTTTTCAAATCAATTCGTATCAATCGAGAGAGCAAAAAAAAAAAAAAAAAAAAAAAAAAAAAAAAAAAAACTTNACCAACTTATCTATTCTCAAAGTATCTGTTTTTTTTTGCTCAAGTCAATAAATGGAGAGAACAATAGAAATAAAAAAGTTAACACATAAAGTACACAATGTAAAGAGTAAAGAGAATTGAAAATTAAAGAATCTTAGCCCAAATTCTCAAACCATAAATGAAATCATCTAAAAATTACTTTTTCCCAACCTTATGAGAATTTTGTTGAAATTATTATTGCGAAATTAATTTTCCGATGAACGGTGTCCTACAGTGAGTTTAAAATGGAGATGAGTGATCCTATTATGCAAAAAAAATTTACCCTCATGAAGTACTGTAGATAATTAAATCTTGCTCTAGGGTCATCTTGACTCACGTTAATAACAATGAAATGAAACAAAAATTTAATGATTCTTCTACACTTACCATGAACTCATTTTTAATAAATTGCAAAGGAGGTGTGATTTCGTTATTTCAATTCTTGCCCTCCAGCCCCATCCAAACTCCAATAATCAAACTTAGAATTAAAAACCCTTCAATAATTAATCTACTACAATTTATCGCCCCTCGATTAGCTTAATCATCTTTTACGATGATTAATTTATCCTGACTCAATTCTTTTGGTAACTCCTAACTCCTTATACAATTTTATAACTTACAACAATAAATTTTATTATATTTCAAATATAATAACTTACCCATTTCGTTCATTTTCAAACCAGAATCGATCTGCATCTCGAATTCTACGAAATTGTTCAAGAATAATGGTACGAAATAGTATTCCAGGGTCTTCTTGAGACTCTAGCATACCACCCAAGTATAAATCAATATTGTTTAGATCATCCCCATACAAATCCTTCAACTTCTCTAGCACATCCGGCTGAAAAAAAAAAAAAAAAAAAAATCACTTATTAGACATCTAATCTCTTAAACCGGATTACACAACAATCTCATTGTTGCACATTTTCAAAAAAAAAAAAAAAAAAATACACTAAAAACATAGTTGTTCCTTACTTGTTCTTTGAAAAGTGTGGGATTAATCTGACTCCAATTTGTAATTTTAGGTAAATTAAAACAGTTCCTGACAGTATTGTAGTCAGGAAGACCGTTGTCTCGCCCTCTCATAATATTCAGTGCTCCTAAATCTCTTCTTGAAAAGTCCATTGGACCAAATAATTTATCACGAACATCTGAACAGAGAATTACATCTTCTTTTTCTGCTATTTGTGAACTCATTCCACGAAGTAGGTCTTCTACTGAAGAAGAAGCAAGGACATCCTGTAAATAATACTTATAATTTAAATCAACACAATCAACAAATAATTATTCTTATTAATTCTTCTTTTTCAATTCCTTTCAAAGATTCCACATGAGTCTGGTGATTATGGGTTCTAATGTCTATTTTATTATGATTAATTCAAATTTATAAATAATTAGAGAATGAGATTACTTACACAAGAGTTCTCATTCATTGAATTTCAACAATGAAATCTTTTTTTTTTATTAGAAACATGTAATAAATACCTACAACACGTGGAGTGAAAAATGCGTAGTTTCATGACCTCAAGGGACTTGATTTCAATTGGTCAATTATTTATCATATAAATGAATTTATGCTAATCATTAACTAAAATATTATAGATTGATTGATTGATTATGATTAACAAATCAATTCGTCATAATAGAATTATAAAACAAAAATCACAAAATTATATTATATTTTATAAATTCATTACAAATTCAATGAAACTCTTGCATTCCGTTTAGTTATTAAAAAAATAATTCACTCAGGTTGTGATTTACATCACTTAAGATTTCACATATTGATTCTTTACAAATTTAAAATCATTTATTTTTATACTGAACAAAATAAAATAACATATGACATATTCCGTACAAAATCAGTAATATAATTTTTTTGAAACCTTTATATAGATCGTGGGCATTTGGATCTTATCTACTACACTGTTAGTTTGAATCTGTACCCTGTGGTTATAAATTTTTCAAAAAAAAAAAAAACTAAAAATCATACCTCAGAGTCCCACCACGTGGCACAAAGTCTCAAGGCAGGAGCCCCACCTGGCGTCTTTTTGATTGGACATGGATCTTCCGGCGTTCCTTTACCCCTTCTGTATATTCCCGGTGGAATCAGGGTGTGTCCAAACCGAAAGGCTGCACTTTGGAAGACATGTGTAATACCTGGATGTGTATCTGATTTGTAGCCTGTGTAGTCAGGGAGCCATTCTCTCAAAAATGCCGGCAGGTATTCATAAACGATGATATTCTGAAAAGATACACACAAAAAAACACATCAGAAACCACAAAACCAATTAATCAGACATCATCGACAACTTGGGATTAATGAGAGCACAGGAGTGGAGAGGAAGGGAGAGAGAAAGAGAGGGGGGGGGGGAGAGGGCATGAAAATCAATTGTAAAATCGATTCAATGATTTACGGCACCCACACCGTCTTTCATTCGAATAAATTACACAAAAAAAATCGACCATGTATGATTAGACTCCATAATGAGAGTTATTCAAAAATTTCTAAAAAAAAAAAAAAAAACGGGTCAATGACCGCTTGCGTCTATTACAAAAAAAAACACATTTGAACCGTTTTAAATAACTCCAAACACCAAAAGACTATGGAACTCAAAAAAAAATACCCATATTTCGATGTCTAAGACATGTAAAAATGTAAATCGAAAAATTGTCCAACAAAACTACAACTACAGTAAACTAAATTTTTACTAAATAAGTATGGCAGCGCAGAATTTATAAACTTTGTGTTCATTTACCTGAAGTGTTGCAATAACTTTTCGACGAGCTTTTTGAAAAATTTCTTCATCAGTCCAAGTTGGGTTCTGAAGGTGGTAATCCTGAGCTACTTTGTTGTGCCATCGAAAGAAAAGAATCCCAAAGGCAAGAAGAGCAGGATTTTGATTTGACCTCGGGTCACCCAACACTACAAAATAATAATAAATATTTTGATTTTGATATTTTTTTCTACCCACACTTTCTCAAAAGTAAATAAAGATGTCAGAAAATCTGAACACATTTCAACACCTGACATAGTAAAATATACAGAAGCAGCAGGCTAAGTCTCAAGACATAAAAAAAAGACTCTTAACAATTGCAAAGTCATTCATCTCCAAAAAATGTGAACAAGTAAATTAACGGCAAGAGTGGGCCAAAAAAAAAAATAAAAAATAAAAAAAAATAAAAAACTCATCGCCGATTGGTCACCCACTGCGTGAGATGACAATAATCACTTGTCAAGACATGTCCAACGGCTCATGTCACGCCGTTTATAATAATTAATTGACAAATTCTCATCTCTTTCAACACGAATCAATTAAGTAAATAGTTAAAAGGCGGGGATTTGTCTGTAAAAAAAAATTTTTTTATAACCACTCAGCCTTCGGTCCCTTGTAAAAACCCAAAAAGTTATTACAATAATTTTTTAAACACTGCGTTGCAAAAAAATAACCAAAAAAAAACCAAAATACACTGTCTGGAAATTTGAGAAGATTTTTTTTTCCTTTTTTTTTTTACATTTTGCAATTCAAATTGAAAAGTCAGAAACCCATTCTTCTAATAAAGCTTTTCCTGGAGAATTTTGATGTGTAGAATAAAGACTTTTTGAATTCATTATTGTTGGGATTACCCAATCCGTAAAAAAAAAATGAATGCAATAAGTAAAAAATAAAATGAAAAGGCAGTAGCTAATAAAGTAAATTGGCAGAGAATGGAAGAAAAAGATAAAGATAGTTTCAATAATGAAGGATTTTATTGTTGTTGAGACATTTCGTAAGATTATTAGTCGTGATAATGGAGCAAAATGCCTCCAGATACGGATCTCACTTAAGGTTTTAACGAGCAAAACAAAAGTCAAGTACAGCAACAAAAAATAATAATATAACAATAAAAAGTAAATTTTTGCATCTTTGTTTCGGTTCGATGAAGATGGTAGTAGTGATTATGGGTAAATTGCAACAATAAAAGGTAATTATTCTTTCTAATTGTGAAAGATGACATGACACGGATCATTGTTGGAAACTTTTATATTTTTAAATCTTTTAGGAATCATTTGTAAAGAAAAGGGGTTTGGAAGAAAGGCCGAAGGTCAATTCTTACAAGTCAATTGTTTAGTTACCAAGGACAGGAGGGAATTTTCGGACCAGGAAACCTAACTGTTTTTTTCTTCCTTTCCTATTGGTTCATACTCAACTCAATGAGTCAGACGACTCATTGAGTCAAATGAATCAATAATAATCAATAAATATATTACAAAATAATTAATTTTGATTCATTCAATATATCAGAGTCAAATAATAATCATAGTCAGTACTTGAGTTATTGAGTCAAATAATAATCATGACTCAGTACTTGAGTTATTGAGTCAAATAATAATCATGACTCAGTACTTGAGTTATTGAGTCAAATAATAATCATGACTCAGTACTTGAGTTATTGAGTCAAATAATAATCATGACTCAGTACTTGAGTTATTGAGTCAAATAATAATCATGACTCAGTACTTGAGTTATTGAGTCAAATAATAATCATGACTCAGTACTTGAGTTATTGAGTCAAATAATAATCATGACTCAGTACTTGAGTTATTGAGTCAAATAATAATCATGACTCAGTACTTGAGTTATTGAGTCAAATAATAACCACGACTCAATGCTCGAGTCACTGAGTCATAAAACTAAAATATATGACTCAACAATTATGATTTAAACTTTGAATCATCGACTCACAAACCTACAACTCAAAATTTCAATCATTACGTCACTTACTTATTATTACAACAATGACTCAAAATTTTAATTCTAATTGTTAGTTTAATTCATTCCCATTTCTTAATTTCTTATTAAATCTCTTTGACCTTTACTAAAACAATAGAAAAAAACCAGACAGATAGATTTTTTTTTTAAATATATTTCATTGTAAAACCACTTGCTTTTACTCCATCGTTTTTAATTTGACTAATTCCTAAACAATGGCAGAAGGGTTATTTATTAAAAAAAAAAAAAAAAAAGTAGAATTCCAACAAAAATATTAATCAGAAAGTCATAAATTTGAATCCTTTACTACACCTTTTGTTACAGGTTAACGAGCCATAATCAGTCCAAATTGTAAATAAATAAACTTTGTTTTTCTCAGTTTTTTTTTTCACCTCTTGGCTTATAATTTTTTTTGTTTACTATACCTTCCTATTTTGAATAAAAATGAATCCTTGCCCTCTAGAAATGACCTGAGTCGTGGTCAATGACCATGACAAGGATTTCTGAATAATACAAAAGATAAACAAAATTCTTGACAATCGACATTTGAAAAACAAGACTTCACTTCCAAAACTAATCTAATTCCAAAAAGTCTCATTTCTAAATATTTCGTATAATTTTAGTAAATGTCGCTATTGACAACTGCCAAAGGATGCCGGAAACTTATAAAAAAATGAAAAATCCTCCTAAAGAAATTGCAGTTACGCTTCATCAAATTCCTACCTAACAACGTATTATGATCTAAATGGTTATAAAACTATAGTCTCAAAATCCTAATGTTTCATACACCGTTGTTCACCTAATAATACTACTACTATATTATTATTTTTAATTACCATTGTTCTTATAATTAGTACTCTGGAGTCAGTAAATGTTCTTTGGTCCATTTCATTTCCTGTTCTCAAGGAAATGAAATGCACTTCAAATTCACCTGTCTCAATTTATGAAGTCATTCTATCTCCTCACAGATAACAATTAAATTTCTTATCTCTTTTTTTCTTTTCTTTTCTTTTCTTACAATAGTAACATAACCCTAATTTTAATTAACAATAACCTTCTTAACTTTAAAAAATGAATCCTCTGAGTCAGAGTGCATTTAAAAACACCCTTTTTTCATTACCGGAAGCTTATAATTTTTTAAGTGAAAAGCTTCATTCATATTTCATAGAAATCAAATCAAATAGTTGTAAATGAAGTCAAAATTTCCCCAACTATGCAAATAATCAGTGTCAAAAATTATTTAAAAACAAGATCTAAAACTTACTAAACATATTACACTTACGGTACATTCGTTCCGGATTGAGCATGCGTAAAACATGTGGTGAAGGAGCATTACTCAGTGGGACTCTTTCAGTGTTCTTTGGTGGCATCATAGGGTCATTGACATCTGTTCGAAAAGTACCATTTTCAAATGAGCGCATAGCTGCCACCCATGCTTCTGAAACACTGTAGATGAAGCTCCCATCGATCCAACTTGTCATCCGATTTGTCTGAAAATTACATAAAAACAAACATCTAAATCAAAAACTGACTTTATTTGAAATCTACTACATAATTTTTACTAAAAAAAAAAAAAAAAAAAAAAAAAAATTTATGGCACTCTCTAAAAAAGTCAATAGTAAAAATATACAATTATTACAACTTGCAATTTTATCATATAAAAATTTATTTCAAATACCCAAAAACAAACAATCAATAAAAGAAATGAAAAATAAAATCAACTGAAGATTAGTAACCCTTCAGTGACTACTTTTTGACAAAAGACAATTAAATTCGCATAAAGAAGCTCAAAATTTTGCAACCATAATTCAAATTATAAAATTATTGAAAAATTAAAATTACTACTCACACCTGAATGAAACCAAGCGTTAAACTCCCTTCAGATATTCGCGACCTAAACACCTTGTCTATTACTCTATTTTTTCGTAAACTTTATTTTTACAATGACATCGATTTGTAACAAAAAAAAAAAAAAAAAAAAAAAAAAATTTTTGCGGTAAAACAACTTGACATCAAAATCAAAACTACGTCAGGTGTATGGTGTATGTCAATTCGACTAAACATTAGTAGAATGATTCATATTCATGACGCCATGAGTGACATTCGTATTCTCAACCTTAACCGACCTTGTCCTCAATTTTATGACTCTTCGTATTAAACCATGAGAAATTATTATTATTACAAATCTTTAAAAAAATTTTTTGAGGATTTTAGGTAGTCAATTTACCTAAAGGTCACTTTAATTTTTAGTTGAGGGTTTCTTTAGACCTATGAATGTCACAGTTCTACGGGTGGTTGACCAACTGTAGAAATAATCAACTATTACCTTCTCATAATCCATTATCAACTATATTACTAATCAAGAGAAAGTTTTACTTTCTACTAATTTATCAAGTTACCACCCTCAAAATTTTATAAATTGTGAAATGCAAATCTAAATCTAAATTTCTCATCACAACACCTCAACGTCTATACGAATTATTAGTTCAATTAATATAACTTTAATATTAACAAAAAAAAAATTATTTCATTAGAATAATAATTTTACCTGTTCTCTTGGTCTATTCGGACTCTGTCCAGTCTTCCTATCATATCCAGCTCTATGAAACGGCATGAAACGATTTCCTTTACAGTCTTTGTCGTACATGTCGTCACATTTCTCAATATCTATTCGATGCATCTCAATGGGACAGCCCGACTCACTCGCCATCAGTATCTCCGACGACACCACTTGACCTGTACAAAGTTTAAAAAAACTATAAACTAAAATATCACAGATGATTTACTATCTCTTTATATATTTTTTTTTCATTCGATATTAAAGCAAAAAGGAAAAAAAGAAAAGAAAAGATCTTGAATTATTTTCCAATGTGTTAACATATTTTGACATCGGACTTGTGGACAATAATGTTTCACATCTTGACGGCAGACATTCAAAAAAAAAAAAAAAAAAAAATTTTTTTACTTTCAAGTTAAGTTTTAATGTAGTAATTTCAGTGTTCGCCAAATCCCCACTTTTGACACTTGTCCCCCGGGGGAATGGGGATTCCGGGAATTTGTGGGGAGTATGGGGGTTATGGGGTTTTTGGGGATACCGGGGGACTAAAAATAGTAATAATGCGCCAAATCAGTGTTCGCCCTCCCCCACTGGGGATGGGGAAATTGGGGTGGGGAATGTGGGGAATCCCCGGGGAATGGCTTGCGGCTGCGCTGGGAAAAGTGGGGAAGGTGGGGAATAAAAAAAATTAATGGAATTGTTCGGTCAACTCGAGACAAAATTGCACGAACTTTAAACTTTTCTCTAAATTAAAAACAACAACATAATAGCATAATACCAGTTCTGAAACTGTAAACCACCTGATCAAAAAATTTCAACTTAATCTTCAGAAAACTTCTATCTACCATGGAGTATTACCAGGTAAGTTTATATCACCTGACACTAGGTCAAATGAACTCCCAAAATACCTACAGTCACGTGTTTGTTTCTCATTGGTTAGTTTCAAATCGGCACATGCGCACCTTCTATGTTCCCCACCTTCCCCACATTCCCCAGAAATCCCCAGATATCCCCGGATTCCCCAGGTCCCCAGGGGATTGGTATGAAAAGTGGGGATTCGTCGAACACTGCGCCAAATTCAAATTTGTTGCGGAAATTCAAATTTGATGTCTAGTCGATTTTAATTCATACTTTTAGTTTTNTTCAAATTTGTTGCGGAAATTCAAATTTGATGTCTAGTCGATTTTAATTCATACTTTTAGTTTTGGATTGATTCAAATTTAAAGTAGTTTTGATTATTATTGTGCACTCCAATTTTGACTGAAACATACCTTCAGATTAGTAATTTATTGTTTAATTAATTACTAAACTTTCAGTGATACCTTTTATACTAAATTAAAATGTCAGAAGTAGGAGGAAGAAAGAAATCTACCAGGGTAAGTGAAGTCCAACAGAAACAAACCTTCCGCAAAAAAGTAGGCAAATGTTCCATGTGTCAATGGCTCATCTTTCTGGCTCTGGATAACATTGTAATTCTTGCTTTTTATTTCTTTAGACAAAACGCGGATTCTTCAATAAAATTATTACACTATTTTACCTTTTTTTATATAAAAATTTAAAGTTTTTCGCTTTTTTTTTTTATATAAAAATTTAAAGTTTTCCGCCTTTTTTTTTATAAAAATTTAAAGTTTTCCGCCTATTTTTAATTCCCCCATTAATCCCCAGAGGATTTGAAATCTTCTCCCACGGGATCCCCAGGTTTCCCCACCCCCAAATCCCCAGTTCCCCTGGGGGATGGCGAACACTGAGTAATTTGCCCCTTGTCTCATAGACTTAAGGAATGGGACATGATCTGTTGTCATCAGTCGCCTACCTCACAAGGCCCAGATGGTTCTATACTCTACCTATGACAACAATGGAAGACATTTCAGAAGGATTTTTCTTTCTTTCTTCTAGATCCATTGTTAATTTAAGCTCTAGAGATATACAATGGACCATTTGCGTAAGGAATGAGGAGCAATTAATCCCTTGACGATTGTACAAAGCTTTTTACCTTTCTTTCTAAGCCTGATTGCATATTGGTTGACAGTGAGAGATCTCAAAATAGATTATATAAAAAAAAAAAATAAGCCTCAACAGTTGAAAATTTATAAATTATCACAACTTAATGATTTGTACAGGGCGGATAAGAAGAGACTTAAATTACTTTCAATTCTAATCTTATTGTTCACGCCTTTAAACTAGAAAATGAATAAATTGTAGTGGAATTTACCAACAAATACAGTTGGGTGCAAGATCTTAGGTGCATGAATTATTTTTTAATAATTTTTGAATTAAAGCCTGGTATATCTGAGTATATTAATAACAATGATGCTTGAACTAAAGTATCTAGCAAATCTGTCGAAAGATTTAAATTTTAATTCTTAAATTTGGCAAAATTAGAGCAAAAAAAATTCAAATTTTTACCGGAGAAAGCGGTTGCAAATCTTTAGGCGCAGGACAAATTTATTGCTTTGCAGCAGAATAAAGTGGTAGACTTTGAAGGGAAAAGGTGCCTAACACTTACTCCTGCAAGATTTCCAATCGAAGTTAAGCCCATACTGTATGATGGCCAAGTCATTGTGATTATATTTCGTTGGTAAACCTCTGTGGCACTTAAGGAACTCAGAATCTTGGTGGAAGTTAAATAAGAGAAAGTTATCCCAGAAATTGACACTTTCATTTACTGTGAAAATTTTCTAAGAAAATATTGTTAAGAGATGTTCAAGTAGTAAGTGTTGGGCACCTTTTCCCTTCAAAGTCTACCACTTTATTCTGCTGCAAAACAATAACTCAGTCCTGCGCCTAAAGATATCCACCCGCTTTCTCCAGCCAAAAATTTAATTTTTTTGTTCTATTTCTGCCAACTTTAAGAATTAAAATTGGAAACTTTCGACACATTTACATACTAGATACTTCAAGTATCATTGCTGTTAGCATGCTCAAATATACTACGCTTGATTCAAGAATTATAAATTGAAAAAGAAATCATGCGCCTAAGATCTTTCACCTAACTGTAAGGAACAACCAAAAAACTAAACTTTGTTTTTTTGTAACACCCTAATGAAGAATAAATCAAAAAATTATTATTTACCAAAGAAAGCAAGTATGGCAGTTCTATTTTGGACTGACCCCATCCCATCCTTTCCTCTCATGAAAACTTGGCTCAATTTTCTTGGACTAGGACGATTTTGACCAGCGAGCATATATACTCCATCGGCGTAAGCTGGAGGTGTTTTCCGTGTCAGATGACTTTCTATTGTTAAAAGTGATAAAAAAAAACAGTTACAATTTGTATTTGTATAAATAAATTCTTCCCATATCTTATATCCAAATCCAATTACAAGTTCAAGATCAGGGTCAACAATGGTAAACTAATCAAAAAATAAAAAATAAAAAATAAAAAATAAAAATAACAAAATTTGAATTTACCAACAGATCCCCATTCTGGATGTGCCAAATTATTATACCATCCATCATAACGTTGCTTCTCTGATAAGCTCTCCTTTCCACCTAAAATTAATTACATAACACAAACTAAATTATAAAAATGGTCTTAAAATGTTAAAACACCTGATTTCAAAACTAAAACCAATTTAAAATAACATACAATCAGCAATCTCTCCCAATCGTGAGATTCACACATCAACTATACCAAAATCTTTAAGGATATTGGAAATGTATGACAAATAACTAAATGACGTTGTAATTAATACAACTTATTAATTGATTTGGTAACATCTCAATTTACAATTCAGAAAAATTACTCATAAATCCACTTCTCTCTCTCTAAACTGATTCAAATAAGATGTCAAGGTGAGTAGTTTAGTGCTGTGTTTTGAGGTAAAATAATTCTTAATCATTTAATAACTTATTAATTATTCTTTTTTATGCTAATAAGTAGACAATGTATTTATTGCATGAGTATTTTACAAACACGATAGCTCAACTGAAGTGCGTCTCTCCTACTGAAACAATGGAAGTTGCAAGGATCCCGTTACGATCCCCAATCATTTCTTAGAATTTCAAAAAAAAAAAAAAAAAAAAAAGTCTTGCAAAAATAATATCTAATTTACATAGCCACCTGGGAAGGCGGAACTAAGGCTATTTTTTCAATAATTGTGTGTGAGAAGGTGGAAAACCCCCTTGGGCAGTGGGTCACTGGCATCTTCACAACATTTTGCAAAAAAAAAAAAAAAAAAAAAAAAAAANTCTCAACCTCCAAACGCAGTAGACTCAAGAGTTTGCAAATATGAAAGCCCTTCTGTCAAATGTGATGAAGCTCAAATGACTTTACACATGTTATTCATATGTCCATTTCACTCTATCTTATTACTACAGTTGAGAAGGTGCTATTCACTATCAATGCTATTCCCATTATGTTAAATTTCTATCAATTGACATTTGTAGGAGCAAGAATGTACTGTCAAACTGTCAACCCGGTTTTTTTTTTACTAACTTAACATGACAACAGCAATACAAAACAGTAATTTGATCTTATAATAATAGTTCCATAAAAATTCACACGGGCTGAATAATAAATTATTCTACTTTTGAATTTGAATCCAAACAAAATACGTAACATAGATTTTTTTTTTGGCAAAAAATTTACAACTGACTATTTTCATTTTACCCAAAACCACACGGGCCTAAAATACCCTTGAGAATGAACTTGTAATTGAACTAGAAATTGTGCAAATGCAATTTTTAAATACAAAAAATCAATTGGAAAATTGTAGAGGTGGGCCTGCTGTGTGATTGGCCAAAGAGAAAAATTTCGATTAAATTTCGGCTGATTCGTATTCCATCCTCACTTCTTCCTCATCTCTAATGCAAACCAATTTACCTACCTTTGAATTATGAATCTTTACTAGCACCACAAAATTGAAATTAATAATTATTTCCTTACTCCTGCTTGAAATTTTTGTATATGAATCTTTTTCATCTAATCTGATTTGATTTCAATTCATGACTCTCCACATGTCACTCATTTTCATCGGAAATTATACAATGACCTTTTTTGTAAAGAAGAATTATTACTTTCTTGTTTGCTTTCGACTCACCCTCAACCCTTTCACACACAAATTCTTAACAATCCTACTACTAATTTTTACAAAAAAAAAAATTTTTTACCATCTATCAGACCAAATCTGATATCATCTCACCTGAAATTCAATCATCTCAGATGAAAAGAAATTAACCTAATGGACTCTTAAGAAGATGAAATATCTTTCACATTTACACTCAACGAGTCTCACCTTTGACCTTACTCCACAATTCATCAAAATCAGTCATCGAATCATACCAAAACACAAACAAAATGAAAGTTGCTGACATAAACTCATTTCTTATACTGTCACTCAAAATTCCACCTTGTCAAATAAACTTTTTCATATTTTTTTTTGAAATACGTACCATTTTCAATCAACTTAAAATTTTCGTGTTTTTTTCTTTACATTCTTTACTTAAAACTTGTAAACTAAATAAAAGGTCAAAAAAAAAAGTGTGCCAAGACGCCTGTGCTGGTTAAATCCTACTGTAAATAAAAAAAAAGACATTTTCCCCCAGTGATTGACAAATACGCACTTTCGGAATCATTACGCGCGTATCATTATCCGTAAAAATGCGGAAAAAAGCGTTTTTGCGTATTTTAACGTCTTCAAAAATTCAAAATATTTATTAGTATTAAATTACATGGTCGTAGTCCATTGCTCAGTTTATGTGAATGAATAAATAATTCAAACTTGAATAGAGATTTTGAATTCGCTCGGAAAAAAAAATTAATCTACAAGTAAAAATTATTCTAAATTTTCAAATTCTCCACACTTTTTTAATTTACGCAATTATACGAAAATATATGAAATTCCAAAATCCGTTAATACGCATTTTTACCTATTTTTACTGCCTACAGTCGAACACTACTGTTTTTTTCCTCTATAAACAGCCGTAGAAGAAAACCCCAATGCTCGTCAATTCATAGGGACCCACCCGGGAAAATTTCTTTTGGGACCACCCAGCACAGGAAAATTTGCAGACGCGATGAAGCGAAGCGTCTGCAAATTTTCCTACGCTGGTCCCAAAAAACTCAAAATGTTCATGGGCGCACTCACGGCGTGGGACATTTAGGACCTATTTATATTTTATAATTTTTAAATTTTCACGTTAAATATTACTTTACAACTAAAAATTATTGGATGAGAATATCGGAGAGGTTATCCAAGGTAACAAAAAATTCCCCCGCTACCGCTACCATGGTCGGTACTACCGCTACCACTACTTTGAGAATTTTTTGCTTTATGGGATAAAATGTTTGAATATTTTAATAATAAGTGTTACTATCCAATTTGAAGTCTTTCCAATTTTTTTGCTACTGATTTCCAGAATAATGAAAGTTTCCAACTGAAATTTGAAGTGACTACATCCTCTTTGCAAAACTGACAATTTTCCAGTCAGTCTTGGTTTAATCTCCGACGAAAGAGGTCGTTTCACTTCATACTCAAAAATTTTTAAACGTTTTTGATTTTCTTCAAAAATGCCCAGTCGTCGTTTTCGTATGAAAACAATTCTGGCCGACTATATTCGAGTTCATTGCCCTCCTCGTCCTCCAAGCATCTTCCTCCCACCGAAACCGAAGAAACCTCCCAATGCATTCAGTGTGTACATCAAGGATTATATCCGAACACATGGATCTGGTTGTCGGGTAAGAAATTCTTAAAATGAAACAGGTTATTAACCTCTACTAGTTTTTTTTTACTTATTGACTACATCATATTCAATTTATATACAGCACGGTGAAACAATGAGACTCGCAAGCGCTGAATGGAGGCAAATTGAACCCGCACGTCGGGATGATTACAAACGATCAGTCCTCTCCCATAAATTAATCTATTCCCTAAAAATCCTCATATGGAAGCGACATCGAAAAGTTGTCGAACGTCCTTGCATAGCATATTCTCTTTGTCAAGGCCTTGTACAATGTACGACAAAAATTAGGATTCTCTAAACCAAGAGTTCAACGACCCTATATACTTTCTTATTGTTTCTTTCTGATTCTAAGCATGCAAAACACGGTCTTTATGAACACCTTTGGACGGATTTCTGAACCAAGATGGAAAGCTTTAACACCGAATCAACAAGCTCCCTATCATGCTCAGTACAAACTTAATCGCCATCGCTAGAATCTAATGATGCATCAACTTCGTACAAGAGAAGCAACAGTCAATCAATTCTTATTCGGTTGAACTTTTAATAATTCAACGTAATCTTCAAGGGAATCAACAAAACGAATTAACCAAAATCACACCTACTCACTATGACGCAAATTAACTCTGATTCAATTTTTGAAATTTTTGTAAAAAAAAAAACCAGGGTCATTTTAGATTGATTGTTGTAGCTTCAATTTACAAAATGAAGCTCTCAAACAATAAGTCTTGATAGACCGTTGTAAAAACAAAATGATAATTTCAAAAACCATGAATCAATAAAAACTTACAAAATCAAAAAAAAAATTTGCAAAAAAGGTCAAAGGTCAACTTTTTCTAGAACATTATTACAGCAGACTAATTTGAATACAATTATACCACCATACAACTATTATAAATAATTTCCATATCCGGCTCTACTGCCCTGCTCTCTCATTCATTTCTTAAATTTGCAAATTTTTTCTTAAGTTTGCTAAAAAAATGCCAAAAAAAAAATCAAAGATGTTATAATCACATCAGAAATTTTAACATAATCAACCTGTCTTTCTTCCCACGATCTGAGCCAGAGGACAAGTCAATTACAATACAACAAAGATGAACTCAAGAATCATGTCACCTGTTTTCTTGTCTAACAAAATAAAAAATTCTACGCAAAAAAAAAAAAAAAACCCTTGTCGCACAGTTACTGGCAAAAATATTGTGGTAGTCCATTTCCTCCCACAGACATTTATTTCTGAAAAATCTATGGGAAACGAGACCAAGTGAATTAGAATCATTAAGTCAAAAGCAGTGATTATAACAAAGAACCAATTATTACAGTACTGATACAACTGGTTTCACTAACTAGGAGTCACTCTCCAAACCTAATAAATGTAATCATCCAGTTCTTAATTTTGATCTCTTCGTCATTTTTCAACATCCCTATCCCTAGCTTGTTAAATATAAAAAAGTTACAAGTACTCGAAATCAAATGAATCGTAGTAGATGACTAAAAACAAAAAAGATTTTTTGACCTCACTCAACATTCAAAGTCATGGACCTCAAAAAATAATTGATAATTGTAGCTTCCACCTTACATATGAAGAATCTCTTTTTTCTTCGTCATAATTTTAGTTTATAAGGTATATGGAAATCCCTCAATAATTTTTGTAATTGATGAGTAGGTTTCATAAGGTAAAGTTCGANTTTGTAATTGATGAGTAGGTTTCATAAGGTAAAGTTCGACAATGGGCTAAATTTAATTATAATGGGATTGGTTGGAAATTTGTCTACCTCAAAATTACCAACTCTTTTCAATCAGGTAACCTACAACAATGAAATAATAAAGAAGNTTGGAAATTTGTCTACCTCAAAATTACCAACTCTTTTCAATCAGGTAACCTACAACAATGAAATAATAAAGAAGAACTATTTAAAGTGATGAAAATTCAATCATTTGGATAATTTCTCCGCCGCCGGTCTTCTGTCAATGTAAATAATTAACAATTGAGTCTATTTCAAATTATCGACCTAAGCCAATTACCTTTAGTCAAACGTCATGAAATTATATTAGAAATTATTAACAATTCAATAATAATAATTGAATCATATTCGTCTCAATATGAAAAAGTACATAATTACATAATTACATAAAAAATTTCACCCTTTATAAAATTTTTAGTGGGAACTATATTAAGGAAATTGAACAAATAGAGAATGAGTTAGTTTGAAACTTTTTTTTTGTGTCGAGCGAGACAAAAATAATTTGCAAATTCATTCGAGACTAAAAATGATTATACAAAAGTTTAATTTTTTGGCAAATAATTATTGTTCCAGGGAAGCGTCAATTTGTAATAATCAAGTTGAAGGATTTACCTAGTTTTTACTCAAAACCTATTATAAAAACAATAAAGTGTAAAAATTTATTGACAAAAACTGTCTGCAGATATTGAGGCATACGCCCAACAAAATTTTGTCTAGAATCCACGTGTCATTGCTAAAGTCCAATTTTTGTCTAAAATGCGGAAGTACTTAACTAATTGTAAGTACACAGAGCTGGTTACTAATTCCTACTAATTAAATATTAAAAAAAAAAAACAATAATTATTCTCATTCAGATTTTTAGCAAGAATGTAGATCAAAAAAGGTAATGATGATCANAGAAAATTTTGTCTAGAATCCACGTGTCATTGCTAAAGTCCAATTTTTGTCGAAAATGCGGAAGTACTTAACTAATTGTAAGTACACAGAGCTGGTTACTAATTCCTACTAATTAAATATTAAAAAAAAAAAAACAATAATTATTCTCATTCAGATTTTTAGCAAGAATGTAGATCAAAAAAGGTAATGATGATCAGGATGAGGAGTGTGAAGAAAACTTTTGCTTAGAAATTGAATTATGGAGACACGCGAAGGTCATTTTGCCAAAAACTGACAAAAAAAAAGTTTTACAGAGACATGAAAAGTGAACTTATTTCCAAAGGATGATAATGATAAACATTTATAGTAGTGAACTGGATAACGACATTGACTACTCAATGAGATGGAAGACAATGCAAAAATCCACAAAAGTTTCAATTTTATGCAGGATTCAGGTGAAGTGACCATGAACAATGAAATCTTATACTTTTTGTAACTAAACTGTTGCAAATTCTTTTAAATTCTTCCTCTTTACGCCTTCCATGCATTATCCATTAATACGAGATATTTGGATCATTCGGCAAACATTAACTTCTAAGCTCGACTGTCGCGCATAATATCAACAAAAAAGTACAAAGTCGAGACTTTAGCAAATTGAAAAATTTGGAAACCCTTGCTCATCAAAATCTAATCTGAAGAATAAAAATTGTTTTCTACTGAGAATTTTTAATAATACTGCCCTTACAAAAATTTAAATTTTGCAATCATGTTTGAATCTGATTGACTGAATTGACATATTGTTGGAACAGCCTTATTCGGTAGAATATTGAATATCATGTTTTAAGTTATAATCTTCTTCTACCTATCTATGTAACTATCAACGCTCTTGTTTCTCATATATTATATCTGAAACAGGATCTAATTTTTGTCAATATGCGGTTTGTTGATCTAACTATTGTCAATGTGCGGTTTGTTGATCTAATTATTATTGTCAACGTGCGGTTTGGTTATTAAATCTTACACTGGATCAGTGATTGGTTCAAGTGCCGGCAGCACTGAAAATCAACATTCCTGATTGTATTACTAACAATTAAGAAACTATTGTTGTACTCACCTGTTAATTTTTCAGACGATCCACTACTAATTACTACCACTAAGAAATAAATAACACAAACTAATACTAATGGGCACGAGGGGGTTGGATCTGTTCCATTTGTCTTTCTGGCCATTCTATGACCCCACCAGAGCACAATTCACAAACAATGAATTATAGTTCACTTCTCAGAGGCCAGTCTACTTCCATCCTCTATTGACTCCAGACGAAACCTTCTTGACACCGAACAAAACACTATGAGACGAAAAATTCCACTAAGAATTGATGCTCTGTAGCTCCTGAACAATTAATTAAAAAAAAAAAATCAAAAATTAAGATGTGTACTAAAGATAGAATAATAATTATTATTGGTTATTGAGTATTTCTTGAGTACTACTTGCTTTCTGTGAGGTGGAAGAAGGACTGAAATCTGGTTCTTGGTTCTTGGTAAAGTTGACAGGTGAGTTGTGTTGTTTGTACCAGATACGGAACACGGCTACACAGCACCCCCTCCCTCATCCCTTATCTAAACGAAATTACAACTACAGGAAGACCAAACTTTAAATTGCCTGTGAAGACTTGCAAGACAACCGTTATCGTTATCTAAACTGCTGGTGGTCGGTTCTAAAGACAATTTTTAGAGATTAGACTCACTGTACAGTACATTTATATGTGGATTACAAACAGTAGGAGCTCATACCAAAGGATTGTTTTCACCAACTCCCTGTCCTGTCTCCTGTGTCTGTGTCGTATCCTCAGAAATTATAAATGACGATTACCGCTCGGTGAATTGATACTTATGAAGATAGAGTAAAGCCCAACATGTAGTCAGTTAAGAAAAAGTTGATTTCGAAATGCAAGAGCCACTAATCACTGGAGATTAATAAAACTGGTTTTAAATAAAACAATTGAAAATTTGAGGATAAAACGATTGTTACAATACTTGTCAATTCTTCCTGAATTTTGAGTCCATTTCCACACCCCGTACGCAACGTACCCATCATGTACCCACTTGTTCCCGCAAATCACAAATGAAATGTGACCTCACCAGACAAATTTTTGCCTTTGTAAAATCCACCCGAACTGCTCACAGCAAATGTTTGCAGAGTTGGGCAAAATTGCCGACACTAAACTCTTACCTGAGCAAATGTCAAATTTAATTAGACTATTGATATTACGTACTACTAGTACGTACCTAGTACGGTACTAGGTATTAGGTTTTTAGGTTGCATTTTTCGAAACATTTCTAAAATACGAATATCATCCATTGCTGGCGGTCAAGTCAAATTTTCCAAAAGTTTTGTAAATTTGTGCCAATAAAAAATTTGTTTATACTGACTTACTCAAATGTAATGGTGCGGGAAAATTTTTTGGTATTTAGAAGCACCTCAAATTTTGAAGAAATTTATTTCGTAGACTAATATGAGGACGCTGATCGCGAATATAAAAAAAGTTTTCACCGGAAATGTTTAGAAAAAAATTATGAATTTTTTTAAATGAAATAAAATTAGGAATTAATATGCATTCGTTGTTAGGATTAGGATTTGTTAGATTGTTAATCAATAAAACATTTCATCAGTATTTTGTTATTACGCGAAAGAAATGGCTGCGCCCTTCGCGCGCCTCCGATGTAGTCGGAGGTCCAATATAGACGCGGGGAAATATAGTCTGAAAAACCTGAACGCGATATCCGTTACAGGTATGCAATCACGCTCAACTAACCCAACACGATTATCAGATTTGTAATATGCGTGTAATTTCTGATCGATCAACGTTTCATTTGCTCAAATCTGGACAAATACATATGGGTAAGTGACTGCAGAAAAAAAATTTTTTGTTTGGCACAAATTTGCAAAATTTTTGCACAATTTTACTTGACCGCCAACGATGTCTGTCAGATTCGNATCCAACACGATTATCAGATTTGTACTATGCCTGTAATTTCTGATCGATCAACGTTTCATTTGCTCAAATCCGGACAAATACATATGGGTAAGCGACTGCAGAAAAAAATTTTTTGTTTGGCACAAATTTGCAAAATTTTTGCACAATTTTACTTGACCGCCAACGATGTCTGTCAGATTCGTAATCTATGCTAAATTTCTTGTCGCGTAACGTACCACTTACGCGAATTTCAGAGGCGGGGGGCTATTCTAAAATAAGCCTATTTTTTCAGTCCTCAATGATTCACAATTTTTCCAAAAGTCACCTGACATGCAAACAAACCAGTAAAACTAGTCTACCAACATATACAACCAGCATTCATTANTGCAAACAAACCAGTAAAACTAGTCTACCAACATATACAACCAGCATTCATTAAAAAAATTGCATAGATTTTTTAATTTGAGCTTTATGTACTTATCTATTCCATAATCTCTTATACTCTTAACCAATATCAGAGATATATAAATTTATTATTATTATTGCTAGATTGTTCGCCTGTTGTAGCATGAGAGAGGTCAATCCATACAACACCTGTCCATACGTTTAAATTGCATAATACTAAATTTCAAAATTAACAATATNGAGAGAGGTCAATCCATACAACACCTGTCCATACGTTTAAATTGCATAATACTAAATTTCAAAATTAACAATATTTTTATGATCCTGGTCTAAATCGACCAACTTACTTAAGTTGGACGAAATTCTCAGAGGTCACTAACACTAACTCGTTAATCAATCAACTTTATGTTTGAAAAGTAAACCCTATTCAATAAATCCAACAATTGGAACAACAATACAAATTTGAAATAATAAAAATCATCTTTATTTAATAATAAAAATTATAAAATAAACAAACAATTACTTCAAGTCAAAATAAAAATAAATATTCGCTCAACAATGAGCTTCCCTACTCCTATTGTTGAGGATTCCAATTTCCTACTGAAGGTAAGACTAAACAACTCAAGTTTGGTCAAAATCAGACTGAGTCTCTGGACTCCGGGCCCTGGGTTTTTATACCTTTGGTGCCTCATGCGCAAAAACTATCATTACACTATTGTAATAATAAAACGAAGGAAAATTATTAAAATAAACTAACTCTAAGCTTACTAATTTCCATAATTAGTAATAAGACAAATAAAATAAAAACAAAGGTAAGTCAAAGACTACATAAGTGTTATACAATGGATTTNATAATTAGTAATAAGACAAATAAAATAAAAACAAAGGTAAGTCAAAGACTACATAAGTGTTATACAATGGATTTTGCTGTGCTGGGTCACTAAATTAAAGTTAGAATTGAAAAGTAAAATCTTAGACTTTATTTGCTTTTGAGTGGATATTTAACAGGAGTATTCTACATGCTTTCTCTCTTACTCCTGGTTTCTCACTCCTTTTTAAACTCAAAGAAAGCAATGTTAGTGGAATAAAATTAGGACAAAGCTGTTGAAGGTATGATTATTGATTATTTAAGTTTATATGACCTACATAANCCTGGTTTCTCACTCCTTTTTAAACTCAAAGAAAGCAATGTTAGTGGAATAAAATTAGGACAAAGCTGTTGAAGGTATGATTATTGATTATTTAAGTTTATATGACCTACATAACAAATATGGAAAAACTACTTAAAGAATACTCACAGGTTTGGAGTGTAGCTAAGAATATTGATAACAATAAGTAATCAAATAATAAATTATAAAAAAGATCATACAGTTGACGTCACATAAAAATACTTNATAATTAGTAATAAGACAAATAAAATAAAAACAAAGGTAAGTCAAAGACTACATAAGTGTTATACAATGGATTTAGCTGTGCTGGGTCACTAAATTAAAGTTAGAATTGGAAAGTAAAATCTTAGACTTTATTTGCTTTTGAGTGGATATTTAACAGGAGTATTCTACATGCTTCCTCTCTTACGCCTGGTTTCTCACTCCTTTTTAAACTCAAAGAAAGCAATGTTAGTGGAATAAAATTAGGACACAGCTGTTGAAGGTATGATTATTGATTATTTAAGTTTATATGACCTACATAACAAATATGGAAAAACTACTTAAAGATTACTCACAGGTTTGGAGTGTAGCTAAGACTATTGATAACAATAAGTAATCAAATAATAAATTATAAAAAAGATCATACAGTTGACGTCACATAAAAATACTTNATATTGATAACAATAAGTAATCAAATAATAAATTATAAAAAAGATCATACAGTTGACGTCACATAAAAATACTTTAGAAGTGTAACAATATTTGTGGTTGTTTTCTTAGTTTTTGTTTCTTGTAGTGTGGCTAACCAACATTCGACATAAGTAAATATTTCTCATTGTTGTGAAATTGGTTAACAAAAAGATTATTATAAGTTACCTGTTTAAGCATCTTAAAAAATGAACCTAATTGTTCCGTCAGATTTCCTATAGTTTTCTTATTGGAACTTACCCAAACTCTCTTAAATCTTTTTTTTTCAATATTTCTCGCAACAGGTAAACTCAAGCCAATGCCACAACGAAGAAAAGATTATGTTTGGACTCCCTCAACTTATTGTTATTTCATTGGAAGTTTGGGATACTTTTGTTATTTATGTGATCAAAACTTAAGTGTACATAATTATTAATTTAATTATCAACTTTTCAAGATAATTTTGAAGCAAGTGACTTTCACATCAGTAAATAAATCTGTACACGCTTTAGTTAAAGGTTTTGTTTTTGTTTACATCACTGAACTGATTGCGGCCGTTGGATTTTAGTAATTAGCCGTCCCTCTCAGTCCCACCCGCAGCCCTCCCGGATTCCCATAACTGAAATCCCCACGGGTGAAGGTGAATGGAGTGAGTAAAATTTAGTGAAGACAGTGTTACAAGCTTTTGTCATAGTTTTTGTCTCATTCAGTGTTAGAGTTGTGCCGAGGGACGAGTGAGTATTGGGTGAGAGTAGTGGAGGGGTTTTTGTTGAAAGACAATAGAATTTCTCTTGTCGACCACCCGTTTCCCCGCACCCAAGACTCCCTCCCCTCCACTACCACCACCGAACAATTGAACAGAGAGAAGAGAAGCCATTTTCGAGCCGCCCGACAGACGAGGAGGGTTGTTGCTCCCGCGCTCAAATTACACAAATTTTCATAAATTTTATAAAATTTATGACAGTTCTCTTACACATTGTGTCTAAGCAGAATGTCATCGGATCATGAGGACGAATCTCTACCAGGTGAGCGGGATTTTGTTACATTCTAATTCTTATTATGATGACATTCTTTAATAGGCCACCGGTCTATTGATTTTACATAAGTAGTTTTTAGAGAAGGAAGTATGTGAAAATGGCGGATACTTTGGGGAGGGAGGGGGGATGGGGGTCGCCTACGTAGTTTTTTAAATAACGTAACAACATAATAATGTAATAATCATTATCATTAATGATTCATAACTTGAAGCGTTTATTTTGATCAAAATGTTTACGAAATATAGTAAATCCTTTTGGTAACATTTGGTTCAAAAGTATGTTTGTTGTGTTGATTGTTGTAAATTGTCGAGTTTACTGACTGCTGAAATATTGTCCTCATCAGTTGAAGACAATTTCTACTTCATTATACTAATTACAATAACAATCATTTGATTATCTGTTCGTTTTTTTTTCTGTCATGCTTGGTAAGCTCAAATTCTAGTAATCATATGTTCATTTNGCTTGGTAAGCTCAAATTCTAGTAATCATATGTTCATTTATTGATGATTTTGTTTGTTTGTTTTTTTAGGAGAAGGACCCGAGTTTCAGGAAGATGGTGAATCAAAGGTTGTCGGCGAAGATGATAACTCTGGTACCGATGCGGGAGCTAAAGATGTATGACCTTGACCTTTGGAGTTTTTAGTTTCAAATTTCGAATATTTCTTTGTTATCACTATATTTTTTTTTCAATTTTTTTTTGTGTTCCTAGGACGGTGATGACGATTATGAAGAAATTTCGAAACGTAAGAAAAAGATGAATAAGAAACGAGCTCAGAAGAGTGAACGGAAGAAAGAGAAAAAGAAAAAGAAGAAGAAGAAGGGACAGTCTCGATCACAGTCACAATCTGGTGAAGATAGTGAGCCAGAGAGTAGCCGAGTGAGCCAGCCTGACGACGGAGGAAAAGATGACTCGGATTTTGGCCCAGCAAAACGACCCAGCAGACGTTCGAAACCGCCTCGTTCGAATCCGGCAACACCACAGCAGTCATCTAACTGCAACATGCCCAGTGTGGACGAAGTTTGTGAGACTTTTGGAGTCCAAGATGTACACATCGACTACACAGATTGTGATTATGCCAACCTCATCACATACAAACTCTATGACAAACAGATCAGACCTATTCTACAGAAAGAGAATCCAAAGGTAGTAAGCTGCAATTTCTAAATAAAAAGTTATTAATTATTTTCTGTTGCAACAGGTCCCAATGACAAAGATTATGATGTTGGTGGCTGCGAAATGGCGAGAGTTTTGTACTGAGAATCCAAATCTCCAAGATCCAGAGGAAGAAAAAAACAAGGCAGCGGCGGCGGCAGCAGCCGCTGCGCTTGCCGCGCCTAAATCTTCTTCAAAAGATGATACATTGGAACCAGAGGATGAGGAGGATGAAGATGACGAGGACAGCAAGTCCTCATCTAAAAAGCGCGGAAGTCGTACGAGTAGTCGGAAAAACAAAGGGAGCAAAGGGAAGAGTAAAGTCCCGACTCTCAAAATCAAAATTGGGAAAAGAAAACGTGGCAGCTCGGTAAAAAAAATTCTTTGTTTTCTTTTGAAAATATGAGCATGAAAAATTGAAGCAACAAATATTTTGTTTCAGGATGAGGAAGTAGATATGCCATCTGAGAAGGACTCAGATGCTGAATTTGAGCAAATGTTGAAAGAAGCAGAGGAAGTTTCCAAAGACGAAGAAGTAGGAGTCTCAACCCCCCAACCTCGGAAGAAAGCTAAAACAAAAATTGGGACGAAAAATAAGAAAAAGAAGAAACCTAAAACTCCAGGGAAGGGAAAAGAAGACGAGGACTATGAGGTGACACGAAATTTCACAAAGTTGATATTATCTATATTTTTATGAAAATTAGCAGTGTCGTTTGCAATCTTTTTGAATTTATGTATTTCAGCAACAAGATCACCAGGATTACTGCGAAGTTTGTCAACAAGGTGGCGAAATTATTTTGTGTGACACATGCCCTCGGGCTTACCATCTCGTATGCCTCGACCCTGAAATGGAGGAAGCTCCAGAAGGGAAGTGGTCATGTCCTCATTGTGAGAGCGAAGGAGGCAAAGAGGAAGAAGAAGAGGACGAACACAACGAGTTTTGTAGGGTGTGCAAGGACGGTGGGGAACTCCTCTGTTGTGACTCCTGTCCTTGGGCTTACCATCCACTTTGTCTCAACCCACCTCTAAGGGAGATACCCGATGGGGACTGGCGATGTCCTCGATGCTCCGTAAGTAACTAGTTTGTTTCTAAACGATATTTAGTAGAAAGGAGATACTTTTGTGGGTTTTAGTTACGTTTTTATTTAATGTTTCTCTAGTGTGAATGTCTACCAGGGAAAGTGAGTCGGATCCTCACATGGCGATGGGTAGAGTCGAAAGAAACGCGGGCAGAATTGGCGTCAATGAGTCCCGAAGAAAGAAAATTTCGTCCTAAGCCGCAACGTGAATTTTTTGTTCACTGGGTGGGTCAGTCGTACTGGAAATGTAGCTGGATCTCAGAGCTTCAATTGGAAGTCTTTCACCCCACGACGTTACGAGCGTACTGGAAGAAATTTGACATGGAAGAACCACCGAAACTCGATGAAGACGAGCAGATCTCGAGGCGTCGGAAACACGCTAAGGATGGGAAGACAGGTGTAGATCCTCTTGAGGAACGATTCTACAAGAATGGTGTTCGACCTGAGTGGCTCCAGATTCATCGAATTATCAACCACCAGACGCTGAGGGATGGACGGAATCAATATTTGGTCAAATGGAGAGAACTTGCTTACGATCGTACATCTTGGGAGGATGAGGATGAGGAAATAATGGGATTCAAAGAAGCCATGGAGAGATATCACGTAAGACCGATAACTTGATAAATTTGTTTTCCAAATTGGTATAATTTTCTCAATTTTCGTATTTGGAGGGAAATTAGTACTTTGAAGAGAGGAGTCACGTTTTTTACATCTGTATGATGTTGATAAAAATTGCGTTTCAAATTATAGGAACTGCGAGCAGTGATTTTGGGAGACCCTGGACTTGGTCGAAAGAAGAAGAGCAAATCAAAGAAAAGAGATGATGATTTTGTTTTGTAAGTTTGTACTCAATTGATTATTAAATTTTGAAAGAAAAAATGAGTATTTTGGAATTTTGTAGCCGACACTACATACCACCTCCAGAAAAACCCGTCACGAATCTGGGTAAAAAGTACGAAGGTCAACCTCCTTTTGTGAATGAAGAAATTGGATTGGCTCTCCACGAGTATCAGATTGAAGGACTCAATTGGCTCAGGTATTCCTGGGGTCAAGCGACGGACACTATCTTAGCAGGTAAGAAACTACCAAACTATTTTACTTCTTTCAGATCAAAATGTTTTATAACTTATTGAAAGTGATATTTTTCGAACGATACAAAAACTAGGATTTATGATCTGACATTTTTATTATAGATGAGATGGGCCTTGGAAAGACGATTCAAACGATTGTGTTTCTCTACTCATTGTACAAGGAAGGTCATTGTCGTGGACCATTTTTGGTAATGGTTTAAAAAATTTTATATGAAAAATGGTTGACCATAGGAATTTAAAAATTTTATATGAAAAATTGTTGCCCATAGGAATTAAAAAATTAAATTTATTTCGTAGGTTAGTGCCCCGTTGTCAACTATAATCAATTGGGAGCGTGAGTTCGAAACATGGGCTCCCGATTTTTACGTTGTGACTTATATTGGAGACAAAGACTCCCGTATTGTCATCCGAGAGAATGAGATCTCATTTGAAGAAGGTGCCGTGAGAGGAGGACCCAAGGCATGTCGAATCAAAGGGTCTGTCAAATTCCATGTTCTCCTTACTTCGTACGAGTTGGTTTCCATTGACGCCGCTTGTCTCGGTTCCGTTGAATGGGCTGTACTTGTGGTAGATGAGGCTCATCGACTCAAAAACAACCAATCAAAAGTGAGCTTTAGGAATTTAAAATAAAATTTTTTTTTTTAAGTTTACAATTTTATGTATTTTTGATAATCTTTTTGTATAGTTTTTCCGTATCCTGAATAACTACCAGATTTTGTACAAACTCCTACTGACAGGGACGCCATTACAGAACAATTTGGACGAGTTGTTCCATCTACTCAATTTTCTCTGTTCAGATAAATTCAATGATTTGGTTACCTTCCAAAATGAATTTGCGGATATCAATAAGGAAGACCAAGTGAAGAAGTTACATGACATGTTAGGACCTCATATGCTCAGGAGACTCAAGGCTGACGTCCTCAAGGTACATTTTCTTATCTTCTGGCCAAAGTTGCTTAAATAGCTGTTTGAGAAGATCTATTTTCAAAGCAAAATTGTGAAAACATGTTCTATAAATTTTTTTCTATTATTCTGAACAGAGCATGCCGTCAAAATCAGAGTTTATCGTTCGTGTGGAGCTCTCTCCAATGCAACGTAAATATTACAAATGGATCTTGACACGTAACTTCGAAGCCCTGAATTCGAAAGGTGGTGGTCATCAAGTCTCTCTCCTCAACATAATGATGGATTTGAAAAAGTGTTGTAACCATCCTTACTTGTTCTCATCTGCCATGATGGAAGCTCCTACACATCCCAATGGTCTCTATGAATGTAATGCCCTCACCAGAGCAGCTGGGAAATTGGTTCTCTTACAGAAAATGCTCAGAATTCTCAAAGAGCAGGGTCATCGAGTTCTCATTTTTTCTCAAATGACGAAAGTATTGGATCTCCTTGAGGATTTTCTTGAAGGGGAAGGATACAAATACGAGAGAATTGATGGTGGAATCACAGGCAGTTTACGCCAAGAGGCTATTGATCGATTCAATGCTCCAGGTGAGTTTTACTCATCTTATTCTCGATTCAATTCAATTAATCGAAAATTTCTTAAATTTTTATTATTCGTTTCAGGTGCGAAGCAAATGGTGTTTCTTCTGTCGACACGGTCAGGAGGATTAGGTATAAATTTAGCCACAGCGGATACAGTAGTTATCTACGACTCTGATTGGAATCCTCACAACGATATCCAAGCCTTTTCTCGAGCTCATCGAATTGGTCAAGCAAATAAAGTGATGATCTATCGATTTGTAACGAGAAATTCAGTGGAGGAACGTGTTACGCAAGTAGCGAAGAAGAAGATGATGTTGACACATCTTGTAGTTCGACCAGGGATGGGTAAAGGTGGAAATTTCTCGAAACAAGAGCTGGACGATATTATAAAGTTCGGTACAGAAGAACTTTTCAAAGAGGATGAGGGGAAATGTGACGAAGCAATTCATTACACTGAGGAAGCAGTAAGGGAGCTTTTGGACCGATCGAAAGAAGGAGTCGAGCAAAAAGAGAGTTGTATAGCCAATGACTACTTGTCCTCTTTCAAAGTCGCCAGTTACGCCACCAAGGAAGGAGATGAGGTATGTTTTTTTTTTGTTATATCAACAAAAGCATCTGGCTAACAGCCGTTTTTTCCCAGCTATATAGCTTTGTATGAATGTATTGATAAATTCTTGAATTTTTAGGATGAAGACGTGGATACGGAAGTGATAAAACAGGAAGCAGAAAATACAGATCCTGCGTACTGGGAGAAACTTCTGCGTCATCACTACGAGCAGCAACAAGAGGATTTGGCTCGCTCTTTAGGAAAAGGGAAGCGAGTTCGGAAGCAAGTTAATTACAATGACGCCAACGACGGACGGGATGACTCAACTTGGCAAGAAAATGTTTCTGATTACAATTCAGACTACTCCGCACCTTCCGATGACGACAAAGAGGATGACGACTTTGACGACAAAAACGACGGTACGAAGAATAGAAAAATTGGGTTTATTTTAAATTGAAAAGGATAGATTGTTAATTTAATGAGATTGGTTTGATTTAGAGTTGGGTCCTCGTGGGAGGCGCCGAAGAGGTTTCGATCGCCGTGAAGAGAAAGATCGTCCACTCCCTCCACTCCTCGCGCGTGTCAATGGAAATATTGAGGTGAGATAAAATTTTTGGGATTTTTATTTGTATGTTTACATTAAGGATTTTGAGGCGTCGTGTTTCTCGAAGATCATGTCAAAAAAGAGTGTATGATTTGATTAAAATACCGACGTATAGTAAATGGGACGACTTTAGGACTTTCTGATAGAGAAAATACTCAGAATTTTGTTAATGGCGAGTTCCTACAGACAAGAATTAGATTAAAATTAGACAGATTATTGTAGCAACTTAACTAACGACTGATTAGAAACTTTTGTCATTTGTTTTAGGTACTTGGGTTCAATGCGAGACAAAGGAAAGCGTTTTTAAATGCGATCATGCGATACGGAATGCCGCCGCAAGATGCATTCAATACTCAATGGTAAGGAAGTTATAACCTAAAATACATTTATTGACCTATATGCGAAATGGAAATTATAATATTTTTATTCTTGTCAAATTGGTCAACTGTTGTGGCTTATGAGAGAGGTTCTCAATCCATACAACAACCCCAGTCCAAAAGTTTGCTTATTCTTTGAAAAAATTTGTATTTTGTTTTTTTGTGTTTACCTAATTTCTTTTCTAATTCTAATTAATTTTCTGATTTTAATTTTAATTTTAGTGTTAATTTTAGTATATAAAAAATTTTTAATGACGTATGGATGGAATGGTTGGTCCTCCATCTCAATAAGTTTAGTTTAAAAAATGTAAATCATTTTTATTAATGAGAGCTTTTTGCATTTTTTTTTTGTAGGTTGGTGCGAGATCTAAGGGGAAAGTCTGAGAAATGTTTCAAGGCGTATGTATCACTCTTCATGCGTCACTTGTGTGAGCCAGGAGCTGATAACGCAGAAACATTTGCTGACGGTGTCCCTCGGGAAGGTCTTTCTCGGCAGCATGTTCTCACTCGACTTGGTGTTATGTCCCTCATCCGTAAGAAAGTACAGGAATTTGAGACCATCAACGGCCTTTATTCTATGCCGGAGTTTATCGAACGGTTGTTAGCAAAACAAGCAGCAGAACATGCCGCTGCTGAAGAAGCACGAAAGGAACGTCTTGCGATGGAAGCGGAAGCCATGGCGAGATTGAAAGAAGTAGCGGATGCAGCTGAAGCGGCTGAAAATCCAATCCCATCTACCAGCGGAACCAGGTGAGATTTCAATGATTAAATTTTTCAAATTGAACAACTCATTTGTGTAGGAATTCATTTTTTTAATTATATAAATTCTTCCAGTGGAAGCCCGACCTCAGCGACTGGAGTAATTAAGGAGGAACCTGAGAAACGAGAAGAAAAACCAAATGAAAAGACTTCATTAGATGTTAAACCAGAAACAGAAGAGAAGAAAATTGAAGCGATGGAAGTAGACGAAGAGGAACCTAAAAAGAAAGCAAAAGAAGAGAAGGAGGAGACATGTGAAGAAGAAAAAGAAAAGTCCGACGAAGAAGAGGAGAAGAGTGAGAAATCTGATAAGAAAGAAAATTTGGAAGACAAAACTAAAGATAGCGTGCGTACGCGAAAGTTTATGTTCAACATAGCAGACGGAGGTTTTACAGAATTACACACACTATGGCAGAATGAAGAGAAGGCAGCGGTCCCTGGACGTGAGTATGAAATTTGGCATAGGCGCCATGACTATTGGCTCCTTGCAGGAATTGTAAATCATGGTTATGGTCGATGGCAAGACATTCAAAATGATGCACGCTACGCCATTATCAATGAACCCTTCAAAATGGACGTTGGGAAGGGGAATTTCCTGGAAATCAAAAACAAATTTCTGGCACGGAGATTTAAGGTAAAATAGACTCAAGCGTTTTTTTTTTACTTTTTCTCAACAAACTATCACAAATTGTTGAAAGTTAACTAATACTTTTTTTGTGTGTTTTTTTTTAGCTCCTGGAACAAGCGTTGGTAATAGAAGAACAGTTACGTCGTGCTGCTTATCTAAACCAAGTCCAAGATCCCACCCACCAATCGATGGCTCTAAATTCCCGGTTTGCAGAAGTAGAGTGTTTGGCAGAGTCGCATCAACATCTTTCCAAAGAAAGTTTAGCAGGGAACAAACCAGCGAACGCTGTTCTTCATAAAGTATGTCAAATGTCATTAGGGAATTTTTTTTTTTTTTGGTAAGAAATTGTTATTTATTGGTTAATTTTATGATACAGGTGTTGAATCAACTAGAAGAGTTGCTGTCTGATATGAAATCTGACGTGAGCCGTCTCCCGGCAACACTCGCTCGAATCCCACCTGTTGCCCAACGTCTCCAAATGTCTGAAAGACAAATCCTCTCCCGATTGGCCAGCACCGGTGGCACAACTAATACCACCAGCGCAAGCGTGGCTGGTATATCTTTTACTTTATTTTTGAAATATTTAAATTTTAGAATTTGATTACACTTTTTTTTTTTTTTTTTTTTTTTTTTTTTTTGTTATAGGAGCTATTGGATCTGCGTTTCCAGCGTCGATGCCTGGAAGTTCTGTGGGAGGAATTAATCTATCAACTTTCCGCCCTCAATTCACACTCCCAGGTCAACAGACGATGTCACGGGAGACCTATGGGGGAAATTCCCAGTAGAAAATCCAGAAAAACTGCATTAGAGGAGATAGTACCTTCTACTCTCATTTTGTCTATAGGATAACGATACTTCTTGATTTTGTATATAAATAGACTTAACGTGAATAAATTATTACTGTCATCACCTTGCATCTTATGGATTTTAGTAAAAAAAAAGTTCACAATGTGGAAGGCATGTGCGCTCCACATGGGGGTCGTGCTCACCACGTGGGAGCCATGTGCTCGACAGCCAATAACATCTTCAGAGGTCATTTCTCCTTAGATATATGCAACCTTGGTCAAGAAAATTTATTAAAATTGAGTTTAAAATTTAAAATTAAGGATATTCTAAATGATTAATTATGATATTTTAGGCATGCTGGTGCAGAAAGATTTGTATAATTTTCTCCCCTTTCTATTTGATTGGATTAGGTTTACAGTTTGAGGCAAAGGTCAAATTTCTAGACTGAGGTTATGTACAGTTTGGTTATTTAGTAACCCTATTGGGAATTTTCAAGGTAAAAGGAATGAAATTTTTAATAAAAATTTTGATTACTAAACACTAATTTTCTATTTTTTGATAAAATTGGAAGCAATTTTTGAAAGGATGGTATGCAGAAAAGCATACCTCATTTTTTTCTCTCGGATATTCGGTTCAATTATTTCAAATAGTGCATTTCCTAATGCTACATTACCCCGTAAAAGGAAATTTCG